>CM068582.1:66132779-66732779 GCA_035048485.1 Pteria penguin
ACCTTTATATATTTCATTATTTATCTATTATGATTAATTTGTTCACGCATTATTTATTTATTTATTATTTTTTTTTGCAATCCCATGTTTGTTTGCGACATCATGGTAATGTTTGTTGCTACTAAACAACAATACAAGGGACGTACATGTATGTATGTCAAATGTATCATATACATTTATGCTAACTGCACAGTGAAATCTAGAAAAATTAATTTGAAGTAGTTCTGTTGGCCTTTGAAAATGTTTGACGGATGGAAACAAAAAGAAAATCTTATAGCAATTAAAAATGTTTATGCTGGTTTTAACGTAAGCTCTTATTTTCCAATTCTTAACTACAACTTGCATAGATTACATTGCATACATATTTGAAGATAAAGCATATCGGTTCCTCATTCCACTGCTTTTTTATATAGAGGCTTGGGTTGAAAGGCAAGAGCAGGGCATATGACCAAAACCCTATTTATGCAGAGGCTTAAGTAGCAAGGCAAAAATAGGGAATGTGAACAAACCTTATTTATGCAGAGGCTTAAGTAGCAAGGCAAAGGTAGGGAATGTAAACAAACTCTATTTCTGCAGAGGCTAAGTAACAAGGCTATAAGGGAGCAACCGTTTGATTTGTAAGGGAGGGGGCAGGAAAACTTTCACCGGCCAGAATATTTTTTTGCCCAATTTCAGAGCCGGATTATTTTTTTCTTTATTTTTATTTTTTTTATTGATATGAAAGCACAACTATATTACAACAATATGAACATATAATTGAATATAAAAGCAGGAGGTAAAGTACAGCTGGAAGTAAGGATATAGGACAGGTTGAAAGTAGAGAAAGGGGGGGGGGAGTATAATTCAAGCAATACAATGTAGTACTCAGAAAGACTTAAAATGCCCATGCCTTTTCATGCAATAATAACACAGATAATACTATAATAAAGTTTTCCATGTATGTATTGTACACAGTGTATGTAGTTTTTCAACTCAGTGTAAGCCTCACAGTATACATAATCTAAGTCACCCTTAAAGTAGAAGCCTGGTCAGGGACTTGGTTGATAAACATGTTATACAAGGTATATATTCTCATTTTAGTAACGTTTTATACATGTGTTTGAGTGATGTTGTTTATAGGTACAGAAGACTGTTTTCAGATAGTTAAGGACGTTCTCAGAAATAATGTCTCTTTTTTACATTTTGAGTAATATATAAAATACTTAAGATAAAGAATAATTATTTCCTTAGCATTAGATCTTGTGTTATATGGTCCAATGGTTACCTTTTGCAGCGCGAAATACACAGCGATATCATAATGATTTAAAAAGGATGAGAACTGTCTATATAGGTTTTTAACTTCAATACATTCCCAAAACAAGTGACAAATTGTTTCCTCATCTAGACCACAAAAAGTACACAATGGATCATCATGTATTTTCATTGTATATGCAGTTCTATTTGTGGTTAGAATATAGTGATTAATTCTATATTGAAACCATAATAACTTATTACTTAAGAATTGACCTGTTAATGTGTAGATATCCTTCCATTGTTTATTGTCAAGATTTACTATTATATTTGCCCATTTATTTTGTGAAGTTATATTGTTAGTTTCTTTTCTTAAAATATAATACATATCTTGTGCTCCTTTTTCTGATTTCAATAAGGTAGTTATCCCTAGAGGTTTGTAAGGTCCATTTATTTTTTCACAATAATATATATCTACATCACTATTTCTTCTTAGCTTTGATATAGCTGAAATAAGACCTTGATATTCTAGAAAGTTTATTCTTTTTTCTAAAATATTTATAATTTCTTCATAACCATAGTAGGTATCATTACTTTTAAGTACATCATTGATAAATATTACTCCTTTATCATACCAATGCCTGTAAAAGACACTGTTTCCTCCAATTTTAATATCTTTATTCAACCATAGTGGGAATTTTGCTAAATTTGTTTTACCTTCATGTATTTCATTTTCTTGTAATTTTTTCCAAAATTAAAAAACATCAATCCAAAAAGCATTTTTCATTTCTATTTATACATTTATCAAGATATTTAGTACCACAATGAAGAAGAAATTCTTTATTTACATTTTGAAACAACATATTTTGCCATATACCTTCATTTTTTAATATTTTACGGATTCATGTAGTTTTTAAAGCTGAGATAAATGCATCTATATCTGTCATTTTTAATCCTCTTTCCTCATAATTTCTACATATAATATCTCTTTTCACCTTATGTGTCTTACTATTCCAAAAGAATTCAAAAAGAACTTTTTTCATATTCTTAAGTATATCATCAGAAGGATTTGGAAGTGATATAAATAAGTGATTAAACTGTGAAACAATTAATGATTTAATAACAGTGATTTTTCCTAAAGGCGGGAGATTTCTTTTTTCCCATTGTTTTATAATTGCATTCATTTTTTTAATTCTTTCATTATAGTTAATTTCCATTATTTTTTCAAGATTCACATCAAATTGTATACCAAGTAATTTGAATTTCGTTTGACCACATTTTAAATTCCAACTTTTGCTGAGTTTCTCATTACTGAATAATTTACTTCCAGTCCATACTAATTGTGTTTTTTCAAAATTAGCTTTTAACCCCACTGGTTAACTCTAGAAGATGCCTTTGCATATAATGTTGATATCCATTTTTTGAAGGAACACCCAAAGTTAAAGAATTTCAGAACCTTATGTAAGAACTGCCAGGACACAGATGCTTTCTCAAAATCAATAAATAATAGAAGACCAGGAATATTCTCTGTTTTTTTGTATAATTTAAGGTATCATATATTAACCTAGTGTTTTCTCCTATATATCTCCCCGCAATAAATCCCCTTTGTTCTTTACTTATCAAATTTTGAAGTGTGGGTTTAATTCTGTTTGCAATAGCTCCCGATCCTATTTTATATGTAGTGTTCAAAAGTGTAATCGGTCGCCAATTTTTCATGTATTGTTTTGGTTTGTTTCCTTTTGGGATACAAGTGATTATTCCCTCTTTTTGGGTAGAGGAAAACTCACCTACTTTGTATCCATAATTTAAAGATCTTATTACAAAAGGACCTAGCTTTTTCCAAAACATTAAAAAAAAAACTCTGAAGTAAAACCATCTGATCCTGGGCTTTTATCACTTTTCATGGACTTTAAAGCTATCGCTGCTTCCTTCAAAGTAATAGGACCATCAAGCTTAACTTTTTCATCATCTGATAATTTAGGAACATTATATTTTTCAAAACTTTTTGTCAAATCAATATCCTCAGTATCCTTTCTTTCAGAAAACAGATTTGCATAAAATTTTTCAGTATGTTTTAAAATTTCACTTTGTTCATGAACGATGATATCATTACCTATGTCTAGTTTTGGAATAGTTTTATTAACATAATTTCGAGATTCCAAATTCAGAAAGTATTTACTAGCTTTTTCTCCTTCGTTTAACCATCTAGCAAAACAAACGCAGTGTATGTGATCAAACACTATATATGCAGAGGCTTAGGTAGCAAAAGCAGGGAATGGGATCAAACCCTATATACAATGTATGCAAGGCGTATGTAACAAAGCAAAAGCAGGGAAATTGAGGGAATGTGACCATGCCATATGCATGCAAAGGTGTAGTCAGCTGAATCAGGGAAAAGGGACTATCCATTTACATACAACGTCTTAGGTAGCAAAGCGAAAGCAGGTAATAGGGATTATCCCTTTATATACAGAGGCAGCCTGAGCGAAAGCAGGTAATAGGGATCATCTCTTTATATACAGAGGCAGCCTGAGCGAAAGCAGGTAATAGGGATTATCCCTTTATATACAGAGGCAGCCTGAGCGAAAGCAAAGAATAGATTTTCCTTTATATACATAGGCTTAGGTAGCAAATCGAAAGCAGGGAATAGGGATTATATGATTAAAAAATATTAAATTTAGCCCTTAAGGCTAATTTTGAAATATGGTTGTTCTTTAGTCCAGATATTCGAGGTCAGCGTTATCTGTCACGAAGTGAACAGGTTATAAATAAGACCTTATTCGGTCACTTGTATTATACAAGCAGACATGCATCTTTTGATTCTGTGTGCCATTTTTGGTGAGACCTTTATATATTTCATTATTTATCTATTATGATTAATTTGTTCACGCATTATTTATTTATTTATTATTTTTTTTTTTGCAATCCCATATTTGTTTGCGACATCATGGTAATGTTTGTTGCTACTAAACAGCAATACAAGGGACGTACATGTATGTATGTCAAATGTATCATGTATCTAGAAAAATTAATTTGAAGTAGTTCTGTTGGCCTTTGAAAATGTTTGACGGATGGAAACAAAAAGAAAATCTTATAGCAATTAAAAATGTTTATGCTGGTTTTAACGTAAGCTCTTATTTTCCAATTCTTAACTACAATTTGGATCGATTATATTGTACACATATTTTGAAGATAAAGCATATCGGTTCCTCCTTCCACTGCTTTTTTTATATAGAGGCTTGGGTTGAAAGGCAAGAGCAGGGCATGTGATCAAAACCCTATTTATGTAGAGGCTTAAGTAGCAAGGCAAAAGTAGGGAATGTGAACAAACCCTATATATGCAGAGGCGTAGGTAGCAAGAAAACCTCAGGAAATGTGACCGAGGCGTAGGTATCAAGACAATCGCTAGGTATGTGACCAAACACTACATACGCAGAGGCGTAGGTTGCAAGAAAAATTCAAAAGATGTGTGAGCGAGGCGTAAGTAGCAAACAAATGCAGTGTATATGACATGCAGAGGCGTAGGTAGCAAAAGCAGGGGATAGAATCAAACCCTATATACAATGTATGCAAGGCGTGTGTAAAAAAGCAAAAGCAGGGGAATTGAGGGAATGTGACCATGCCATATGCATGCAAAGGTGTAGTCAGCTGAAGCAGGGAATAGAGACTATCCCTTTACATAAAACGGCCTAGGCAGCAAAGCCAAAGCAGGTAATAGGGATTATCCCTTAATATACAGAGATAGCCTGAGCGAAAGCAGATAATAGGGATTATCCCTTTATATACAGAGGCAGCCTGAGCGAAAGCAGATAACAGGGATTATCCCTTTATATACAGAGGCAGCCTGAGCGAAAGCAGGTTATAGGGACCATCCATTATATATTGAGGTTTAGGAAGCAAAGCATAAACAAGGAATAGGTATTATCCCTTTATATACAGAGGCAGCCTGAGCGAAAGCAGGTAATAGGGATTATCTCTTTATATACAGAGGCAGCCTGAGCGAAAGCAGGTAATAGGGATCATCTCTTTATATAAAGAGGCAGCCTGAGCGAAAGCAGGTAATAGGGATTTTCCCCTTATATAGAGAGGCAGCCCGAGCGAAAACAGGTTATAGGGACCATCCATTATATATTGAGGCTTAGGAAGCAAAGCATAAACAAGGAATAGGGACCATCCTATTATATACAGTGGCTTAGGTAGCAAAGCGAAAGCAGGAAATAGAGATCATCTCATTATACAGTGGCTTAGGTAGCAGAGAGTAGATTTTCCTTTATATACATAGGCTTAGTTAGCAAATCGAAAGCAGGGAATAGGGATTATTCCTTCATATACAAAGGCTTAGGTAGCAAACGAAAATAAGGAATCGGAACCATGCCTTTATTTACAATGGCGTAGGTAGCAAAGCGAAAACACGAAATATTGGCTATTCCTTTATATGCAGTGGCTTAAGTAGCAAGATAAAAGCATGTAATGGGGAGAAAACCTATATTATCTATTGTCGGTGGCCAGAGAAGATCTTAATTTTTAAAATGTTGCGTAAATGCGTATAAAGTGTGTTTAAAGCCCCTCCCAATTTTGCTTTCTTCTATAATGATCATGATAAACCATAAGTAAAGGAAACGTAGCAAATATTGGACATACGTGACGTGTATGTAAATTAAGGTTTTGAAACTTTCAGGGTTTGCGATATGTAACCCACATTGCACTTTGAATTCGGATTGTCCAGACAGCTATTGCGGACATTCTCACTATCCTTATTGCGACGAAAGAGAATGCAACTGTCTAAGCTGTAAGTCGATAACTATATAGATTTCTCGACTGTCTAAGCTGTAAGTCGATAACAATAAACATTTCTCAACTGTCAGAAAAATATCCTAAATTGATTTTTATTCCATGAACAACACTGCTAATGTACAATACGAAAGTAACTGGTGTCACATGACTATGGCACTAACATCAATGTGCCACAGTGGACATTCACGGACCAAGTGTCCGGGAGGAGCGAGTATCTCATGTTTGGCTAGCCACAAATACAGACAAAACCCAATACTTTCCGGGTACTTGTTCACATGTCTGCCATGTACATTTTCCCTCTACCTAACTTAAATGTATTCAAACATTTCACATGAAGTATTTTCTAAATTCACCTTTTAAACTTCTGGATCAAAATTGCAGTCTTTGAGTGTGTAAATAGGATCATTAACATGGGAATATGTAAATTAATTCTGGTTTTCTAGTTTGTAAAAAGGATGCGGATTGTGATGCGTCAAAGACAATAGATGAACACGGACATCGCTGCACACATGCGCGACGTTACTGCCTCTCCGGTAGATGTCACTGTGGAGTAAGTGGTCACATTTACCGTAAAAATCTCGAAAAGATGCCGATTAACGTTCAGGACACTGCCATATATATACTGTCATAATTATATAATATAATTGATTGATTATTGTTTTATGTCACTACACGATTATTTCACCTTAGATTCGGCAATGAAACTTTGCATAACAGACTCTAATTTTCTCATTTATTTCAATTTATTACATTGGTTTTTCTTTATTTTTTTGTTTTGTTATTTGGGTTTGCTTTTTGTTTTTATTTTTGGTTTTTTTTAGGTTTTTGTTTTTTGTTTTTGTTTTTGTTTTTTTTTTTGTTTTTGTTTTTTTATTAATATTTGTTTTTGGTATAACTTACATTTTTATTGATATAGTTGAATGTTATTGGCTTTACCAGTCCCTGTTGTATTATTGTAACATGCATGATTTTTTGCAGTCTGACCACATTGCGACTCAGGGTGAGTAGGGCTTCATATTACCAGTTGTCTCTCATACACTCTTACTCTTTGTTTACTCCTTTACACGTGTGAACATTTACACATGTGAACATTTTCAAACTGGATCTAATGAATAAGTATAACGTAATGTATTAGAAGATAAGTATTTCAAAAGTGTCGTTTATGCTTTGAAAAATTAATATCTTAAGCAATGTCCTTCCACCTTTTATAATTTGGTTTTCATTGAGTTCAATTTACAGCTTTTACTTTATTTACTTTGACTGGCATCGCGTTATATATTATATTCAACCCACATAACATCAGAAAAGATAGCGAAAAAAGAGGTAAATATTCCATTACATAACATCAGAATAGATAATGATAAAAGAGGTAAATATTCCACTATATAACATTAGAATAGATAATAATAAAAGAGGTAAATATTCCACTATATAACATTAGAATAGATAATAATAAAAGAGGTAAATATTCCACTATATAACATTAGAATAGAAAATGATAAAAGAGGTAAATATTCCACTATATAACATTAGAATAGATAATAATAAAAGAGGTAAATATTCCACTATATAACATTAGAATAGATAATAATAAAAGAGGTAAATATTCCACTATATAACATTAGAATAGATAATAATAAAAGAGGTAAATATTCCACTATATAACATTAGAATAGATAATAATAAAAGAGGTAAATATTCCACTATATAACATCAGAATTGATAATAGTAAAAGAGGTAAATATTCCACTATATAACATCAGAATAGGTAATGATAAAAGAGGTAAATATTCCACTATATAACATTAGAATAGATAATAATAAAAGAGGTAAATATTCCACTATATAACATCAGAATTGATAATAGTAAAAGAGGTAAATATTCCACTATATAACATCAGAATAGATAACGATAAAAGAGGTAAATATTCCACTATATAATATTACAATAGATAACGATAATAGACGTAGGTATTTTAACATATAACATCAGAATAGATAACGATAATAGAGGTAAATATTCTACTATATAACATTAGAATAGATAACGATAATAGGTATTTTAACATATAACATCAGAATAGATAACGATAATAGAGGTAAATATTCTACTATATAACATCAGAATAGATAACGATAATAGAGGTAAATATTCTACTATATAACATCAGAATAGATAACGATAATAGAGGTAAATATTCTACTATATAACATTAGAATAGATAACGATAATAGGTATTTTAACATATAACATCAGAATAGATAACGATAATAGAGGTAAATATTCTACTATATAACATCAGAATAGATAACGATAATAGATGTAAATATTCTACTATATAACATTAGAATAGATAACGATGAAAAAAAATATTCCACGATATAACATCAGAAAAGATAACGATAAAAGAGGTAAATATTCCACTATATAACATTAGAATAGATAACAATAAAAGAGGTAAATATTGAGCCATAGTGTTTGTAATGTAAACATATATATTAAATGCGGAATTTAGAAGATATTATATTGTATTCTATTTCCTCATTACAATATACAAATGATCTCTGTATTCTCTCTCTATATAGACGGGTCCTGCCCGACCGGCCACACTGCAGAATGCCACAATATTATATGCCCTGTTGGCTCCCATCTTCAATGTCTCAACTCGATGTGTATCTGCAGGAGCGATGGAGGTCAGTTACTTAAATTTCATTATACCCCCCGCAAACAAAGTAAGGGATATATAGGAATCACCTTATTTGTCCGTCTGTTCACATTTGTCCATAACGTCTTACCCCTTGTCGGATCTGGATAAAAATTTCACACAATTGTTGTACATGACCCAAGGGTGTGTCATGATCTTAACTCATGGTCATATCTTCAAAGTCAAGGTCACAGTGCACACATAGCAAAAATTTTTATCCGGGCCATAACTTCTTACCCCTTGTTGAATTTGAATAATATTTCACACAATTGTTGTTCATGCCCAAAAATGTATCATAAGTTGCGCCAAGATCATATCTTTAAGGTAAAGGTCACAGTGCATTCATGGCCAAAATCCTTGTCCGGGCCATAACTTCTTACTGCCAAGTTGGATTGTTATCCAAGATAACATTTCACACAATTGCTGTACATGACCCCAGGGTGTGTAATGACCTTGACTCAGTATCATATTTTCAAGGTAAAGGTCACATTGCACACATGGTCGAAATCTTGTCCGGGCCATAATTCCTTACTGCTATGTTGGATCGAGATAACATTTCACCCAATTGTTGTACGTGACCCTAAGCCGGTGTGGCCTAGTGGTATCGCGTCGGACTCCTGATCGGGAGGCCGGGGTTCGAGTCCCGCTCTGATCATGCCGGTGTCATGTCTTTCGGATGGGACAGTAAAAACCGAGGCCCCGTGTCGTGGTATGCATGGCACGTTAAAGATCCCTCACTGCTTCGGGTGGGTCCGTTGCAAAGGTCAAAATTTATATTTGTGGTGTGACGTAAAACAAAAATCAATCAATCAATCAATGTACGTGACCCAAGGGTGTGTCATAACCTCAACCCAAGGTCATATCTTTAAGGTCAAGATCACAGTGCACATATAGTCAAAATCTTTGTCCAGACCATAACTTCTTACTGCCATGATGGATTAGGATAATATATCACACAAAATAATGTACATGACCCGAGAGTGTGTCATGATCTTGACTCAAGATCAAGTTCAAGGTCACAGTGCACGCATTAACAAAATCCTTGTATGGGTCATTGCTTTTTACTACTTTGTAGGATCTGAATAATATTTCACACAATTGTCTTCCAAGATCCAAAGGTGTATATTACTTTGTACGGAGCGTGTTGTCTGTCTGTGTATCTGTTCGTCTGTCTGTCCATGAAACTTGTCCGGGACATAACTTCTTCTTTTTACTTTTTACACAATTGTTGTTCATGACCCAAGGATGTGCCATGACCTTTAACCAATGTCATATTTACAAGGTCAAGGTCACGGTGCATACATAGCCAGAATTCTTGTCTGAGTCGTAACTTCTTCTTTTTAATTTAAAGGGAGATACTATTTTACACAATTGTTGTCCATGACCTAAGGGTGTGTCATGACCTTGAACCAAGGGGGTGTCTACAAGGTCAAGGTTACAGTGCACACACAGCCAAAATTCTTGTCTGGACCATAACTTCTTCCTGTTATGTTGTTGGAAGATTGTATTTTACACAATTGTTGTCTGTGACCAATAGATGTGTAATGACCTTGAACCAAGGTCATATCTATAAGGTCAAGGTCAGAGTACACACAAACCAGATTGTTTTCATTGATTATACATCGAAATGTACAAGTGGGACATCCATTACGCTTATATCAGCGATGTATCTTTGGATGAATTATTGCATGTTGCAACATTGTTGCCGCAAGGGAGGGGGAGGGGGTATTATTTGTCTCGTTAGGACAGCTCTAGTTTTGTTCGGCTTTTATGTTTTCTAATACTTCTGATTTTTTTTTATCATACGCTTGATTGCATTGAAGTACAAAATTTCTGTTAAATAAAAATCGTCTGCCTTTTTTTAATTGATTATCATTTTGAAAACGATGTAGTCACGATAAATTATTACAGCATACGCAAAGCTGAAGGTTGATTAAGCTATTGTCTTAGCGCTTAGTCCGCCGTCCGTCCGTTGTCGTAAACTATTCACATTTTCGACTTCTCCTCCTAAACTGCCGGACAGATTTTGATCAAACTTAGTATATTTGTAGTACCAGTGGATCTCTGTACTCCTATGAAAATATGCTTCAAAAAGGATGCATAGATTTAAAAACTAGTGGTATCCGAGTATTCTAAAAGGATTTTTAAAAGTCAAATTCAAATTCTTTTTAATAAAATCGGAAAAAATCTCTTTTTTATTTTTTTAAAAATCTTTTTTACTTTTTTTTTTACTTTTTACTTTTTATGGGTGGCTTATAATGCATTGAATTTGTGAATTTTTACTGATTTTATTGTAATAAATGTAATGGAATATAGAAATAATGTATAGGAATGTTTGCAATTTTTAAGAATAAAAAAGAGGAGATTTATACATGGTATATGATAATTACCTTTGATGAACTTCTTCCTCATAACAAATTTAAAAAGTTTGGTGAAACTTAGTAAGTATGAAGAACTTAAGGTCCCTTACAATGTTGCTATTTTTGACTAGATCTGTCACGGGTTGGATCCTGTGCAGGGCAACATAATCTTAGATGTTACCGACCTTTGACAAATCTCTTCTTCAGACCAGCTGCAAAGATCATCAAACCGAATGCATCATACTTATCTACAAAGGTGTCTTAAGAAGTGTTGTTGATATTGTTTTTATTGTGAAATCAAATTTTTTGGGTTTTTTTTCTTTCTTTTTTCTTTTGTTTTTTTTTTTTTTTTTGGTTTGTTTGTTTTTGGTGTGTTTCTTGTGGGTGTTTTTCTAATTTCTCATTTTCCATATTTTCATGTAATTTATTAGAATAATTCATTGTATGTAGCTTATAATGCATAGATTTTTGTGTATTTCAACTGACTGTCTTGTAATAAATATCAAAGAAAGGAAATGGAATACAAAATTAATTTCTAGGATTTTTATGCAATTTTGTAGATTAAAAAAAGGGGGAAGGGATATATTATAAGCACGTAATGATGAGGTTTGTTAGATGTCTACTTAAAAACTAATGGAGTTATTTAGTTGAAACTTAGTAGGGATAAATTATTTAAGGTTTAGTATTAATGTTGCTGTTTTGACCAGATTTATGTTGGGGAAGATCCTGGATGGCATAGGCCCTATTGGGTACCCTCATTTGACAAGCTTCTTCTTCAGACTGGCTGCATAGGTCGTAGCCGGGTGCTCGACATTTTGGGAACACGACGTTTCGGGATCAAATATATACGACGTTTAGGGACTTGAATGCGTCGTTTCGGGATATGCTATACGTCGCTTCTGGACCTATATTATATACTGTATGTATATATTACATGTAATTGGAAATTATTATGAGAATTTGTACGTGAATTATGGCTTATTTATGATGCATATTAAATAAAATTTTTGATTATATAATATTATTTATGAATAAAATAATCATGAATAAACATATGAGTTTCGTATTTATTTTATAATATTTCATAAAATTTCATTAAAATTCATTCTTATTGCAAAGTGAACAATTAATATGGTATGCTTTGATTAATTTATAATTGAAATAAATTATTGAAACCAAAGTTGTTTGTTTTAATAAACATGAACAAGACCTTCAAAGAATAACTGACATGCATGTCAAAAAGACAAATAAACATAAAACAACATTGAGAGAATACTATGAGTTGACATTACTGTGAAAAGAAAAGCTATGAGTTGACATTATTGTTAAGAAAAAACAGATTGAATTAATAATCCAAAATAAGACTTTTAGAATTTTAATTACACAAAACATAACATTGAAAATAAATATAATTATAATTAATATTATCATATGTAAGGTTTAAGATAAATGATTATTAATATTAGATCCCGAAACGTCGTATTTAGATACCGAAACATCGCATATTAGGTCCCGAAATCTCGTATAGGCCCCGAAACGTCTTCCCGAAACCTGAGGTGCGAGGAAAGGGATAAGATACATATCCATCTAAATATATGTCCTCATCACTGGAAATCCAGCATTCACACAAAGCAATTATATCATATTCAGATATGATAGATTTGAACTCAATGTCCTGGAGTTTTTTTAGTAGGCCACGGCCAATGTTCCATGAGCAAATCGAGATATGCGATGACACACTCTCCGCTGGTTCCTATCTGATATCTATGCTGTCAACACGGTTCGGCTCCGAGGTTTGGTCCGGTTGGAGGTTCGAACCCAAACTGCGGGCATCGACAGGTTCGGTATCCTCGTACGCATCCTGTGGAATTTCTTCACCGTCCATATCTTCGGCATCATCCGAGTATAGTCGGCCGTTCACAATGAGCTTGTCGCGCACTAACTTAACACGTTCACCACGGGAGCGCAGCTCTTTCATAACGGGTATCAGGCGCTTGCGTTTTTCCTCCATGACAAATGGCAATTGTTCCCGGATTCCGTAAGGCTTTCCCCTCAGAAGATATCCTCTGTTCATCACCATTGAACGGTCATTGTTGTAGATGAATTTTGCAACAATAGGTCTATCTTTGCCTCGGGTACGTTTACCGAAGCGGTGAACATTTCCAAATTCAACAAAGTGGTGGATCCCAAGCTCGTTGCTCATGAACTGGCGTAACTTGGCCTCGCAATCCTCCTCGTTCGATTCACCTCCAAGGCCCGTAAAGACGAGGTTATTTTTCATGGACCTCCACTGCAAGTCGGTGACTTTTTCGTTCATCTCGTCCCTTTCTCGCCTTAAGGTATCGACCCCGCGACTTAGCTTTTCAATCATCACCTTATGTCTCTCAATTTCCCGCTCTAAATTCATTGTTTTGGTTTTCTCCTCGTCGAGTTTGATTTGTTCGACCTCTTTTGTTAAGAACTCAAGAGCGGCAACATTTTCAATATTTTCGGCCCTCAGTTCCGATACACTAGTCTTGAGTTCGATCACATCGTGTTCAAGCTTCGTAAATTGTGCTTCTATTCTGTCTAACTTGGAGAGTTTACTTAACACAGCGTTCAATTTCTTATTGTTATCCGACACGATTTTACAGAGTTCGTTATCGTCCCCACTTTTATCGTTTATAGAGGTCTTTGGCGTGGAAGTTTTGATGTTCGCTTGCTTTGGAGAAGTTTGTTTGTCCTTATTCACAATTGGTGTACTAGTATTAAGTACTTTGCTTGGCGATCCATATAGGACATGGTTTGCGGCACTTAGTATGGAGCTCACAATAGACGTGTCATGTTTTTCACCCTGAGTTGAGCTGTCGTCACTAACTGAATTCTCCTGTGAACTTGAGGTTTTCTTTCTTTTTCTGGATTTTCTTCCCATTTTCATACACTATACAAATTTTCTCACTGCATTCACAATATATCACATAAACTTGTTCTAAAAATCTCGAAATAATCCAGACATATCCATGTAATATTCAATATTGATGCGTTATCCAGGAGCTCAGGAAAACACGTCCGCTCACTTCGAAAGACTACTCACGTCTCCTTCTTCATCAAATATACCTCTTGAATAAAGTATTCCACTTTTAATCCAATTTTGAAACACAGAGGTTTAGATTTGTATAAGAAATGACAATAATTCAAAATGATTTCTTGTAAAAATTCATCACTGCTATAGTTTTTTTACATCTATTAAATGAAATAATTACCTCTATATAAAACCATATCAAAAAAGGATGTATTCTTATCAGTATAACAGGAAGTTTTAAGAACATCATAAATTGTCATATTATTTTTCCTTAACAGCTGTGATATAAATTTGTGTATCATACCATTTTTAACCTTTAGTCGAGATACCCATGATGCTTTAGCAGCATTAAATTTACTTTCTATCTCTATAATACCTATACCACCTTGTTTAATATCACCAATCAATGCATTTCTTTTTATTCTCTCCCTTTTGGTCCATAGGAAATACAAAGATAAGTTTTGTTACTTTTTAAAAGAATGTCTGAACTTATATTTTCAAAATTTGATACATTAATTCTTGTAGGAGAGACTTCCGTTACTTGACTTCATAATGGACAAATCGTGTTGACACGTGTACAACGGTTTTAGAGATAGAGATGGATTTTGATGATATTTTGTTTATACATACTGTTCAAGCCGCTTATCGTGGTCATTGTTACATAACTTACAATCTATTTTGAGGTATACTTATGTACGTCACTAGCTTGCTTTATAAGTCCTTCTTGATGTTTGTTTCATTTTTATGAGAATATGAACCGACATTTTTTTTTATAAAGAGTTGTTAATTCTTGTGTTTTTGTAGGTTGTCAATCGAGTTCGGACTGCCACAGTATCCAGTCATGTAATCCTTTGGACCATCATTGTGTGGACGGCAAATGCACATGTTTACAGGTATGAAACATGCATTTAGTACAGGCGCAATTGTTAAATTTCCCTAACCGTAAAAAATATTTAAGTCTAGGACAGATGATTAACTCATAATTATGTGCGAATATATTCGACTTTTCAACTGATAATATACGGAAAAAGTTAAACGATGTGACCCTGCTTTGTTCAATGCGATTTTGGTATAAATTCACGGAGTAGTTTTGTATACATTCACGGAGTAGTTTGTATACATTCACGACACAGTCTTGTATATATCCACGGAATAGTCTTGTATACATTCACGGAGTAATTTGTATAGACTCACGGAAAAATTTCGTATACATTTACGGAGTATTTTGTCTACATCCACGGAGTAGTCTTGCACACATTCATGGAGTAGTCTTGAATACATTCACGGAGTATTTTGTATACATTCACGGAGTAGTCTTGTATACATTCACGGAGTATTTTGTATACATTCACGGAGTATTTTGTATACATTCACGGAGTAGTCTTGTATACTCACGGAGTATTTTGTATACATTCACGGAGTAGTCTTGTATACATTCACGGAGAAGTCTTGTATACATTCACAGAGTATTTTGTATACATTCACGGAGTAATCTTGTATACGTTCACGGAATACTTTTGTATACATCCACAGAGTAGTCTTGTATACATCCACGGAGAAGTCTTGTATACATTCACAGAGTATTTTGTATATATTCTTGAAGTATTTTGTATACATTCACGGAGTAGTCTTGTATACAATCACGGAGTAGTTTTGTATACATTCACGGAGTAGTCTTGTATACATTCACGGAGTAGTCTTGTATACATTCACGGAGTATTTTACATACATCCACAGAGCATATTTGTATACATCCATGGAAGAGCCTTGTATACATTCACATTTCTATGATTGTGATTTATGTCTAAGTTTGCACTGATTGGTAATCCCTGTGATTTGCACTGATTGGTAATCCCTGTAATTTGCACTGATTGGTAATCCCTGTAATTTGCACTGATTGGTAATCCCTGTAATTTGTATGTGAGGAGTCATTTTCTTGAATAGTTGTATTTGTCAATCGTCAATAAATCGTTTGAATACTAATTTAATCTCAGAAAAATAATCCGGGCATTTCTTTATATCTGTGAAGTAATAGTAGCGGGCGTTCTTAGCAGGCATGGGAAGTCTGCTCTTTAAAGCTGGACACGAGATTAAATATCTTAATTGTTACAAGTGAATTATATGCAACTAATCAGGAACATTTGTATAAATTTTCTTTGTTTGAAAGTTAATGATAACCATATATTGACCCGGTCACATACATGCATATATGCACATATTTTGCCCCGTTACATATATATGCTCATGGTTTGTCCCCGTTATATATTTGTACATATTTTGCACCTGTTACACATATATGCACATATTTTTGAGTCATGAATGATTTCATACGAGAAGAAAAATCAATAAAAAGTACTGAATGAATTTGTATGCTTGTAATCAGAATAGTAGTGTTAGGCCCTTCATTTGTGCTTTTTGCACTCATTTGACCCCTGTGGTATGCCCTTGATCGCCTTTGTGGACGTACTATAGTAGGTATATGTTAACCTTGATTTGATATTGACTTAAGTGCACCAAGTAGAAGAAGAAACAAACGTACTATAGTAGGCGTATGTTTGTGACCTTGCTTTGACATTGACTGAAGTGCACCAACAAGAATACGTATTATAATAGGTTTTGTGGTATGAACAGCGAAATGGCTACTTTTCTAAAGATAAGGTTAGCCCTTAAAAGGGCCGTTTTCGTTCTACAGAATAGAACTAGAAGTCACTCTTGCCTCAGTGGATCTTCTTCTTCGTCGGAGGGCCTTGCTACTTATACAACTCTCCTAACGTCGTCATGATATTCTTGGTGTATTGGTCTGTCTAAATGGTGTGATTGATTGAACATCATGTCCCTCATGACGCGCAGCAGTCCTTCTGTGTGCATTCGTTGGGCATAGTTTTCCATCCCTTCTTTTTCTGGCAAATTCCCGTGTTACTTGGTTGAGAATAACGACGTGTTGTCTCAACTGAATGTAAGTCGCATACACTAATGGATCCATGTTCAATCGAAAAAGTAAAACTCTAAAAAGGGCGAGGAATGTACTCTTAGTATGTCTTGAATACGCCTCGTCACATTGTACTTTTGGGGAAAGGTCAATCCAATGCGCGGACGTCTAAGTGAACATCAGATCGAAATTTTTTGTTGATTTACCCAGACATTACCTAGACAAGTCAGGATAAAATCGGTAAAAATTCAAAGTCACGAGAAGGACTCGTTCTTAGGAAAGGTCATTTCAATATCGTTCTCGTCACACAGTCACGAGAAAGACATTTTTGGTATGGTACATTAATAATTAAGCACGACATGGTAGCTGTAAACGAAAAGAATTATGAATGTAATTACAAAAGTCAGTTCACATCACTGGCATCCATGGCATCTTGGCGTTTCAGAGAGGGCTTCTTCGATATCTCCGGGGTCGCCGTGGCTTTTTGGGGTTCTTTGAATAGAGGTGTTTTAGCCTTGGATGGTGCAACATTGTCCTTGTGGTCTTGTGTTCTTTCTTCTTAGGTACTGCAAGTATCGAAGGAGACGAGGGGTCCGAGAACGTGAGACTGGGTGGTGAAACGTTCTCTTCACGGTATTTCCACGGGCAGTCCAAAGCCCAATGTCTCAAGGACTCGTGTCCTTTTTATCTAGGGGACAATTGTTAGCGTAATGTCCATCCTTTGCATCGGTAACACGTCACCTTCATTTTCTTTGGGACGGGATCATCCTCAGAATTATAAGGCGTTTGCTTGAGTTTCATATTCTGTTTTCCGCTCATTCCGTTCGTTCACGGCGTTCTGGATGTTGGTAAGGTGTACTTTCATCTCACCGATTTCCATGTTGGATTGCATGGCCTCTACCCTCGTCTCGACTGTGATATTTATACCCCGCGCAAACGAGGTTTGGGGGGAGGTATATAGGAATCACCTTGTCCGTCTGTCTGTCCGTCTGTCCGTCCGTCCCGTTTCGTGTCCGGGCCATATCTTTTTATTGGGTGGATGGATTTAGATAATATTTCATAGGATTGTTGCCCATGGCCAAAGGGTGGGTCATAGGTCAAAGATCAAGGTCACTATGGACTTAGTGGTTAAAACGATGTCCTGGCCATATCTTTTTATTGGGTGGATGAATTTAGAAAATATTTCACAATATTGTTGCGCATGACCCAAGGGTGTGTCATGACCTTAAACCAAGGTCAAAGGTCAAGGTGATAATGGACACAATAAGAAAAACTTTGTCCCCACCATAACTTCTCACCCAGTGCACAGATTTGAACATGTCACAGAATTGTTGCTTAGAATCCAAGGGTTTGTCATGACTTAAAACCAAGTTCATAGGTCAAAGGTTAAGGTTATAAAAGACACAATAAGTAAATCTTGTCCGGGCCATAACTTCTTCAACCTGTTCACAAATTTCAATAATATTTCACAGAATTATTGCTTAGGATCCAAGGGTGTGTCACGACCTTGAACCAAGGTCATAGGTCAAAGGTCAACGTCACAATAGACAGAATGGGTAAAACCATGTTTTTATTGTTTATACCTTAAAATGTGCTTGTAAGTGGGACATCCATTACACTTATACCAGTGATGTATATTGGGATGAAGTATTGCATGTTTCTACTTTGTTGCCGCGGGGGTATTTGTCCCGTTAGGACTGCTCTAGTTTTCACAGCGGTGAGATTCTTATTTACGGTGTGGATGACTTCTTTAAGATTATTCTTCATCACGCTCTTAAGGTCTGTCATCGTCGTATTGGTGTTTTTGGCCTCCCAAGTGTCTTGAACGGTCAACTCGTCCGAAAATGACTGAGGAATTTCGGGAAGTCCGTTGATCAGTTGCTGTTCAGCCATGGTAGTTGTAACTTGTTCGATGTACCGAATCGGAATGAAATGTAGAGATCAAGATGGCCTTAAATACCAGTTATTTAGTCCTTGACGCAACAACCTTGTCGAGGTCATTTCATAAATTGTTGTAATTCTGTCAACTAAGAAATTCAGTAAACTTCTAAATTTGGTGACTTAATAAATTTGGTCTACTCAAAACTTCGGTGACATGATTAATTCCAAGATCAAAGAAATCGGTCCGGTCAAAGTCAAGTAAAGTTAACTAAAGGCCGTGTTAAATGAATTCAATCGATCGAAGAAATCGGTCGAGTCACAGTCAAGTCAAAGTCAAACGAAGGTCGTTTTGAAGTCAAGGTGACCTCTTTGGCCTAGACCAAGGTCATCAATGTCACATAAATAGAAAGTTTCAGATTTTCGAGGTCAGTTACGAAATCGTAGTCACCATGCCAACAGCGAAAGATTTACTGAGATCACTAAAGTTTCGTACGCTTTCAAAAGATGGGTGCGAAAACAGGGCGGAATAGAACGAGCCAGAGATAGACTTCGAGAACTCCGAATCAAGTGTAAGTATCCCAAAGAATTCTTTACCCTCAAGACGACTAGAGAACACCAGTCTCGAAAGTTTAAGACGAAAGGCATCCGAAATGACATGGAGTTCAAAGATCTGGTTCAGGTTAGCGAGTTATCGAGGTTTTTGCCTCGCATGATGAACTCCATGGTAGAGGAACTGAAAACGAAAAAGCAACGGCAAAGAAAAAGATTATCTGAGACTCCTCATTCACCATCCTTTTTTGAAATCTGAAATCTGGGTGCCTTTTACGCTGAGCCAGAATTTATCGGGGAATACGATCATGGACGAAATTCAGAAGGTCTAACAACGTAACGAAGACTTTAAATTAGAAGACGGACAAACCACCATAGACATCATCCACATTCAGATACTTTACGGATCCTGTGGAAAGATGACAAAAACACTTACGCATAAAGAAACATTCAGGAATGATAAGAGGTCGATCATACGAATCGAGAACGATGAAGATAGCATGTGTTATTCATTAGCCATCGTGTTGGCCCGTCTACATGCTCAAAAACCTACGGACTCACAGCAGTTGCAAGATTGGAAACGTCGATGGTTTCGTATGCGGATTTCCGGTAGATACCGGGATAAAGAGATGGCTATCACTATGTCAGGAGGCAGGAGTGTCGATGGAACGTGGATGTGGACTCACCAGCAAGTACCATGGGCCCGGAAGATCAAACTACAATTGTTGTACAAGGGAAACGTGAGAAACAACATGCAACCCAAAATGTTGAATATCTTGTACTGAGAACATCATTATGATACTGTCACGTCCATGTCGGGACTGATCGAACGCCAATACTATTGCGATTATTGCGACATCGGATAAGTCGCCACATAAACCATCGTACTCAATGTCCAATGCGTTGTAACTTTTGTCTGAACTCCCCTTTCTGTCCCAGAGACAATACCAACGTTACATGTCAGATTTGCGAGGGAAATTTCCCCTCCACGGGATGCAATGTTATTGGAATCACATCAAACTAAACAAAGAAGGAAAGAGTATTTGCTAAAAGATGATGCGATTTCACAAAAGTGGAAACTGGATTTGTAAAAATATAATCATATTTCATCATTGTAAGGACAAGGAATGCGTGTGCGCCATCTGCAAGACCATTATCAGCCAGGATCATCTCTGTTACGTACAGACTAAACCGATGCACAAGAAGAAAGGAGATAAGAACACGTACATCTTTTACGATTTCGAATGCAGCCAAGACACCGGGATTCACATGCCTAACTTTTGCGACGAGTGTATTTACCTCCCGATAGAAGAAAACTGTACTACTTGCAGTCATTTACCCGGATGATATGAGAGGCACTTTCATGCCTAGAGATAGTTTAGCCATCATACCTACCGAAGGATACCAACCCGAACGCAAATATTCCATTAAAGCATTACGATGGTTAAAGCGGAATGTCCACGTGTCCAATCACGACATCCGGCATGCTCGCAACGGAGGGGATGTCAGCGTCGGACCTTATGCTGTGGACGGATACGATACCAGAGCTCAGACGATATACGAACTTTACCGATTTTTTCCCCAACATGCAACTGGAAAATCACCCCGTACGACACGACGTCACCTTTGCAGAATCGTTTTAAGCCCCTCTTCAACGACAAAAAGATTTGAACAAATGGGGATTTAACGTGGTCAGAATTTGCGAACACGAGAAACTGCTAGAAGATCAGCCTTTTGCCGACTTCATTCGTTCGACGTACCGACAGTTAGCCGATCCGCTTGAACCCGAGATGCACTGTTTGGAAGTCGTACCAATGCCACCCATTTGTATTGTGACGAAGGAGACGTGCGCTTTATTGACGTGTGCTCGTTATACCCTTACGTTTTACGGAACTTTTCTGATCGGACACCCAAACATCATCACCGAGAATTTTGGGGACGTGAGAGAACACACGGGACTCGTGAAATGCCGTATCATCTCGTCTTGCCATATCGTACCGAGCACAAATTGTTGTTTCCTCTGTGTAGATCGTGTGAAGCGATAAAAGACGAAATCGGATCCGAGTATGGTTTGCCGACATACGGATGACGAACGTACTTTCACTGGTACGTGGACCACACCCGACCTGACCATGGCCTTAAACAAGGGATATCGCATCGATCGAATTTAAGGAGTGTGTCATTTTCCAGAGACATCCAGCACTTTATTTCGACACACATCGACACGCTCCTGTGAATCAAACAAGAAGCAAGTGGATATCCCACTGAGTGTGACACCGAAGAAAAGAAGTCTGCATACATCGAGGAAGTGTTCTGACGCGAAGGTATCCGTTTGCAAGAAGTGTGTAAGAACTCGGTGTTACGTACGATAGCGAAACTTGTTTTTAACTGTCTATGGCGTATTGACGCAAAACAGATACATGATACATGAACTTACCTAGCGACGGGTCCATGGATTGAATTGGACGACGGGGAATGGGAAGTAGGACTGACCGAAATCGTGTATCCGACGACGATGGAAAACCACAAGGAAGGCCACAATTACCTGGAAATCATCGTTCCCCGTTATCATCCGGGACCATCTTTCAAAACTATCGCCGACAAGTCGTTACGAGATATCGCCATTCACGAGAGACGAGGCCGAAGCCATCTCGGAACCATTCGTCAGTATGTATCATATCGAGGAGGGAATACGATTTGCTCCTTCCCACAATTTGATCATCCCCTAGATTGCATTCATTACAAGATATCGATTGCCATAGGCTTTTACAGTTCGATCGAGGGGCTCATAGAGGAATTGAATCATGCTTTGACGTCGAACTTCGGAAACATCATTAAAGGAGGACCGGTAGACTACGGCAATCAAATCAAGTTCACGTACATGTATTTGAAAACGTTCAATCGAGTGGCAGTGGAAATGAAACGGGACACCGTTCAGGAGCAACACATGTATCCCATCAGATATGTCCCACTCTGTCGAACATTTTGGGGCTCATGATAACGGACACTTCCAAGTGGATACACCGAAACCAACCATGGGGATGCTCCAGGGTCTTTCCGGATCTCTACCTAGGATTGAGTGGTTGTTCGTGTATATCAACGTCATACATATCATGGAGTCTAAGAACATGCAATTTTCGAGGATTGCTCCATTCAAACATCAACAGGCACAGTGATTCGATTCGCACGGTCACTGGGAACCGTAATGCGTGGAATATTTCCGCTGGCCAAGACGTCATTCGACATCTTGGACATCCATATACACGACGGACTGGGCCAACAAGTATCATTTTGAAGCGGAAAAGTGGTCGTGAACTACATTTTCGTCGGAGGAACCAATTTTAATCATGATCGTGCATCCTTTAGTGCCCCGACAACGGAGTAGAGGAGTGGGTGCCTTACTAGGTTTTGGAACTAGAATGCTTCTCCATCTCTTGGGACCTGGGCTTCAAACGATATATTCGATCGTTCCCGGTCTCTTGAAACAGTCGATGAGAAGACAGCAGGGAGAAGGACGTCGTTGTAGACGTCGACAGAAGGAATCGGGTTTGAAATACGTGGCCTTGTTCGTTCTCAAAAAAGGGGGGAAGGTTAAAAAGGTAAGGTGCCAGACGTCAAGGACCCGTCAGACCCGGTACAGAAAGGATTCGATCGCCAGGTAAACGTCAGTTGGGAAAAGGTCGCGCGACACTTTAGATCGCTGGATTTCAGAGAAAGATCAAGAAAGCCATAAAGAGAAATATAAGATCGTTAGATGTCTTCGATTAAAGTTGATGCACCGAGAGTCTTGCAAGTGTTCGACGGAAGGTCTGGAGTTAAATCAGGTTCCTCAAACCATGACGGTATTGGAGTGAGCCCAATAGGAAAAATGTTATCCCGTCAGTTACATCGATAATCGTCATCCTTCGGCTCCGAGAGAATTCGAAAGCAATTGTCACGGCGATGCCTTTTTGGATCTGTCGCAGACTTACGTGCTCATGAAGATCAAAGTGACGAAATCGAACGTTACGGCTCTGTGCGCGGACACGCAGACGACTCACGTCAACAATTTACTCCACAGCATGTTTTCACAGATCGACATGGCGATGAACGGGAAAACTATAACACCGAGTACCGATATGTATCCGTATCGAGCTTATCTGGAGACTTTACTCTCGTACACGCCCTATAATTTGGACAAACAAATCAAGAATAGGAATGTATGGATCAAAGATCAAGCGGGACGCATGGATGCCACCAATCCCTTCGAAGACAACGCACCCGCGGCAGGGTACAACAAGGGATTGATCCATCGTCACAAGAAGATTGCCGAGAGTACATGCTTACAACTGTACGATAGCATACATTTAGACATGTTTCAACAATAGAACTTCGTCGTCAACATGGTAAACATTCGCCTACGATTCAATCGGACTCATACGCCGTTCTGTTCGATAGGAGATGCAGACGGAGCCATTCACATCGAGCAGATGATGTTATTCGCACGTACAGTGCGACCCAGTGAAATCCTTCACCATCCCGACAGGTACCGATCGAAAATAACAGACAACGTTTTTTACGGGACATTAGTAGTGTAGAAGTATCCAATTTGATCAACCAGAAGGATAGTTATCCTTCTGTTGTACTATATAGGAATATGAAGGATTGATCAAGCGTGAAACCTGAAATACAAGAGTTACCATCTCTTACTTGAAAAGGGTGGGGACAAGGAAATGAACCAATCAGAATTCAAAAAGATTATTGACAGGTCACCTAACATAAAGAAAAGATAAAGCGTTCCCAACAGTATTCAAGTAAGAGAAGGTAACTCTTGTATTTCAGGTTTCACGCTTGATCAATCCTTCATATTCCTATATAGTACAAAAGAAGGATAATTATCCTTCTGGTTGATCAAATTGGATACTTCTACACTACTGACATTTACCAAAGTGCGTTTTCTTCGGCATGATGAGAAGTTCGCGATATAACGGCACTTTGAATCGGAACCCTTTTGACTTCTAACACTTCCATCTCAACAAGTTAGAGATAACTTAAACGGAGACGCGCAACACACCAAACTGTTCGAATTGGAGTTTGGAGCGCCTGCCCAATGTCTACGTTGGTACATGTCCCTGTACTAGTCTTTGGGAAGAATATGCGACGATTGGACTCCAAACATCACTTACGATGAACATCAAAACGGTTTCACGATATGGGGATTCGATTTTACCACGGATCAAAAACATTTTACCCTATAAAGACGGGGAGCATGGGCATCGAACTACAGATTGCCGTAGCCTTGCCCGCGGTCATTGACTGTATCGTGTATGCCGTGTATGCCAACGAACACAGAGAGAGAGAGAGAGAGAGAGAGAGAGAGAGAGAGAGAGAAAGAGGGAGAGAGAGAGAGATGTCGACTATTGAGCCTTTAGATACTTTTCAGTTATATGATATATTGACGCGAGATCCGTACGTGAGTCCTCACTTCGGAGATGTGTTTCCCAGGGACGCCTTACCTTAAAAGTCGGATAAAAGCTCCTTCGTCATCAACACCGATCCTTTGCATCTACCGGACAAATATTGGATGTGCGTTCACTTCGGAACGGATAGCGAAGCGGAATATTTCAATTTGTACGGTTTACCGCCATGGGAGTATGGAGACATAGTGCGTTTCATGCATACCAGAAGTAAGGAAAACGAGGTGTCATCCATGGACTTACAAAAGTGCGCCAAATGTACGGAGGTACTCACTCATCTGTCTGGAAAAACAGATCGACAGGAACATTTAGACACCCTATTTGATTTGATCGTAGAGACCGATCGATAGAAGATGGGGCTAGGAGAAGAAATGCTAGTCGACACCGTCAAAGATCACAGAAGAAGAAATCGAAATGAAGCCAGACATCAAAACGGGAAAAGTCTAGAATTCACGGAACAACAACCCCTGTATGAATCGACAGAACCTAGACGAGGTACGAGTCCGAGAAAACCAGGGACCTGCCAATATTGTTTATAAAACATAGACATAAAAAAGCCGTTATAAGGGCCACTCATATCTTTAGAGAAGGTGCAATAGCTGAAATGTTTGATACATAAAGTTTGTTATACATAAAAACTAGCCTTTTGTTTACTTTTCTTAAAATGTGTTTGTCCCTTAAAAGGTTGGTTTTAATTGTTTTAAACGTTTAAAACTCGTCCCTTCCATTGCCGAGTGCTGATGCATCAGACTCTTTGATTTCATCATGTCCTGCATATATTTCTCCGTCTTCCATACTTCCTTGATTAACACCTGCTGCTTACTCTCTATTCTCCCCATTCTCTTTGGCTGCACGATGTGTCTGGTCTAAGATTCCTCCGGCGGAGATGGTCTAGCGGGAGGGGTGGGCTTTGGCGTCTTAACTCTCGTCTACTTGGGAATAGATTCTGTTTGCTGCATGATCTGCGTTGTGTAGACTGTACTATCGATGTAAGAACGACTTGTTGTTGTGACTTCGTTTGACTCAGACTCTTTGGCGGGACTCTCCTCTGACATCAACAACTCTAACAGATTGTCAAATTTCGATGTTTCCATCATGTTGATACATTAGACTAAACAATTCCCGGTTGATATAATAAGTGTTTTCTTAGACGTCCTGTAGGTTTGTTACGTTCCGGAAAATAAGTATGAGGGATGTTTACTTAGACGTCCGTCAAAAGGCTTGTTTCCATTTGGCAAGAAATACGATGTGTTTACAACTACGTCCGCGAATCGTACTTTATAAACCCTTGTCCAGATTTCATTTCCTCGTTCGCTTTCGATTTTTGATTTTACAAATTGAACGAAAACAATGATGAATAGAAAGAAGCTGAGAGCGTTGAGGGAAGTTGCAGAAAAACAAAGATGGAGGGCGCTTGAACTGCTTTATCTGGCGCAAGACATCGAGGAACTGGTGGCTGAATAAGAAGCCTTGTTAGAAGAGAAAGAAAAAGAAGAACTGAGAAAACAGATGGAGGAAATGGTGACCAAAGAGAGACATAAAGAGAGACAGCGGGCGTCATTAAACCATTTAGTAAGAGGTCCATCCAACACCGATGGCCTCCCAACTACCCACCACCACCATCACAGCCAACTGAGGATTGGTAGAAGATATTTTTCATTCATTCGTCCTCTAGCGGCACTTTCACATGCTGTTAAAGACTGGTATGCTCGTGCCCAGCTTGTGGCTCCCGCAATTAAATTCTTTGTAGAACGAAAACGGCCCTTTTAAGGGCCAACCACATCTTTAGAAAAGTAGCTTTTTGCTGATGTCTTGTAGAAGAATAAATACAATTTAGATCCCCTTCATGACATGTAAACCACACGATAAAAACATTTTCGATCCGATGTCTTGTAGAAGAGTAAATACAATTTAGATCCCCTTCATGACATGTAAACCACACGATAAAAACATTTTCGAACCGATGTCTTGTAGAAGAGTAAATACAATTTAGATCCCCTTCATGACATGTAAACCACACAATAAAAACATTTTCGATCCGATGTCTTGTAGAAGAGTAAATACAATTTAGATCCCCTTCATGACATGTAAACCACACAATAAAAACATTTTCGATCCGATTTTGAAGTGTACTCGTACACAGGTTATCACATTATACCACATGACAAAAATATTTTCAATCCTATTTTGATGCTTAATTCACTGATTTTCGAAACATTTGGAAGTGCTTTCTTACAGGTCCACCAAAGGAGTTGCTTACATAAAACAAAATACGGGGTGGGGGGGGGGGTCCTGAGACGTCCGCCAATCGTACTATATAAACACTTCTCCGCAGTTCATTTTCCTCGTTCGCTTACAGAAATTTATTTCTATGAGCAACCATGATTTCAATCATCTACATTCACATTCAAAGAGTCGTGTTTGTCATAAGGGAGCCGGCGACGGATAGAATTAGAAGAAAAAGAACGTGGCTGTTGGTTAAGCGGCTTCTAAACACTGATTCTAGGAGGAGCACGAGACGAAGAAGACCTAGGCACTGTCCTTACTGTACGTAACGACAGTCGCCAAAACAAACCCCCCCAAAAAATTAACCGGCCTTTTTTGTGGGCCAACCAGATCTTTAGAAAAGTAGCCATTTCGCTGTTCATTCCACAAAACCTACTACTCTATAGTACGTATTCATGTTGGTGTACTTCAGTCAATGTCAAAGCCAGGTCACAAATATACACCTACTATAGTACGTTTATTTCTTCTTCTTCTACTTGGTGCACTTCAGTCAATGTCAAAGCAAGGTCAATATATACCTACTATAGTACGTCCTCAATGACGATCAAGGGCATTCCACAAGGCACAGATGAGTGCAAAATGCACTATCGAGGTGCTTAACACTACTCAGAACGATATCTTTCATTGCATTATTTATATTCAGAATTTACGTATTGTTTTGCGAGTCCGATGTTATAGGGTGAGCTTTTCCTCATAGCCAGACCTCCCCCCCCCCCGGTGGTCCTACTCTAGAGTGAGACTTCCCACCGGTGGTCCTATTCAAGAGTGAAGTTAGCTCTAAAACAGAAGCCTCCCCCTGGGGAAGTCTCACTCTACAACTAGCTATAGAATGAGCGTTCTCCCATTGTCAGTCCCCGCCCCTCCCCCGGAAACAATGTATCACGTCGTGTTCATGACATACTTTGTCATTATAACAACATAGCTACGCCGTGGCCACGTTTTTCTATTATTACCAATGGAAGGTTTGTATTGTAACACCCCTCTTTAGAACGGACAAGCTTTTATTGTCGTATTGGAATGAGTTAACCGGGCGGAGCATACCTCTGTGGCCTAGTGGTCGAGCGCTCTTCGCACGATCGGGAGGTAGCGGGTTCGAGCCCCTCTCAGGTCATGCCGGTGTCTGTCTTTCGGATGAGACAGTAAAAGCCGATGTCGACGGCAGACGTGGCACGTTAAGTATCCCTCACTGCTTTGGGTGGGTCCGTTGCAAAGATCCAAATTTGTGTATCCTGCATCAGTCAGATACCGTCACAAACTACGTGCAATAATAGAGGTGTCACCGTGTGACGTTAAACAATAAACAAACCAACTAATCTCTGTATTTGAATTATTTAAATACATATATAGTTTATGCCAAAATAACTGTGACTACGGGCACCAGCCTGTGACCACGGGTACCAGCCTATGGCTATGGGTACAAATTTAGATATACAACAAGGCACACCAACTAAACCCACGGATCGAAAGATAAGTGGCATATTGTTTTGTCCTATATGTTTATTTGCCTATTTGTTTGTTTGTTATAACTTTTTAACCGTGAGAAATAGAGACTTCATATTTGGCATGCAAACTCAATAAATGAAGCCCTTTCAAATGACACCAAGGTCGATGACATTGGAGTTTGGTCTGCTTTTAAAGAAATTAAACCTTGATCATCATTTTTGGATATCAAGATCAGACTTGTGGTCTGGACACAATTGTGGTCTGTAGACCACATTTGTATTTATCAATGCTATTTATTATACATCTGCAACGAAGTTTGAGATGGGTATATAGGAATCGTTTATTTGGAAGCAATGTTTGTCTGTTCACCTATCTGTCTGTCCGTCTGTCTGTATCTTTAGTATGTCCAGTGAACTGTTCAAATCTAATCCGGGCCATAATTTCTTTATGCTACCTTGCATAATGATGATACTTCTTGCATTTTTATCCATGGCTCAAGAGTGTGTCATGACATTTAGCAAAGGTCATATCTGTAAGGTCAATATCACATTGCACATATTGTCAGAAATCGTGCTTGTAATTTTACAATGATAACTTCTATTCGGATAATACTTCACACAATTATTATCAATGATCCAATGAATATATCTCGTTATTTAACCTAACCAAGGTCTTATCTCATAGATCAAGCGTACAGTGCACACATAGTCGATATCAGTGTCTGATCCAGAAATTTACAATGGTAACTTGGATGTAGGTAATACTACATAAAATGACCTACATGATTGTCCTTGACCCAGTGGTGTGCACAGTCAAGTTCACAAATTCGTGTCTGTGTGGTAACTACATTTTCTATTGACTTGGATCAGGATAGTATTTCACGTGAATGACTTTGCTGTTCATGCCCGAAGGGTGGGGAATGGCCAATGTAAGATATCTAAAGTCAAAGTCGTAGTTGTAATTGTAAATTCATATTTGAGCCTTCAATTTCGCTGCTTCGTTCGATCTGGATTAAAATTTCACACAACTGCTGTTGATACCGCAGTGACCATGACGTTACCCAAGGTTGTATAAAAGTCAAAGTCACAGTGTATGTCATGGTCAAAATTGTGTCTGGGTCATAACATTGACTTTTTGTATCCTGATACTTTACTCATTTAATTATGATCCTGTGGTTTTGATCTTGAATTTAAGGCCATGTATCAAATGTCGGTTTACAAAATATCTCAGTCTTCCAGTGTAACCACAGCCAATTATACTTTGGGTATCACTGGCTGCAATATTTAATGTCGATGCAGCGGTGGGGTATTTATTTAGCATTGACTCATCAAGGTGTTTATTGGCCTTAGAGGGTATTGTTCCACTCCTCAATAAGGGCCTGTCTGAGTTGAGCGACGTAATATGGTACGTTGAAGCGCTTCCTAACCATTCTGTCCAGCTCGTCCCACAAATGCTGGATTATGAATAATTCTTGACTATATGGTGGCCAATCAAGAACTGAGACGTTGTTTTGAGTCACGACAAACCCTAGACACACTGGGCTCCGCGTTGTCCTGCATGCTGCAACGTTACGCTTGTAGGTTACTTTGATGGAATTTCCAATACATTTAATTTCATGAACTCTTTGATCCCGACGCCGGAATTTCAGTTAACACTTTGATTCCGACGCCGGAATTTCAGTTAAACAACATTTCATACCGTGAATAGGATAATTTGACTTCGTATTCTTGTCTCCTTCATGTGTTTATATGTGTATATTTATGTATTTACTTCCTCGACTTGAAAAGTTGTTGCATGCCTTTTGCGACAGATGTATCATGCAACCAGGGGACGCTTACTCCTCCCGAGCACCTGGTCTCACCTCGATTTTATTGATGCTCGCATTTGTCGGAATATGACACTATACACGATATTGTCTTTTATACCATGGACTATGAGGTATGGTTTACCCATTTTTACTTTTTCGTTTTTTACCTGATTCACATGTTTACTTTTGAAGTTTGCGGTCCAACTCTGGGTTAAACAGTTATAACTCGGACAAAATCTGTGAGAGACAGATGCTATAATTAAGACATAGATCGCTACGATAGAAAAGAAAAGGATTTCTGACTCAGCCGTATGAAAAAATCTGCAATAGGCGAGCCATATGACAATATCCGCCTTAGGCGAGCAAGCAAAAATACTGACACAAAAAGACATCACATAAAAGCTTAATTGTAATGCGGCTGAGGCAATGACGGACAGAAAGAGACTTGAATTAAGTAGGGTAATCCGTAGGGTTTCACTCCAGTAATATCATCATATTTACTCACTTTACATCATTTACTCAAAATTAGGCAGGGGAAGACTGGCTCTAGAGTGTCTTACCCCCTAAAGGGGGAAGGGACACCTAGAGCAGAAACACCGGCGGGAAGTCTCACTCAAAATTATGCAAGGGGGGGGGGGGGGGGCTCACTCTAGAGTAGGACCGCCGGGGGCAAGTCTGGCTGTGGGGGAAGGCTCACTCTGTAACACCGGCTTTCGAAATGCGACTTTTGTCACGAGATAGTGTGAAAAATGGAAAACATTGTGAAAATGATTCTTTCTGGGCACTTCGTTTTTAGTCTGGGTCATCCCATTTTATGTCAATGGTTTTGAAAGGGGGTTTTGACTGGTCAGTTTCTAATTCCGCGGTGGGGATATCGCATCCTCGACACTAGCGGACGTCCATGTAGGTGCATATGTGATATATGTAGCAAATTTAGACCGTACGGTGGCTTCGCCTAGCCTACAAAGCATGCCGCATATAACGTCACGCCACGGACACAACCCCAAAAAAGGTTGTTCCAGTGACGTACATATATTACGTACATATATTAGCAGACACCGGAAGTGAAGTTATTATCTGAAATTGGTTGCACGTGGCTCGATTCCGAGTTGGGGATATCCCATCCTCGACACCAGCGGACGTCCATGTAGGTGCATATGTGATATATGTAGTAAATTGTAAAATAGTATCTTGTATGTTTTACTAAATTTCATGTAAATTTTGTAACGAAATATCCATGTGCGTATACGTAACAATTAAGCGATAAGTTGTTTATTCACATGATTTATTTTGGTGAATTCCCTTGCAATGGCGGAATCTGAGTGACTCGCTTCTGTTGGATTCTCCTATCAATAGGAAAATAAATGTCATGCAAAGTAAAGAAACCTTAAACTTCCTAGTACGTCAGTTTGTAGTCAAATTGGTCAATTATAAATTTTGTCTCCCTATTATACATCATGCAGTTTTATTGCCAAATGAAAATGTTAATTTGAAGGCGCTATTTGAAGGCAGAAATTCTAATTCCTGTTCTGTATTAACTTAAAGCCATCCGGCTCATCAGCATAATTTACAACATACATATGTCAAATAGCATAATATATCAAGGTAGAAAGGAGAATACAGATATACAAGCTGATACAGATAAGAAAATATAAAAATATACGTACCTAACGGTTATGTTTGTTACATTTAAAATGACCAAAAATATGAGAAGAAAATTAAAAAAGCGCGTTTTTCAAACATATTTGCTTTAAAAATATATTTACCAAGAGACAATGTAAGAATTATTTCAAAGTCATGCATCAGAAAACAATTATCAGTGTGTACTAATTTACACACACACAAAAATTAGTCATATTTAAAACTCTAATATATCTTTAGGATACATACGAAATTCTGCCTAACAATACCCTAAAATGTAGCATTCTTTACATTTAAATATTCTCCTTGATTAAAATTACAATCACCAATAATTGTTTACCTTTCGACGGCTTCCTCGGATAAACAAAAACTTTGAACCAGTCGATTTCAGATAGAAGAACTAAAAATGGCAAATCATAGATATTCCAAGGAATAAATTATAACGACACTGACGAACGCATCCCCCTCCCCCAATCCGTTTTTGCTGGGGCCCTGTATACAATGGGCCAATTATGAACAGTTTGTCCCGCACCAAAGGGATGCGAGTGTTTTTTCTTTCTTTCTTCTCGTTGGCCTTCATGATGGGTAGCAGTGGACGTCATCTCTCCTGGATAGCCCTTTGAAGTCCCCCACACATACTAGTGCGTGTTGCGCAGTTTATTACGCTCCTCCATGTGACTTCCCTTTGATACTAGTAGTACTTGGCGAATTTGACTACAAATATATATAAATAAATATAAATAAAAAATGAAAAATTCCTGTACATCGATTTTACATAATACGAAAAAACAAGACTAGGTCTATTTATTATCAAATCTTATTTGGGTCGGCAGGAGGGCCCATTTATTGATTTAAGCTTGGAGAAAACACTGTGATTTACTGCTGTCCTGTAAAGTCTTATGATTCACTGCGGTATTAATTTGTGTACTAGATATCATTTTGGTCACTAAAGGTAATTAAAACGCTTGACAAATACGTTACGTTCACATCCTTTGTACATATTATCGTGAAAATTTTGTTCAAAATTCCAATAGTGTAATAGGTAAAAAAATCCCCATGAATTTTTAAACTTAAACTGTAACATTTAAATTCAAATTTTTATTCTTTGGGTTGATTTCATTGTAATATTCTTAATTTGGATTCAGTCAATAATATTGAAAGATATTTTGAATTTAAAGGTTATATTGAAAGCATTTTAAGTAACAGATTTTATATTTGATACAAATGAAAGATTGGTGAACAATTATTCCAATATATATATATATATTTTCATTTCCAAAATCTTATTTCGAAATTAAAAGTTAATGTTTAGTTTTTTCTATTGTTTATATAAGTGTTTTCCTAGAGAAAAGTTTTTCATCTGATCTGTATATCATTTCTAATCATATTCAAGTATCAGTAAGAAATTTAGAATACAGAAATGAACTTTCAACATACTTGGTGTGTTACACTTGCCCTAGCTAACACATAGTGATTTTCATCAATACATTATGTTTATTTCAATCAAAGTGTTTTAAATACTTGGCATGAAATGGCTGAACACATAGCTTTAATCTTTACTGTTATTTTGTCTGTCTGTGATAACTAGACATGTATAATGTGCCATGAGTTTCTTGCAAAACTAAACAGAAGATGCTTACTCTTCCCATAAAACTGCTTCATATCTAGATTTCATCGAAATTGCATCTACATTGCACTTTTCAGACCCTTTTTTATGTCACCTGCGAAACAAAACATTTGAACCAATTTGTCCGATGTCCATCCGTCTGTCTGTCAGTCACACTTTCACATTACTGGTCATAATTTAGTTTTAGATTCAGATTCAGATATATTTATTAGTATTAAACATCTATACTTCAAATCAAACTTACAGGATTGATTTATTACGAAGAGAGCCGAAGGTCAAACTAAGACAATTACTTTTTAAAATTTTTTCAAAACAATTATACATGTCGCCAAACTACACACTAAGTACTAAGGGCCACGTGCTAAGTATTGACTTGCTAATAGTTTTAATGTAGTTTCTTGACGATATTTTAGGATGCTATTTTTCAGTATGAAGGGGCATCATAACCAAAAAATATCACTCCTATAATTTAACTTTTTTTCAAATTAAAGTATTACTTCTAGGAACATATCATAAACAAACTTGTACTGAGCTAATTACATAACGTCAAGAAAGAAAACGGTATTTCAACAACTGTTCACTATAGGTAGGTCGAAACCTATAGTAATGGAAATATAAGTTAGTGAACAATTTGGTTACGGCCCGAAACTTTGACGCTTACGTCAATAGATTTTCTTGTTTGTATACATGTCAAATTTTTTCACCACATGTAGAGTTGAAGAGGAAGGAGATTTCAATGTCAATACAAAAGACTTCAAACTAAAAGATACATTAAAAGAGCCGGGTCTTTTCCTTTTAAACGGAGTGTTGTTACTTATCATATTTACTTAACTTGATTATTGTAGATGCTTGACCTTCAAGATTAACTGACGACAATAATGGCGGAGTGACACTCTTACGTGGTCATTCAGTCACGACACAAGTTATAGAGCAAATTTCAGCAACTAGCCACAAATAATCATTAAGGGTAAATGAAGTCCATAGTTAATATGCAATGAAGAGAGTCACTCGATCACGTCCGTCCACACCATTAATACCTCATTCTTAAAATGATAAGTGTAATAGCTATTGTTAGATTAGGTGACAGCTATATATGACGGAATTCCACTCGTCTGTGTACGCTGATTAATACATATACTTCATGATATATCTAGTTCTCTTAATCTATTTAATTACGTTCGTTTGCAGGTTGATGGGGTCTCGGGTACATTTTTGCATGACAGTGTTGTCAACAAATCACTCAGAAAGCCTAATATTCCACCATAGATATGATGTATATGTACAAATAATAACGTCATGTTCTCCTGCAATACACACCGTCTAACAGTACTTTGATACACTGGCGTTATTGTAAAGAACATTGTTTGCGGGCTTGAGAATCTAAATTTTGACACTTTTATAATGTGTGTGTTTGTTTGTTTGGGGTTTTTAATTGATCATTTTCGCCTGTTTTCGGGTAATTCCTGAGATGTTTTTGTTGTCGTTTGCTTATCATTCATTGATTTTGTGCATTTTAACTGATTGCATTGTAATTAATATAACTGAAAAGAAATGGAAAAAATTCTTTTAACAAAAAAAAAAAAAAAACCCCAACCCCCCTTGAAATCAAACTCAACCACCCCCCCCCCCCAAAAAAAACAAAACAAAACAAAACAAAAACAAAAAATGGCGGGGGATATTCTATTGGTATTGATTGATGGACTTTGATAGAAATTATCGTCAGAACTAGTAAAAATTTGCTAAGGATGAAGTACTGAAGGCCTCTTACAAAAACTGCCCATTACAACCAGATCTCGTCAAGGAATGGATCCTGGACTGGACGACAAATGCAAATAAAATATATATAAGCCATAATCAGTTATTTTATTCGCTAACTTTTACTAGAAAATATCTTTTTGAAGGGTTATTTGTTTGAGAGTTTCATGTCAATGTTTAGTTGTTTTTCTAATTTCGATAAGGCAGTTCAGACCCCGCTAAAATCCAAGAAGATTCGGAGTTTATTTTACACCGAAACAGCATATTAAACATTATTTAAGAAAAATAAATTATGAAATAAAAAAAAAGAAGTCCGATTTTTCATTTTTCACATATTTTTAGCAAGGTGTTGATTTTCAGTCTTTTGTCACCGACCAAAGCACAGTTAACAAGAGAATATATGTATTTGCAGATTTCTTCAGCCCACTTGGACGTTTTGTTTTCCTGGACCCTTCGTATTTTTGACTTCTGGGTTACTTGTATACATTCAATATTCACCTCTATTAGAATACTCTATATATGTCCATCTTTTTGCAGATTACAACAACACCAAAACCAGGTAAGACACAAAAATTGAGCTGTGATTCTGGTTGTCGAAAAGAATTTTTAAAGATAATTATCTTCTGTCTCCCAATAAATAAGTTACATGAAATGGAATGAACTAAGGCCCATTTCACACTTTACGTTGGCACGATTTTTTAACCGCTTCGAATATATATGTGACATGGTGAAACTTAAAAGGCTATACAGCAGGCGGATGCCGCCATTATATCAATGTATTAATCTTGTATTGTCGTAAATGTTCAGATATTTTTAAATACAGCAAAAGAGAATACAGAATGAAACTCAAACTGGAATGTTTTGTTCTGGTTGTTAGAGACATGTACACAGCTATAGATCATGGATCTTTTATTGTATTTGACAATAACAAGAATGTATAACATCAAAACATGTATATTATAACTCAATATACACATATATACTTACATGTATGAAAATTCCGGTCCTTTAATGATCGCTTCAAGAAATTCTACAGAATGTATCTTTAAAGCTGTTTATAAAATTAAACTGTTGCAAATGTGGTAAAACTTCAAACAATATTCTTGAACTTTAATTATTGTATTTTTTCCTTACAAAGATGTTCTACAATATAACTGTACTATAAGTATGATTTGGATACTGTTATCATTACTACAGAGTGTGTATCAAGTTCACAGTGTTCTATTCCACATTGTATTGCCTCTGACGTTCACTGCTTGGATGGTAAATGCGCATGCCTGACAGTAAGTAATGTCGTAAACAATCACTGTCGGTAGAGAGATAGTCGAATAGCTTACATGTATATATATATAGTCCAAAGTAAAGAAATTCACATTCAAAAACTAAAACAAAAATCTTCTTCAAATCTATATTTACTTTATTCCATTACAACGCTGCTCAGCACTATGATGCGAATCCATCCCTAGTGGTGTCGCCACCAGTTACTTGATCTCAACATCACCTATTTCTCAACTCATTTAGTGAACATTATCAAAACAAAAACAAAAACGTTTGTGTGTATGTATGTATGTATGATAAAAATGAATTTGAATTTCTGAAACTTTATGCAAATTTCTAAGGCGTTTGGGAGATTTGTTGTAAAAACATTAATATCGATAAAAACTGGAAAGCGTCTGTAACTCGTACAGTCGTTATATCTTATAGTTTCTGGACCAAGACGTACACGAGAGACATCAGAAGCAATCAATCATAATAGCCTAAATACATATCGTCTATCTTATTCAATATTTTGGGGGCAAAAAGTAACAATACTTAACAAAATTCGCTGAAAATTGGAGAAAATTCTATATACAACTTGCATGGTGGACAGTAAACCCATGTTTAGCCAAAGGAAAATTGTAAAAGCTTATAAAATATCCTACATAATTAATCATGTCAGCACATGGTAAATGGGGGCATATGGGACAAAATCCTTAAATTCCATACAAAAACTGCTGAAAATCACAAAAGTACAACATTTGTTACATTTGGCTCACCAATATGTATATGGACTTTTAAAATTTTCAGCAATAGTAATGAAAATGATTGATTATTACCCCAGAAATTGTAAATTAAAGAAGAAATTGGTGTTCAGGGTTTGAGAGAATTATCCTTATGGTACAATGTAGACACATGTACACATCTATTGGTTAGTCATTTCATTTAGAATAAGTTATACGGTTTTTCAAATTTTCATCAAAACCATCTGTACTTGCCCCATAAAATTGTCATTAAGTATACAGTGGATGTTAATGTCATGCACAAATGATAATTTCTGACCACTGGTTAAACATGGGTTTTAATGCCCACTAAGTTGTATACTGGGTTTCCCCCAAGTTTATGAAAAATCGTTTGTTTTTGCCACCAAAGCATTTAATAAAATAAGTCATATGTCAAAGGAGTTTAGCTATTATTATACCCTCCCCTGCAAAATAGTTTAGGGGTATGTAGGAATCACCCTGTCTTTCTGTATATCTGTCTTGCTGTCTATCTGTCCGTCTGTTCACATTTGTCTGGGCCATAATTTCTTACCCCCTTGTCGGATCTGGATATTTCACACAATTGTTGTCCATGACCCAAGGATGTGTCGTGAACTTGACTGAAGATTATATCTCCAAGATCACGGTCACAGTGCACAGATGGTCGAAATCCTTGTCCTGGCCATATCTCCTTACTGCTACATTGGATCTTGATAGCAGTTCACGCAATTTTTGTACATGACCCAAGGGTGTGCCATGGCCTCATATTTTCAAGGCCAAAATCACAGTGCACACATAGACAAAATCCTTGCCCGGACCATAGCTTCTTACTACTAAGATGGAGCTAGATAATTTCACACAATTGTTGTTCATGACCAAGGGTGTGCCATGGCCTTCACCGAAGGTCATATCTTCAAGGTCAAAGTCACAGTGCACACATAGCCGAAATCCTTGTAATGCCATAACTTCTTACTGCAGGTTGGATCTGGATAACATTTCACACAATTGTTGTCCATGACCCAAGGACATGTCATGACCTCCATGAGGTCATATCTCCAAGGTCAAGGTCAAAGTGCACGCATTGTCAAAATCCTTGTACGGGTCATAGCTCCTTACCGCTATGTAATCGTTTTCCATGATCTGAAGGTGTGTATCACATTGTACGGAACATGTTGTCCGTCTGTCTGTCCATGAAACTAGTCCGGGCCATAACTTCTTCCTTTTACTTTGGAGGGAGATAATATTTTACACAAGTGCTGTTAATGACCCAAGGGTGTGTCATGACCTTGAGCCAAGGACATCTCTACAAGGTCAAGGTCACAGAGCATACATAGCCAGAATTCTTGTCCGAGTCTTAACTTCTTCCTTTTAATTTGGAGGGAGATGATATTTTACACAATTGTTGTCCATGCCCTAAGGGTGTGTCATGACCTTGAACCAAAGTGATATCTACAAGGTTAATGTCATCGTGCACACATAACCAGAATTCTTGTCTGGGCCATAACTTCTTCCTGTTACGTTGCTGGATGATTATATTTTACACAATTGTTTCCAATGGCCCAAGGATGTGTAATGACCTTGTTTCAATATCATATCTACAAAGTCAAGGTCAAACCAGATTGTTTTTATTGATTATACTTCAGAATGTACGACTTATAACAGTGATGTATCTTCGGATGGCTTATTGCATGTTTCAACTTTGTTGCCGCGGGGGTATTTGTCTCCAAAATATGATAAATGTATGAATTATGGACCTTTTCTAAGCTTCATCGATTTTTGTTAAATACTGACGGGTTTACTCCAAAACTCCCAAAGGCAAAGTGTGAACATGGCTACATTTTGTATTAGCTTTCAGATAACCATACACTTCAAAATTTCCTTTTGTGAGATTACAAACACATATCTGGAACATGACCATGACTACAAAATTCACTATCAATTCATTTCAATTTGATTAATCTTTATTAATTTCTTCACAGCCAACAACAACAACAACTACAACAACTACAACAACAGCAGCACCAGGATCTGTCGGTATAATAAATGACCTATATTTACATATTCTATCGTAAGGAATGTTTTGAAATGCATGCATTATACGACTCTCTAATTATCATCTATATTTAAACTGTATATTTATTTCTTTGTAGCATGCAGTAGCCCCAGTGAATGCACAGGCAAAGTTGCCAACTGCTTACCTAACCTAGTCCACTGTGTTGATGGACGATGTCTCTGTCTCTGATAGTGTTATAATCCTTGTAATAAACGGTCTGTAGATTCTATATACTGTTACCTGTGTGCATTATTGTACTGTCGCATGTAATTGTGTATATTTAATATGCTTTAGACCGTGTTTTACGAAATGGAGGAATAGCCGCTAAGCAACCCCCCCCCCCTTAAAAAAGAAAAAACAAACAAACAAAACAAAACAAACAAACAAAACGAAACAAACAAACAAAACAAAACAAAAACAGGCTGTGTTTGTGAAACACTAATGCCCCCGGCGGCACCAAAGTCTAAAAGGTTATTTTTAGCGTGAAGGTCATTTTTCAAGGTCAAAATGTCATCGACCTTGGTGTCATTTGAAAGGGTTTTATTAGTTGAGTATGCATGTCAAATATGAAGTCCCTATCCCTCACGGTCCAAAAGTTATAGCCAAGGTTAAAGTTGATAGCAAACAGACAAACAAACAGAACAAAAATAACATGCCCCCGATCTATAAATCCGGGGCATAAAAATAAAAAAAGCCAAAAAGATGTACATCTCGCCAAAAAATGCGAAAATTTATTACTGAACTAGAGGTACATATACCGATATATACTGAAGAGAACTGTCGTGAGTGTGACATCAAGCTCCGACAAACACTGAAGAGAACTGTCGTGAGTGCGACATGAAGCTCCGACATATACCGAAGAGAAATGTCGTGAGTGCGACATCAAGCTCTGATCTACACCGAAGAGAACTGTCGTGAGTGTGACATCAAACTCTGATCTACACCGAAGAGAACTGTCGTGAGTGCGACATGAAGCTCCGACAAACAGTGAAGAGAACTGTCGTGAGTGTGACATCAAGCTCCGACAAACAGTGAAGAGGACTGTCGTGAGTGTGACATCAAGCTCCGACAAACAGTGAAGAGGACTGTCGTGAGTGTGACATCAAGCTCCGACAAACAGTGAAGAGGACTGTCGTGAGTGTGACATCAAGCTCCGACAAACAGTGAAGAGGACTGTCGTGAGTGCGACATGAAGTTCCGACAAACAGTGAAGAGAACTGTCGTGAGTGCGACATGAAGTTCCGACAAACAGTGAAGAGAACTGTCGTGAGTGTGACAGCAAGATCCGACAAATAATGAAGAGAACTGTCGTGAGTGTGACAGCAAGCTCCGACAAACAGTGAAGAGAACTGTCGTGAGTGTGACAGCAAGATCCGACATATACCGAAGAGAACTGTCGTGAGTGTGACATCAAGCCCCGACAAACAGTGAAGAAAACTGTCGTGAGTGCGACATGAAGCTCCGACCAACACCGAAGAGAACTGTCGTGAGTGCGACATGAAGTTCCGACAAACAGTGAAGAGAACTGTCGTGAGTGCGACATCAAGCTCGTATTCAGTTAAAATCATATTTAGGAAAAAATTCCACTTTAAAAAAAAAGGGGGGGGGGGATTTGCGTAGACATACATACTTCAGTCTTCTGCATGAGCTTCACAAAACGGACCAAATATGAAGCAAGTCTTTGGATCGGTTTTAGATATGTGCTAGCTTAATTGTTGGGTTATATATTGATGTATTAGGTCTATTTCTAGAATGGCTATTGTTTTGGTAAATCAGATGCTGAAAATAATTTATCCAATAATATATTATTAAAAATACGTGTGTCCAAGTAAAGCTCAAGGAGTATCCACGTGGTTTGCAATGTTTCAAGAATGCAATGATATAGATATATTACAACACACATAAATACTCGTACTCATTGACGAGGTGGGTAATATCCAAAATTTGTGAAAGCGTTGTAAAGGATATTTCAGTATCAAGTTAATCTCTCGTTTTGTATATATGGTACTCAACCTTTGCGCCAAACTGGAATAACTGCGATGTCAAAATGTCTCTTTATACAAAACGTTCAATTTCTTTTAAAGATTTTTCTAAATGAGGTGGTGATCTTCTTCTTAAATTGAATCAGAATTCAGTATTACATCTTTGATATATTTAAAGAAAGTATGTATTTTCTAGTATCATATTACTGGTGGCCAATGCCGCGTCTACCTGTGTTTAAATATGTTATTGACTGTAGACATGATGTTCAGACATTATGCTTCCGCTTGAATATATTTTGTAAATTCTTTAACTTAAATGTTTTATACATCGAAAAGAAAATTCTTAGATATGAAAATATTATCAGTTTTGTTCTGCTTTGTGGTATGTTGTGGTACATGCATCTAGTATAGTTGTTATCCAATTGACAAAGTCTCCATCAACATTCGCGGATTTAGAGGATTTTGCAACCTTCGCGTTTGGGCTGAAAATTTTACCAAAAAAGATCATTTTCGACCATTTATAGGGCTGAAAGGACCCCCCTTCCCGGGTCAAATAGTGCAAAACATGTCATCAGAGGATGCAACCCACCTTTCAAAAATTTCTAGATCCGCCTATGCACAGCACGCAGATCATTATAGTTGTTACCTTATTCATTAAACCACGAATTAAAAAAAAAGTTTAGAATATACATGTACCAATAAGTAGGGGTTTTTGAGTCGGCTTCGGTGAAGCCGCACTCATTGCAATCACTTTCTTTTCAGGGGTTATAACTTTCACTACCGATATAGAGCTTACTACGCCGCTGAAAAATAAAGTGCCGAAAAATTACTGATGTTGTCTTAAAAATTCTTGATCAGCACAATGTAATTTTAGCTCAGTTAATTTAAGCTAAACATAAACTAGTTTCAATAACTCGAAAAAGGAGTATATGTTTTCAAAATAATGTTTTCAAATTTTGCGTAATAATATGTAGTTGTGACTACTTTACGATGTGTTTACCACCGACGCCGTTGGATGTACTCGATTGTGTAATTCTCCGGACAAAGCATTTGTCTTGATCTTGTATCGCTTGATTTTATCGAGATATTTCAATTAAAGTTTTCCCCAACATGTTCTGGAACTTTAGTTCTTTTTCACATGTATGACAAATTTAAAGATCGATCTTCCCGCATTTCCTCTGATAATGAAAATGCAATATAAATATTTAGGTAAATGTTGTATGTTTCTAAATATAAATGATGTTAAAACATTATGAGAATCGTGAATAAGATGGTTATTTAATGTCCCACTTGAAGGAATGTCGCTCCTTGGCTCAGCTTCGACTCGTGACAACAATGCAGTAAAACTTGTTGCCATGAAGTTGTCGATTGCACGTTCATTTCGGATACAAGCAATTGCAAACTCTTTGCCGTAAGATAGTATGAAGAGATTAGCATTTTGTACATAGGTATAATGACGATGTAGTTGCAAACAATGACCCCCCCCCCCCCCCCCACCCCCCCCCCCCCCCACCCCCCCCCCACTCCCCCCCCCCCCCCCCCCCCCCGCCATTTTCCTGAAATCCTGAATCCGCCACTAAAATGGTAAAATGATTACATACTTAAAATTAGCAAAGCCGACTCTCAGGACTTTTGAGTCCTTTGATTTTCTTAAATGGATCAGAACTACGCCACTAAAAGATTATTCAAAAGAGCTATAGATAGATTTATCGAAACCCCTCGAATACCACAAACCTTCGTTTGAATTATCGTCGAGACTCTTTTGATAAAACAGCATGTACATTAAAACAATATAATAATGTGTAGAATTATTTAACCATGTGTATACTGTCATTCTGTTTGGGTTTTGTTGATCTCCTACAATTAAGGGATATCATAGTAGTGGACTTCAGTCGTGGTATAGTGAGTATTCCACTTATAATGAAAGTACATGTATTCCACAGTAAAGAATCAGATATATCTGTCCCTAGCTTGAAATAACTATCACGGTATATCATAGTACATATACTGTGGATACGTAAATGTGTGTGTTTTTCCAGTGACTCGCCCCTGGTTGGACCCCCCAAAATATGTTTTGCTACTGATGACATCATTAGCTTGACCTCCTTCTTGCCAAACCAGTGCTAGTTAGGCGTTTTTGTTTTACAGTTTCGATGTTGCCGAGACCCTAAGTCGTCGTATGTAGCTTCTACAAATACTGTAATTTTGTCAAAAGACAATTTTTCCGTTGACTTCTTTTACTTACGCAAACTTTGCATTAATAACTTTCGTGAACCCTCCCTAGAAACACACAGTAAAACGTATGGTGTCCCAAGGCCGATTGTGTTTTCGTAATCCTGATCTATGCTAGGGCTACAGTCGGATCTTGACCGTGTACTACACTTAATTTTGGATTTATGCTAGGGCTACTGCCTCACGTACTACACGTAATTCCTGATCTATGCTAGGACTACAGTCGGATCTTCCCCGTGTATTACGCGTAATTCCTGATCTATGCTAGGACTACAGTCGGATCTTCCCCGTGTATTACGCGTAATTCCTGATCTATGCTAGGACTACAGTCGGATCTTCCCCGTGTATTACGCGTAATTCCTGATCTATGCTAGGGCTACAGTCGGATCTTCCCCGTGTATTACGCGTAATTCCTGATATATGCTAGGACTACAGTCGGATCTTCCCCGTGTATTACGCGTAATTCCTGCTCTATGCTAGGACTACAGTCGGATCTTCCCCGTGTATTACGCGTAATTCCTGATCTATGCTAGGGCTACAGTCGGATTTGCCTGATGTACTTCATGTAAGTTCTGATTTATGCTAGGGCTCCAGTCGGATGTGCCTCATGTGCTTCACATAATTCCTGATCTATGCTAGGGATTCAGTCGGATGTGCCTCATGTGCTTCACATAATTCCTGATCTATGCTAGGGATTCAGTCGGATGTGCCTCATGTATTACATGTAATTCCTGGTCTATGCTAGGGCTACAGTCGGATCTACCTGATTTACTACACGTAATTCCTGATCTGTGCTGGGGCTATAGTCGGATCTGCCCGATTTACTACACGTAATTCTTGATCTATACTAGGGCTAGAGTCGGGTCTGCCTGATTTACTACACGTAATTCCTTTTCTATGCTAGGGCTATAGTCGGATCTGCCTGATTTACCACACGAAATTCCTGATCTATTCCAGGGCTCCAGTCGGATTTGTCTGATGTACTACGCGTAATTCATGATGTATGCTAGAGTTCCGGTCGAGTCGGTCCTCATGTACTACACGTAATTTCTGATCTATGCTAGGAGTCCAGCCGTATCTGCCTGATTTACTACACGTATTTTCCGATCTATGCTAGGGCTCCAGATGGAGAATTGATGGATGTTTTACGTAGCAATAAGATATGGTAGCGTGGGATCTGTGCTTTTATTGTCTCGACCGGTGGAGGGGATACGAAGAGTAAGCAGTGTGGATCGTACCCGGTACGCGACCGGTGGAGGAGATACGAAGTGTAAGCAGTGTGGATCGTACCCGGGACCCGACCGGTGGCGGGGGTACGAAGAGTAAGCAGTGTGGATCGTACCCGGGACCCGACCGGTGGAGGGGATACGAAGAGTAAGTAGTGTGGATCGTACCCGGGACCCAACCGGTGGAGGAGATACGAAGTGTAAGCAGTGTGAATCGTATCCGGGACCCGATCGGTGGCGGTGATACGAAGAGCAAGCAATGTGGATCGTACCCGGGACCCGGCAGTTGGAGGAGATACGAAGAGTAAGCAGTGTGGATCGTACCCAGGACCCGACCGGTGGAGGAGATACGAAGTGTAAGCAGTGTGGATCGTACCCGGGACCCGGCGGGTGGAGGAGATACGAAGAGTAAGCAGTGTGGATCGTACCCGGGACCCGACCGGTGGAGGAGATACGAAGTGTAAGCAGTGTGGATCGTACCCGGGACCCGGCGGGTGGAGGAGATACGAAGAGTAAGCAGTGTGGATCGTACCCAGGACCCGACCGGTGGAGGAGATACGAAGTGTAAGCAGTGTGGATCGTACCCGGGACCCGGCGGGTGGAGGAGATACGAAGAGTAAGCAGTGTGGATCGTACCCGGGACCCGACCGGTGGAGGAGATACGAAGTGTAAGCAGTGTGGATCGTACCCGGGACCCGGCGGGTGGAGGAGATACGAAGAGTAAGCAGTGTGGATCGTACCCGGGACCCGGCGGGTGGAGGGGATACGAAGAGTAAGCAGTGTGGATCGTACCCGGGACCCGGCCGGTGGAGAGGATACGAAAAGTAAGCAGTGTGGAAAATACCCAGGACCCGACCGGTAGAGAGGATACGAAGAGTGAGCAGTGTGGATCATTCCCGATCCCGACCGGTGTGTACGAAGTGTAAACAGTGTGGATCGTACATTGGACCCGACCGGCGGAGGGGGTACAAAGAGTAAGCAGTGTAGATCATACCCTAGACTCGACTTGTGGAGGGGATACGAAGTGTAAGCAGTGTGGACAGTACCCTAGACTCGACCGGGGGAGGGGATACGAAGTGTAAGCAGCGTGGATCGTACCCTGGACCCGGCTTGTGGAGGAGATACGAAGAGAAAGCAGTGTGGATCATACCCTAGACTCGACCGGGGGAGGTGATACGAAGTGTAAGCAGAGTGGATCGTACCCTGGACCCGGCTGGTAGAGGGCATGCGAAGAGTAACCAGCGTGGATCATACGTTGGACTCGACTTGTGGAGGGGATATGAAGTGTAAGCAGTGTAGATCGTACCCTAGACCCGACCGGTGGAGAAGATACGAAGAATAAGCAATGTGGATCGTACCCGGGACTCGACTGGTGGGGAGTGGGGGGAGGGGGGGGGGGGTTATGAAGTGTAAGTAGTGTGGATCGTACCCTAGACCTGACAGGTAGAGGGCATGCGAAGAGTGACCAGTGTGGAACATACGTTGGACCCGACTGGTGGAGGGGATACGAAGAATAAGCAGAGTGGAAAATACCCAGGACCCGACCGGTAGAGAAGATACGAAGAGTGAGCAGTGTGGATCATACCCAGGACTCGATCGGTGGAGGAGATACCAAGAGTGAGAAGTGTGGATCGCATCCAGGACTCAACCGGTGGAGGAGATACGAAGATTGAGCAGTGTGGATCATACCAACTCTACTCTAACCCCTCCCCCCGGTCTTCCACTCCATCAATTTAACGAAATTATAGATATCATTAAATATTATCTTATTTATGTCCTTGATGTCATTATAGACATTTCCCTGCTACCAGATTAGTTAGTTGGTTGACAGGTGTTTTACGTAGCTTTCAACAACATTTCAGTTATATCGCAACATGGAAGCAGGAGGTTACCAACCTCTTATAAATAGTAGCGCAACCGCGAATCGAACCCGGATCGTCGGTGCCTTAAGCCAAGCACTTAACCACTACATTAAGCCTTCTTCCTCTTGCTACCAGGAGTTAATTAATTATCATACTCTATTTATAAGCACTTTGACCAAAAAACTCAAGTTTCGTAATACTGGTTTAATAAATTATAAAGTTTTATGTAAGCAGTACAATGACATATCACATAACAATAAAACTTACAACAAATTATCACAACAGTGCTGAAAACAGTCAAAAACATCCTGACTGACCAATGTAAAAAGCATTATAATTCATGACAATTATAATACAACTAGATTTTTAAAAATCAAAATTTCAACACTACTGGTATGAGATAAAATATGTTCTGGTGAGATAAGCTTATTTCAGTTTGAGAAAAGATCTAAATACGAAGGGAGGTAAAAAAAAAAGTTTATAAAACAGGGGATTCAGTCAAGCGTAACACGAAATTTCTTTAAATATCGAGACAAAGGCAGATTGGTCGGCGGTATAGCAACGAACTTCAGATCTGAGGACCCGGGCACGATTCCGGCCGTTAGCTCGATTTTTCTAGGTGATTTATCATCTGCCTCCCTATCATCTTCTGCCTCCCGATCATCCTCTATCATCTTCTGCCTCCCGATCATCCTCTATCATCTTCTGCCTCCCGATCATCCTCTATCATCCTCTGCCTCCCGATCATCTTCTGCCTCCCGATCATCCTCTATCATCTGCCTCCCGATCATCTTCTATTATCTGCTTTCCTATCATCTTTTGCCTCTGCCTCCCGATCATCTTCTATCGTCTTCTGCTTTCCTATCATCTTCTTCCAACCCATCATCTTATGCCTCCCTATCCTCTGCTTCCCTACCATTTTCTGCCTCCCTATTATCTTCTGCAACCCAATGTGTTCTCCAGTTGAGGCAGTATACACCAAGACTCTGTGTCATGGTATATGTTGCCACGTAAAAGATCCAGCACTGCTTTTTGGTTGGTCCGTAGCATCGTACTAAATGATGACGCAATGTACCATGTATGTGCCGTCACAATATGAGTGCAATAATCTTGGAGTGGGGTACGACAATAACAAAGAAATATGTATGTATATCTAGGCAACGCAACATCTCTATAGTTCAAATTTATCATGCTAACTCGTCATAACATACATCCCTCAAAGACATTCCAAGTTTATTGATGGAAAACCAAAATTCTGAGTTTCCTGCAGACCAAAACCGCAAACGAAAAGGGCGATCAGATACCAACGAAATCCAGAAACGACTGTTCGATGAATAATGTGATAACAGTCATGCCTATTCAATAGTCAGGAAGTGCCAGTGGCGCAGCTCACACGATCATGACCCACCGACTGACTTCACTGTTAGATAGGCATGCTAATACTATCAAAAGGAAATGTTCACATCTGTGAAGGCTTACATAATGAATGATCACCAAATTAAGGTTAGATATGGAGTGCCAGATTTCCCATAGAATGAAATGCAAGATCCATGGACATCTTGTGATGTCAAAGGCAAAATATGCACCCAGAAACCTCAATGATCTAGATCTCTGCCGAAGACTTTCGTCAAGTCGTAATCTTTTTGACACTGATACTGTCAGCCTAGTTAGAGAACATCCATGCATGTTTAGATCCATTTTCAAGACCTAGAACTTCCCAAAAATTCATGTAATGGGTTAACTCCGACTTATTCCTGGCCCCCACCCCAAGAAAGTCTGATTCCAAGCATCTGCTGGCGAGTTAAGGTCACTGTATCTTGGGATTTTAAGAACATATTATTGGCTGATTACAAATTTGCAAGAAACTCGATTAATGTGTCTACAGGTCCAATGAAACAGCTGACGGTTCATGTGAAAGAACAAGGAGAGGAAAGTTGATGAGAGGAAGGCTGATGAAAATGTACTGCTTATTAAGGACAATGCTCCAAGTCATCAAGCTATTATTCACGAATGTAAATTTTAACAAATTAATTATCCAGTTCAGATCTGACCCCAAGATTACATGTTTTGAAATATGAAACTTAGGCAAATCTAGAAATTTTTGCAACACATGTAGGACAAAAACATTTTACAATATCCATGATAAGCCTATCACTTGGAGTTTTATCAACAGATAATATGCATATATTTCTAATATTAATGCATATTTCTACTACAGTTATAATATACAAACATAATCATCATACGCGAAAGTCATTTTACTTCTGGACTTATAACATATAATCAGATTTATTTCACTTCCTTGTAAAATTCTCATGGTAGAATATAACTTCACTTCTGCATTGTTATAGGAGATATTCTCAAGATCCTACATGTAATAATTATCATATATAATTAATATAAGGTGCCACACTGTGGTCCAATGATAATCTATATAACCTTAAATAAATACAGAAGATATTACTGCTTTACACTTTGCACATACGTCTATCAGATGATAAATATTTATGTGAACACGTACTTAACAACTGCACATATGATTAAACTCCGAAAAAATTCCCATACATTGATGACACTCAAAATCACTAAGTCATTTATACATCTTAATTAATCATTGACAATGAAAGTATTGTCTGTGTAGAGGTAAAGAAGATTGGCACTTGTTTTGCAATGTAAGAGTTGCTTAAACAAAATATCCATAATGCAGTCTTAAAAACAGACATTACTTTAAATATTCATCACTTTTTATATTTTTACAGGAAAATTACTTAAAGCATTTTGTAATGTACAGTACACATTGTCATCCATTACATATAAATGTGTACAGGGGGAATTGGAAGGACATACATCTTTTATAGTAAGTCAATAGTATTGACCTTCTTATAAGGATATAAAATGGGGTCATTCTTGACTGTTCACTACCAGATATGGGATCTAAAAGTTCTTCCTAAGCAAATTTTTCAACAAATTAGATTCAAAAAGAAACAATGAACATCCTTATAATCATGAAGTGTTGTTTTGTAAAGAAAAAACAATTTAACTTCAAAATGTAATCTTCAAGGGAATTACATGTATTATTAACACCATTGCAAAAAGGTTTCTATATTGCACAATTTAGGTAACTTAATGTATTACAATAAAACAAACCACTAACCTAAAAGTAATTGAAAAACCTAACATTACCTGGCTTTGTTATAAAACCAGATAGCACCACCTGCTACTAGACCTATTCCTGCCAGGCCTGCCACATAGGGAGATGCTGCCTTCACATTCTCCCATAATAATGATAACCTTATATTGTTTATTTCTTTCATAAGCTGTTGATATGTCGGTCTTTTCTGCAGCTGTGTGTAGTATCTATGAACATTTGGACAAGAATCTTTAGGAAAATAGTAATTGTCCATTCCCAGAAGTGTCATTCTGCTCAGTAACACAGATAAACTAATATCTGCAGCAGTAAACATTGGACCAAATAACCAAAGTTCATCTACTATGTCTTTACTCACTGAAAAAAAATAATAAAAAAAGATATGATAGATAATAAGAGCTCAAAGATTATCTTACATTTAAATTTATGCATTACAATGTGATGAATTGTTTTCTCTGTATGAAAAAAGAAACAATAATAATGGTCACATCTGAATATAATAACATGCTATATAGTTTGCTAAAAATGTTCTTTGTTTTCTCTCACTATTGCTTTACTTGCATATTTTCTAATATTACAGTTACATGTATATCATCTAAAAACAAGAATCAATACTTTTACCTTTAAATGAGTAATGAAAACAGTTATAAAGGTTTCTAAAAAAACAAATGACAAAATCCCATTAATTAAATGGGAGACAAAACATCAGATAAAAGTGACCTTGACCTTTAATGTTGGTTGGTTGGTTGATTAGTGTTTTACATCACTTTCAACAATTCTTCTGTTAAATTAGGACATGGGAACAAGAGGTAACCAACCTCTTAAACATAGTGGCACAATCAGGGAATCAAACACTTTAATGTATCTGATACAAAATCAGTGAGATTCCACACAAACTCCATCAGGTCAACCCACATCCAATAAAGATTTGAAGAATACAACTTGAGATCTTACTATGGTTCAAAACAATTAAAAATAAAAACTTAATTGTATGGGGTATCAAGGAGTATACCCCTCTTATGTTCCTGCTGTCAAGGACCATAATGCATGAATTATAGAAGTAAATGGAAGTAGAAACTGAATTTAGCTTGTATTAGTAAATATTAACTGATCCCTTGCAGAATATAAGTCAAATTTTGTGCCGTCACACTACATTTTTATGTTCAAGGTATAACCAAGGTACATTTGTATCAAGTATTGTGATGTCAATTAATTTAGAAATTTATTCACACTTGGGTGAAAGGGTCAATTATCATAGTTGTCCAGTTGGTTGCCACAGATGTAAACATTTACTCTAACTGTTCCTCGTAATCCTCAGAAGACAGTAATATTAAGGGATGAACAGATTAATCCAGACAGATGACACCTTTGTATACATGTATTATCTTATAAATTTAGTTTAATTTTGATACATTTACTTACTTTCTCTAATATCAGTTAACTGTTGTTCTACATCACTGATTATTGCTTTCAGGGATTGTAAGTGATATTGTACTTGGGCAGCATCTGTAATTGTGTCAAATTTTTGTGCTGCTGTCTGACTTTTAGCCAGGTATCCATCTCTTAAAGCTGGATGCTTGGCAGCTAATTCTGTCAAATAGCTCAGTCTGTTAGCAAAATTCTCTGCAAAACACACATAGCATTCTATGTTTAATACATTCAATGACTACATTGTGTATTTCAGAAAGAAAAAAGAGGAGTTACTGGCTCAGTTATGTGGCAGAAGTCACTATGGAGAAATAACAAACAGCAGATTGCGTATTAATGTAAACCAAATGTATCACTGACCAAATCAAAATTATCAGAGAGCTGCAAAAATGGAGGCGATAAATTTCATTGGTCAATATTACATGATTAGTATTGAACAATAGTACACTACCTGCCATCTTTTATTTCTATTCTAATGATGATTCAAATCAGACAATAAATTTTCAGAAAATAGATAAGATATGACAGAAATTGATTTTCTGAAGACTGAGCTTGGTTGTCTGTGCAAGGTAGATGAAGTAGGGAAAAATAAAGCAGGTCATAATTGAATCCCATTCTGATGTCAATGTTATATTATAATACACAAAATAGCAGTAGCAATGTTGATGTGCATTTTCTATATATTGCATTGAAACGGGTAATGCGACTAAAGCAAAGTGGGTGTCTTAACTTCTTTCAGTCACATGTGTTTAAGTCAGACAGATGATTTCTGACCACTGCAATTAATATTCAGATTTTGACATTTCTGTCGAGCAGGTTAAAACTTTATAATATTTTATGTTGAAATAAAGTAGGGTTTAAAGGAAATTTTCAAAATGTGGGGAAATAGAAATGTAGAGAAATGTAGAAATTTGAGTCTACCAGTATTTGATAACTGGTTTATAAGTTGTGTCCGTGTCAGCACTATCTTTACAATATTTCTGAATTTGGACGATAGTAAACATGTTGTCTTGAGGTTTGCTTTGGTACTGCTTATAAACTTTACCTCTCATACTACGCTGGACGGCTCCAGGTATACGACATCCAGATTCAGACAAATGAGGATGATAGATGATGCCGTAAGTTATGATGTCCATTTCTATGCTGTCTAAGCGCTTACGGAATTGTTTCACCTTGGTTCCCAATTCAGAAGACTCATCAGGGAGCAGCTTAACCCCTAAAAAATCATCTCTCTAAATAAATTATATTATACTCTTGTACATTTATATACGAGGGGTGTTCCGAAATTATTGTTACTTGCGCAATATCTCGTGGAAATAGTGCTAAATGAGCTTAAAACTACCTCATGGCGATAGCGTGATATCTGAAGCGTGGTATAGGTAAATTTCTCGCTCACAATTACGCTGACCTTGGTGCTGTGTACATTGTTTTGTAGCGTACTCGTTACACTCTATATAAATATGGTTGGCAAGAGAGCTGAAAACGTAATTGAAATTAGGGCCTATATCAAAGGTAGGTCTCTACTTGGCTTAAAGGCGGTAGATATTCATCGTGAGGTGTGTGATATTTATGGGAAGGGTCAAATGTCATATATGACTATTTGTTGGTGGGTTGCTCGATTTAAGTCGGGACACCAGCAGCTGAAAGATGCTGCTCACACAGGTCGCCCTGCAACAACAACAACAAAGCATAACATTGAACGAATTCGGCAAATCCTTGAAAAAGATGCAAGGTACACTGTCAGGCAGTTAGCTAAAATGACAGGCTTGTCTTTAGCACGTATTCACTGTATTTTAAAGAAACATCTTAAGCTGGGCAAGATCAATGCCAGGTGGATACCCCATTTACTAATTGACGACCAAAAGAGGTCCCGGGTTGACAAGGCCAAATCCTTATTGAAGAAATACCCAAAATACAGCAAAAAGGCTTTTGATAATTTGGTCACAGGTGATGAAACATGGGTGTATTTTTTTGAGCCCAAAAGAAAATGCTCTAATCGAATCTGGGCAAACAAAAACGCCAGGCGCCCTAGCATTGCTAAAAGAATACGCACCGTGAGGAAGGTTTTGTATGTCATATTCTTTGATAACAAGGGTCCAATCATGCAAATCCCTGTTCCGAAAGGCAAAACTGTCACAGCAAAGTATTATAGAGACGTTGTACTTCGAAAACTGAAGAAAGTACCTCAGGCTCTTGCATGACAATGCGCCAGCACACAAGGCGTGTATTGTAACGGAGTTTTTGAAGGCAGAAAAGGTCACTGTCACCCCCACCCTGCATTTTCACCAGACTTGGCCCCCTGTGACTTTTTCTTGTTCCCCAAACTAAAATTTCACCTATCTGGAAAAAAATATAAATCAAGAAATGCCCTTGGCTCTGCCATTCACCAGTATCTTATGAGTATACCAATTCAAGAGTACGAAAACTGTTTCCAAAAGTGGATTGATCGGTTGAAAGGATGCATAAATGCAGAGGGGGAGTACTTCGAAGGACAGGGCAAAGTAAAATGATCACAATTACTTCTATCAAAAAGAAATCGCCAAAGTAACAATAATTTCGGAACATCCCTCGTATAAATATTCTTTTGTACAACAAATTGAAATTTGTATTTGTTTGTTTTTTTATTTTTTAAAAAGAAGATCGAAAAATTAATATGGAAAACACTTTTTAAAGCTCTTACAAAATCAAATGTTTCTTGGAAATTTAAAAATGATATTTTTAAACAAAATTTAAAAATCAAGTTATCCAAAAGTGTAATCTAAGCACTGACTAATGAACTGCTGTTAATCTATTTCACTTATAGTGCGTCAGCTAATTTTCATTAGCCAACAACCACCAACCAACAACGCATAAAAACAAAATAAAAAGTCAAGAATAATCTACATACATTTTGTAATTACCTGAGTCTGATGTTTGGTCTATATATTCAATGATGGTTTCTGGATTGTTGACAATGGTATCTCCATCTTGTATGACTGGAACATGAATGCCCTCTGGATTCAGTTTCACATACCATGGCTCATTATGTTGCCCAGTAAACAAACTGACTAGTTTGGGTTTAAATGGTACCTCTTTTTCATAAAAGGCTAACAAAACCTTGAAGGTAAAGATGTGTTTCCTAAATTAATAGAATTTATCTGACAAAGTTTTTGAAATTGAAAAAGTCATATTAAACTGTACCACAATTGCAACAATAAACCACATATATTATATACAGATCAGGCAAAAAAAGGAGTTTCGATTTCTGCCTAAAATGCATTTTGAAACTTAAACACCCCTAAAACCTATTTTCAAGTCATTCATGTCATTATATTTTCATGTCATTATACCCTTCACTTCTAAATTCAGCAGTCTATTTTCTAACAGTACTATGAGAAGAAGATTCCTTCCTAATGGTTTTCATGCAGTCCTCAGACACTGCCTTGGAAGTCATCCTCTTCTTACATAGATACTTAATCACTGCTGTACATGTAACTAATTCAGTTTTCCCCCCATAATCTCAAACAATTAAAAACCAAAAAGAATATAATGTAGTAGGACGAAAATTAGAAGTTTACACAGAAGAGCAAACATAGACAAGATGGAATGAATAAAACAGAGAAAAAATATAACAAAATGTCAAAAAACAAAATTTATGGATTACATTCAGTTTATGTGTTAAGGGTTTAGTATGCGGGCTCCAGCAGATCAACCAAATCAAGTGTTCACAATTGAAAGTCATTCTAAAATACTACTTTATACCCCAAATCACCTTAATAAGCTTTCCATACTAATAACCAGCAATAAATATAGGTATTACATGTACAAAAGAAAACAAAAATGCACATTCTGTTGCACAACAATAACTCTGCACCTCGCAGGACTATGCAGTTCTCAGCTAAAATTTACAGTATAAAATTCCGAAAAAATGCTCAATAAATTAACTGTTACCTTTACAACAACAGTTGGATGTTAGAATTTTCATAGAAGTTATATTTAGCTCAAAAGTTGCAACTCTGTATGAGTTCACCTTACTTGAATTCACCTGAGCGATATACAGTACAGTCCGGGTGGAACTTAATTTGCCCACTGGTCACAGTGGGCATTTTTATAGTGGGCATTAAAAATGTCCACTGGACACAGTGGACATTCTTGTAAGAGCCAGTTAGAATTAACATACAGGTAATTGGACAGCTTGATAGCTCAGGTAAATGTCCACTCCTAATGCCCACTGAAATTTCAGGTGGACTGCCCACTGTGGACAGTGGGCATTCAAAGTTCCACCCGGACTGTACTGTACCGTAAGTACACGAGTTGAAAATGTGTCAACTATGTTGGGCGACATCGGGTTATATGTAGTAGAGAGACAATATATATTAAAAAAATAATTTCATCAATATTAATTCATTGAATTAAATTTAGGTTAAACAATGCCAAAATAAAGATTCGAAGAAGTCCTCCAAAGGGAAGTCTGGTACATAAAAAGTAAAGGAACACAAACACTCTGTCTTGCAAAGCAGAAGGTTCATTAACTATCAATTTTGGCCCTGTCTCTGTTTCTTATTAAATTTTCAGGGATATATATACAATATTTCTATTTTTTAAAAAACTATATTTTACAAAAATCGACTGAAAATCAAGCGAGTAATGTTTATCAAGAGAATGTAAGGTATGACGTTTAACTAAAATATTTTGACGTCATGACGTTCGAAAAGAATGCGTACTGTCGTGAAGGAATTTGTTTCCGTGTTCGTTAAGAGTTAGACGGTAGAATGGGATTTCAAGTCTTAAGCTTATGTATCTTTGAACTGTAAACATGGATTTTACAAAGCCTTTCATTTGTCATCTGAAAAATTGCTTGATAAAGGTCGTGAGGCCGCAAATTTGCAATACTGAGTGTTTGAGTTCCTTTACTTTCAATGCCAAAATATTTTAGAAATATATTTCTAATTAAAATGAGTCATTGCCAGTGTTCGATATAAAAATGGTAATCATTTATTTACTTCATCCACTTACTAGTACCATAAACAATAAGTAATTTGAAGTTGCATAAATAGACCGTCACTGGGAATAAGACTTTGTAAATTGTTAATTTTATTGAATCTTTTCGTTACACAAAGTTATTTCCCATTTGAGACGGTATCTTACGTAAAACAGTTATGACATCATCAATTTCCTATGAAAAGGTCATTTGTGGACTATCATTTCCCTGAGTTTTAGATCAGTTTCCATAGAAATTGACAACGTTTATAAGTGTTTTACGTCAGATACTGTCCAAAATGGGAAGTAACTCTGTATAACGAAAAAGACCTAATAGTGTAAGATTGGTGCGATTGTCCATAAAAGGTAAGTTGAGTAACTTAAGTAATACATTAGTCATTGCAGTATAATGAATACGTACTGCATGCAACTGCTCTAGAGAAGTGCCTTCATTGTGTCATTATTATAATGTTTGTTTACAGTACAGTCCAGGTGGAACTTTGAATGCCCACTGTCCACAGTGGGCAGTCCACCTGAAATTTCAGTGGGCATTAGGAGTGGACATTTACCTGAGCTATCAAGCTGTCCACTTACCTGTATGTTAATTCCAAGTGGCTCTTACAAGAATATCCACTGTGCCCAGTGGACATTTTAATGCCCACTCTAAAAATGCCCACTGTGACCAGTGGGCAAATTAAGTTCCACTCGGACTGTACTGTACATATACTTTACACATGTGCTGAAATTCTGTACTTGGTGACAGTACTCTGTCATCAGAAATGATATGCTTTCTCAAAATTGAAAGGCATAAATACGCATTGGGATTCCAACTGTTACACTTACATGAATATTAATATCAAAAGTCACTATTACACCAATTATGATCAGCATGTTGTTAAAGCAGAGACTGTGCAGTCCATGCAAGATTTTCAAACACAGAATAAAATTATCATTTCAATTTTAAAGTTTGACATAGGCACCGTCCATTTGATACACTGGGGGAGAGGGGGTGCTGGGATTTTTTTATTTTATTTTTAATTTTCTTGTCCTGATTTTGACTTAAAAAAATAATCTTGCTCAGTAACACAGTGAAAAAAATAATCTGTCTCCAGTAGATTAGTGTAATCTAATAATAATACTTTGGAAAAAATTAGGTGTTAAAACTCAATTTCTTCTGGCGAGCTAGCTTTGCTCGCCAGAATTATACATAAGAGAAAAGTATATGTTATTATGATCTTTGTGGACAAACCTACCATATTTGTTACATGAATTTAATGGCCAGATCAGCAGATAGTTATGGTTTCTATGGGTACTAACTGTGCACCTCTTATAGCAGATTTGTTTCTATATTGTTATGTGGGGGATTTCATGTATTCTATTCAAAACTTTAAACGATTCGTCCTTACTGAGATGTTGGATGATGCCTCTAGTTACATGTACATGTATCTTGACGACATCTTAGTTATTGATAACCCTGAGTTTGAAAGATATATAGCTAACATACACCCACCTGAACTTCAATTATATAAAGAAAATATTTGTTATACAGAAACACTTTTCTTGGAACTATAAATTAAGACAATTAACAATAAAATTCATACCAATATTTATGATAAACATGACAATTTTAGATATCCTGTGGTAAATTTCCCTTAGTTGGATAGTTACAGATACTCCGGGACTAGACTCTCGTCATATGGTATCTATAAAATTCAGTTTCTTCGATCTGCCAGCGCCTGCACTAACTTTTTGGACTTTCATACAAAAAAAAAAAATACAAATAATTTTGGAGCTTTCAACTGAGGGTTAAAAGTATCATAAACTAGAAGAGCCACTTGAAAATGTTTCAGATCCTATTCAGAACTTTTATCAAAATTTGGAAATATTACTTCATATCCAATGGAATTTACCATCTCAATTTCTACAGTGATCTTGTGTACAAACTTAAGAGGGTCTAAGGTACCAATAAGTTTATCTCATTGGGTTCCAAAATAGTGAAAGACCTTCTTGATTTACAATGATATGACCCGGAGATCAACAAAAGGATAGTAATTCTTGTATTGACCCTTTCTACACTCTTATATAGAGATTTTTACTTGAACCTGTTCTGACTAACAGGCGGGCGGGGACTAAATGGTGGGCCTTGTTGAAACCTTTTTCAAAGGAGAAATGGTCCTGAACCTCATTCTCTCTTAATGTTCATTGGGACTCTTACAATTCAATTATTTAAGGGTCTCAGCTAGCTTCCATATTGGCAGAACACAGTTTACTCATGTTGATGTTGATTTATACACGTTTGATATCTTGGTCTCCTCACTATTACCATATACGTGTTTATATTTTTATGACCTCTCAACTTGCGAAAGTTGTTGATCCTTGCTTGCTCTCTATATGGAGGATTAATGATAGATTTTTAAATGTATATTCTTTGATTATACTCCTTTTGTGGAAAGTGGGGAGGAGGACCCGTAAACCGTACAACCACTCCAATTGATTGATTACTGTCATATCAATTGACCGTCATGAGTCGGTATCGCAACTGCACCTTAATCGAAAGTTTTTGTGATGTTCTTGTCACAAGTTGTGTCTTTTTCTTTTTTTTTTTTTTTCAAATTATCACATTATTAACAGTGCATTTCCGTGGTGATTTCTGTCATACGGCAGGGTCAGATGCGTTTATCTTTTTCTTTGAGTGCTGTAATGTTTGTACTGGATATATGCCAAAAACGGTTCATGAGGGTTGGACAGGGGGTAGTAGCAACCCCTGGTAAATTTTGCAGTGTATTCATATCTTTATGTGCTTAATGTATTTGGATAGAGCTCATGCAGTGAGACAAATTCAAAACAGTTTTCCTTTTGCTGATATCTCTATCCTATTACAAATTATGGCAGTCTGAAGATGCTAAATAAATTCTGACATTGTCATAGAATATTTTCTTTATATAAATTCATGACTGATTTTGCGACTAAGACGGAACCGACATTTCTCACATTTTCAGAATTTTTGTCATTTCTCTGTCAGTCCTTTTTTTCCCTTTTTTTACCCAGGGTAGCCTCTTTCCGTCACACCCCTACACCCTTCTCTCCTTCCTCACCCTCCTGCTTTTAGTCTCACCCTCATTTCAGTATATATTACAGATAGTTTTTGAATGCATAAAATTTAACTGGAGTTACTTCCCTTTTCCGCCATCTCGGAGGTATATGGCCGAATAATTGTGCATAAATTAACCATATTATGTACAGGATTTCTCCAAATGAAGGATGCTTCTGGAATTTTTGAAATTGTTATGCAACAAGAAAGCTATTATACAATGTTAAAATGTTTTCAGAGGAGTGAAATATAAACAACTTCCCCACAAACATTCAATAAATTTGGTATGAATACGAAGCAAAATTTTAACCTCCAGCCTTATGCACCTTCAAAATGGCAGAAAAGGGAAGTAACTCCGATTAAATTACATGTATTTGAAAACTGTCTATGGCATCACTATGATTACGATTATCAAATGGAAGATGCCTTAAATAATGCTCAACATGATAAATATTATTTATTCTTTATTATCATTATTTCTATAAAGAAAAACAAAAATACAACCAATTATTTGCGTATAGGTAATGAATTCTCTTCAAAATATACATCAGGTCAATATCAGGTCATTAGACCATCAGGTCATTAGACCTTCCCCTCAACATGTACAGTTTTAATTTATCACTTGTAATTCTTTTGATAAAATAATGGCCCTGAAAGGTGAAAGACAGTCATTTGGTGGGGATTTCAAATTTTGACCCTCAATTTTTTTTAATGGGATGTACGATGTGTGAAACTCGCCTTACTGGAACCTTAATCAAGTTGGGGCAACCTCTCATTTGAGAGATAATCACTCAAATGAGTAACTATCACCGTTTTCAGTAATCAGTTTCAAGGAATGACCAGAAGTAAACAAGTACTTAAAAATGAAATTTTGGAATTATGATTTGAAATTCAAAAGGGCACATGTTTACAACATATTGAATATACTCACTGTTTACAGAAGAAGTTGACATTTTTACTTACTTTTTTGGAGTTTATAGCTGCACAATTGTTGCAGCTATAAACTCCAAAATGGTAAGTTGAAAATGTCAACTTCTTTTGTATTTCATTTTCAGTATATTATAAAGATGTGTCCTTTTAAGTTTAAGAAAAAATTTTATTAGTACTTGTTTACTGCTGTTCATTCCTTGAAATTGATTACTGAAAACAGTGATAGTTACTCATTTGAGTGATTATCTCTCAAATGAGAGGTTGCCCCCAACCTGTTAATCAGTTAATAAATATTGACCTTGTCTTAGTTCAAATCAATGACAGAGACTCTACGATAATAAATAATGTTGTTTCAAGATTTATCCATGAGAGTAAATCATTCCATATAATCAATATACTTCACTGAATGTTACTTTACCTTCTGTGATGAGTAGGACGTCGGAAAATAATACAGCGTTATTTTCTTCGCACCTACTTGGGCCATATTTCACAGTAAGTTTAATGGTAAGGGAGCATTCATTTACATTTTCTTAATGAAAATCCTTTCATATTATGCTACCAATTAAAGGATGAGAAAAACATAGAACATATTCGAAAATAAAAGCGTCTCATACACTTTTATATAAACGGTTATTGATTCGAATAACAATATTCATTTGCACAAATCTTTTCTAAATAAATATCATTGCTCCTCGTAACTCTCCCATTTGAAGGAGAATTAAGTATACATGACATGCGTCTCAGTCTGTAAAATGTTTGTAATGTACGAGAGTTTAAATGAAAAATAAAGTTTTCATTTGACAAATGAAGAAAATTGCACGCAGATGATTGAACACCGAGCTAGTATGAGTTCAGAGGCGTTGATAAAACAGGGAGCAGAGGCCAAATTGTACAGATGTTTATTTTATGGCAGACCATGCATAATAAAGGAGCGATTTAAGAAAGCATATAGACATCCTACTCTCGATCAGTCTTTAACCACACAAAGAATCAAATCTGAAGTTAGAGCTTTATTGAGATGCAGAATGAATGGTTAATAGTTTCATGTAGATTTCTGTAGTATAGGAATATACTTATTAAAAGTTGTATTAAGGGCTTTCTTTTGCTTGAATGGCTGCATAGATCATCAAACTGAATGCTTCAAAGTAATTTTAAAAGTGTTTTAAGAAGTGCCATTAGTTTAGATTACCTCTAATCTCTTGAGATTCTTGCACGTGGCCGTTTTATTATGCTGTCATTTACTATTGCCACTCGCCAGAATCTCTTGTCAGCCCTTCTTTACGTTATTCTGGTTTTTATTCGTGATTTGACACCCCCCAATTTAAAATAATTTGTTTTTCTCTTTTTGATGCTGAAGGATAGCCGCTCAAATTCCACTGGAAGCAAATTTCTTTTCTATTCATTTTACATTAAAGCAAGTCTTTGATTATTTTGCTATTAATATATATATAATACCTATTTGAAAAGTTATTTGTAAATTTCATGTTAAAGTTTTTTTTGATAATTTTCTTTGATTTTTTTTGCTTATTTTGATATCAGTTCTGACATGCTGAAGGTTAGCTTTTCAAAACCTGCCAGAGGCAGAGTTTTTTTTTTTTATTTCACTTTGCACCAAAACAAATCTTAAGTGTTTTACAGCACTATACATGTATATATAAAAAATGTCATATTAAAGAAAAATTGTCATGTATTTGATTTATTTAATATGTGTAAAGATCACATAAAACATTTGTTTTTCAATTTTTATTTAAAAATATATATCTATTTGAAAGGCTGTTTGAAAAATTCATCTTAAAGTTTAGTTTTCTCGGTCTTTTTTATATCACATTCTTTATCTGAATTTGATATGAGCTAGTTCTGGCATGCTAAGGGAAGTAGTTCAAACTCTACCAAGGCAAAATTTTCTATTTGTTCAGTTTACATCAACACAAGTCATCAAATTTTATTTAAGAAAACAGAAACAGAAAAAAGATTTCTGATATAATCTTTTTCACATAATTTTGTATCATTGTCATGATCTTTTCAACATAGAGAAGCAAGATTACAGTCTTTTGTCAGTTGTCAAATATACAACAAGCAAGAGAATGTATGTTTCCGTGAATTACTTCAAGTAGTCATTTGTTTGTGAATGAGCAAATTGTGCTCTGTTGAGTGATGTAAGCCCACTTAAGACTTTTTGTTTCTGCAAGGAATGCTTATACAGTATGTAATATAAGTAAGGTATTGCTCTTGTTGCCTTTTGCTACTTCTTTGCACAAACTGTTGCAGAAAGAATGTAATAAAGTGTCCATCTTTTAGGTTACCTGGGTTCTTAGAATATCTGTCTTGCTTATCCTGTGAATAGTGGACACTATAGAAAAAATGTATTGTGATGGAGGGGAAAATTCTTTGTTCATTTTTGTAAGGAAGAACCCTACTGATTGTCAAGGTCAGAAGTCAAGGTCATACATGGTTATGATCTGCATTTTGGTGCTATTTATATTTTCATTGCAGATTAAAGATTTAAGCATGTGGTACTACTTGTATTCTCTTGTTTCTTTCAGGAATAAGAACGCCTACTGTGTATTTTGTTAACATGGATAAATCTCGCATTTACATGGAAGAAGTAACGGATTCTATTACAGTCAAGGATCATATAATCTCTGTGCAGAATTCTGAAGGTGGAGCTTACATATTTTTCACTATAACCTTTATTCCCAAATCAAGATATGTAACCATAACAGTCTGGATTAATTGATGTAATAAAGTGGATATACCATCATATTTATTTTATCAAGCATTGATTTATAATACTAATCAAATGTGATTGTTTTGGAAAAAAATTTGTGATTCTGTTACAAAAAGTCACAAATAATATTTCTGACCAAATTATTTAGCATTCTAAGGCCTTGTAAAATTAATTGTATGTTTCTCAGACACCTCTACGTGCTCAAATTTGGCGCTGCCTAGTTGTATTTATTGCAACTTCGAAAAAAAAAAAAAATAACCGCCGTGTCTCCGTTGTTAAATATAAAATATCTATTTATAGAACATGTTTTTTCCCTAGGAGAAAGAGAAAGTACTTTGTCAGTGTTCATAAAACGCTTAATGTTCAATTTACAGGGATCAGGAAGGTCACGTGCCCTGCGACATACCGGTAGTCCCATTCAGATTGAAAATGGTGCATTAAACCATTTACTCGGTGACCCCTATTGCGCATTCAAATTTGGAAGCAGCAAACATTGGTTCGGTGATGTGCATTTCGGTTTTTGACATATGTGTCTTTGTAATATCTACTTTGATAAAGACACATGATTTACAGCGATACGCTCTTAATGGTGCTCCCGAAAACGATCTTCAAAGCCTATCCAAAGCGCTTTAAAAAGCTTAGCTTCCAGTCAGTTATTGCCTCTTTATCTGGCACTAGCGCTAGTGGTCGTTTTATTGAAGTTGCATGTATTCCCCAATCAGCTGATTTTGAAAAACAGCCGGACCAGTAGCCCGATTTCCTAACAGTTGTAGACGTTAGTCCTAACCGTATATCAGGTATTTACAAGATCAAATACGTATTCCTACTTCACATAAACGTCCTTTTCCATCATAACGAATTGACGCAACTTATGCGTAACGAATTGTAAAAATTTGACGAAGTCTGCATAAATCTGCATATGATTGCTAACGCTCTGGGCATCACTTGCGTACATTCTTTGTATGTTAGGCGTATGCTTTGCGTATGTTGTACAAATTGAAATACATCAGGTGACGTATATATACATTGCTGAATAACCGTGTTTCTACATCTCCATAATTTCAAAGTTTCACATATCCATATATACACATCAAATGCAATTTTGTTCATGAAAAAGTCATGTTGCAGAACTGCAAGAAAGTATTGTTCTTGTTATCTTTCTGTACATTCCATGACTTTTTCCACATCCATTCATAAAACTTTTATATAATCACCGATATTTCAGACTACAAGGTCAAAGTATAAAGATTCATAGCTAGTATACGATCTGTGCGTTGACAGGGCGGTAAGCATACACTACGCGTACGTTTCTCATTTGTTTAACATACGGTGAGAGTTTGCAGTGGAAACGCCAACGATATGCATATATGTTATGTATAATGTGTTCGCTGCGTAAGGGCCATTCGTCAGTATACATGGAGAATTTTTGTGCATGCACAGGATTTCTCGATGTACGGACCGAGCTGCGATGTACGAGTGCATACGACTAAGAACCTGAAACGCTTGCATAACGTTCTCTCAACATACTGCCAGAGTATGACAACGAGTGCCAAAATTTTGCCTTATGCAGGCATACGCATTTCTAAATTGTTATAGAATGAAAGCCACATAACTTGGGTGCACGCTTATGATTTTCAGTGAAACACATTTTCATCGGGTTCAACTATATTTACAGTAGGGGTTTACCAAATATTGTTAGTGAAACAGGTTACAAGCACCGAAGATCATGGTTCTGGTGAAAATGAAAGTGCTGGGTCTTTAGAATATCATTGTTATCAAACTTCGCAATAGACTAAGTCCCACAAATTGTGAGAAATTGTTCAGAGTCAGCATTGAAGGACAATTTTGTTAACTCACTGCAGAAATTCTTAACAAAAACGTATAATTAAATCAAATTGAATTTCCCTTCATTGTTGAAGAGATTTGTTATTGTTGTCCTGCCCCCTGAATTAGTCAATAGTTAAGTCTAATAAATATGACACAAAATACAACTTTGCAAAAACTGAATTTTCTAAATGGCCCTTTTGAAGTGAAAGATGGCCCATCGAAATTGAAAATGGGCCATTGATGTCTGAGCAAGTGGGGCAATAGTCCCATCGATCCAGTTTGCCTTCCCGATCACTGCACTGTTACCAAAATACATCATTATGATCTTACTTGAAAGTACCTCTAATAACAATACAAATGCAAATGGCAGCCAGAAGGGGAGAGAAAGATAGCTTTCTTCTAAGCATTAAAGTTAACTTTAAGGAAGGAACAGTCATGCAATGAATGATTCTTCCATTTGTAAAAGATATGGTACATCACTTGCCCAACTAATAAAGGATGTGTTGTCAAAGAAAGATCTGAAAATTCAACTGCACGCAAATCCCAAGGAAATGCTTTAAATAGTACTGTTTGGGGAAAAATACAAAAAGTAAATACCCTACCCACCTTGACACTTTTTTGAGACCCAATTATCTGAGAAACATTGAATTAATTTTACATGGCCTAGAAATAAAGGTTATTGGAGAAAAAACAATAAAGCATAAAATGATTACTATGTACATGTATACTTATTGAGAGAGTAGGTATACTTATCTAGAATTTTAGAAGAGCTGGGATGGAATGCACACTCATGTTACATATAAATATACATGATTATTGCAATGCCCTTATAGCAACACATCATACAGGGATTATTTTATTTGGCATTGGTCTGTATATCTCTCAGACTGTTTAGTCCATCTGATGCAGTCAGATTTTGAAAAGTGGATAGCAAACTACACACATGCAGGGATTGGGATAACTTTTTTCTCAATGTGTCAAATGGCCCCTTGAATTTCATTTCAATGTGTCATTTCAAATTTGAATGGTCCATTTGCAAATTTCAGTGTGCCAAGGGAAGAAAAAGACATTTCTGAACACAGACAAATGCCAAAGTGATCCTCGTATTTTTACCACTTGCCTTGCATAGTCTATAGTACATTTTGCCCTCATATATGAACCATTTTGATTGACTAAGGCTCCGGGTGGATCAGTTGGCCCTACTGATTTGTCAACATACATTATTGATTCAGTTTGTGTAACTGTTTCATGATGAGGATCATTAATGCTACCTCGACCACTAAAACATAGTTTCTGTTACCCTTTATTAGGCTTTAATACCTTCTGCAGTGTCATCTACATGCAGCGCCCCGCTTTCTGTCACTGACAGAAGACAAATGTATTATGCTCTGCTCAAGGATAGGCTAGTTATATTTTAAAGAATCCTTACATTACAAGTACTTGTATATAAATGTTACCACCAAAACAACCAAAGAATGCTTACTCAAACGCGCATGCGACGAGCAATTTCAAGCTACACAATAACACAGAGTGACAGACACGGAACAGAAACTAGAAAAATATCAATACTGATTAAAACAGAGCCATTATTTCGCTAAAAAATGAATGCGCGCTTGAGGCACAGCTAGACGGTGAGGAATGCGCCATTTTTATGGTTAATGCGACTATGGTGTAGAGCGTGTGGTTATCCCAATCCCAGCGCATGAGCAGGCCAGATTTAGGTCTTTTCGACTTTCAGATCTTGTAGGGTTATACCAGATTTGGGATCACATTAGCTTAAAATAGATAATTGTTTTCTCTCAATGTCATGTGCATGTTATAATATATCAGTGCCCTTTATTAAGAGAAAATTGTAAGGTACTGAAAATGTAGGATGCCTAGATCCACTGAATTTAAATTCATTTTTATTAGGTCACCTGAACTCAGGTGACCTATTGCTATCTGTTTTCGTCCGTCGTCGTTCGTCGTGTGTTGTGTGTTAACATTTGAACATTTTCAGCTTCTTCTCTGCAACCATTGAACCAATTTTAACCAAATTTGGCATAAAGCATCTATGGCTGAAGGGGAACAAAAATTGTGAATTTCATGGTGCCTGCTCCCCCAGGGGCTGAGGGGTGGGGCCAAAACCACTAAAATTAATGCAATCTTTCAAAATCTTCTTCTTTACTCCTGGACACATAGCAGCCAAATTGTTGACATGACTGTATTCAGCATTGAGCCCTCTACCAAAATTGTGAAATTCATGGCCCCAGGGACAGGGGTTCTAGTGCTAGGGCGGGGCTAAAAATGTATATAGTGAAAATGCCTTATTTCTTTGAAAATCTTCTTCTCTGCTCCTGGGTATTAAATAAACTAACTAAGTACATAGTTATGATGAGCAAGAGTTCCTCTACCAAAATTGTGAATTGTATGGCCACAGGGTCAGGGGTTCTGGTGTTAGGGTGAGGCTCTCTATTGATTATATAGTGAAAATGCATTATTTCTTTGAAAATCTTCTTCTATGCTCTTAGGTATTAAATAAACAAATAAAGTACATAGTTATGATAAGCAAGAGTGCCTCTACCAAAATTGTGAATTTTATGGCCCCAGGGTCAGGGGTTCTGGTGTTAGAGCGGGGCCCTATATGGATTATATAGTGAAAATGCATTATTTCTTTGAAAATCCTCTTCTCTGCTCCTGGGTATTAAATAAACCAACTAAGTACATAGTTATGATGAGCAAGAGTGCCTCTACCAAAGTTGTGAATTTTATGGTCCCAGGGTTAAGGGTTCTGATGTTAGGGTGGGGCCCTATTGATTATATAGTGAAAATGCATACATTCTTTGAAAATCTTCTTCTCTACTTCTATCAAAGCACATAGTTATGATGAGCAAGGGTGCCTAAATTGTGAATTTTATGGCCCCAGGGTCAGTATTATGGTGTTAGGGTGGGGCTTTATTGATTATATAGTGAAAATACATTAATTCTTTGAATATATTTTCCTTTGCTCCTGGGTTCCAAGTATATATATTTCTGATGAAAAAAGGTGCATCTAGCAAAATGGTTATTTTTAACCCCCCCCCCCCCCAAATAAATGGCCCCAGGGTCAGTGGTTCTTTTGGGGTGAGGTACAAAACTGGTTATAAAGTGGAAATGCATTTTCTCTTTGTTTATACTCCAATCAATCTCTGGGTATTAAGTAAATAGAGTAAGCATGCTAAGTTTATAAATAAATAATGATAAGCAATAGTGCCTCTTTCAAAATTGTGCATTGTGAATTTCATGACCTCTGGTTTAAGACACGAACCAAAGTTATTTGAAAGTTGTTACACAATACTCAGGTGACCTATAAGGCCCGTGGGCCTCTTGTTTAGAATTAGGAAGTATACCTAATTGCTTTCTACTAATCTGTGTTTTGATGTTGTATTTTATTATTCCAGGAATAGAGAATGCTTTGGAAATTCTTAAGCCTTTGGGGCAAAAAATTGGACAAACTCTGGGAATCATCCATAAGAATAATATTGTTCATGGTGATCTGACCACTTCTAACTTGTTACTTCAAGGAGATCCTATACAGCTTCATTTGGTTGTGATTGATTTTGGCTTGAGTCATTTTGAGCACTTAGCAGAGGATAAAGGTGTAGATCTGTATGTTTTAGAGCGAGCCATTCTAAGCACTCATCCAAACTCAGATAAGTTCTTTAGTGAGATTTTAGACTCATATATAAAGTGCAACCCATTCTCAGCAGAAGTCATAACAAAATTTGAGGAAGTGCGACTGAGGGGAAGAAAAAGAACAATGGTTGGATGAATAGAATTAGTAAAATTAATGTATATTTCTGTAGTTAGGATTTTATAAACATTTTTTTAATGACAGTAACTTCCCTAGATATTTAACAAGGATACAGGTATGTGAAAAAAATGCCAAGGAGAATTCTGTTACAAAGAAGTATTGTTGTATGAAAAAACATAGTTTACTTTTATAGTGTACTTTCCACATGAACTAAATGCAAAATTTGTCATAAGATAGACATACTGAATACTCTATGACCTGTACATAGTACAACATAAAGTTTTATTATATTTCCTTGACTTACAGGTCAAACCAGTAAATAGGAGGGAAATTTTGAAATAAGTTCTGCATTCAAAGTTTTTACAGTAACATATATTTCCCTATAAACTTGATACAAATATTTAACATGGAAATAGTGCCTTGGACTTATGTTGCCATACCTTTTATTTTCCCCCTAATGTACCTTATTGAAATACATCACATTCAAGGGACTATGAGTGCTTCATTCTCCCCAAATCTCCAATGAGTCCAGAAGAACAAGTCCATCACTGCTAAATATAAAATACAGTAGTGCAGCATTTTTATTTCTAAATTTTAAAGTATTGAAATTTTTTTTAAAAATTAGTTTTTCATTTAATACATTTCTTTATGATAAGATTTGCTTCCCTTAAACCGAATGAAGTGCACGGAATTAATGCATTATAAGCAATCTACAATGATGAAATGAAACAAAGTTCCTGAAAATGTGTAGAAATGATAGTAAAAAAAAGAAGTTGAAGCTGAAAAGACAAAATATTTATGGATGACAGAATGCATGTTCTGACTAGCTCACTTGAGTCTTAGCATTGCTAAGGATTGAGTTTTAGAAAGGGCATACAATAGTCATAAGCTAAGTTAACTTGAGTATTCTGACTAGCATTTGGATTTTGAAAAATTTGTTCCATTTTGCATTACCAGCCAATAAAAACTGGGGTGTACTGTAAAATAAAAATTTTGACAATTGATGAATTATCATGATTTATACATATACCGTAGTCATTGTTTACAACCTTTAGTGCAGCTTGATCCAGATTAGCTAAAAAAATGTTTTGCTATGCTGGTTAGAGATTTCATTGAGTTACGGGGCTTAACTCTGCCAAAAGGTAGGTCAGATAACATGATGTTGACCTTTAGTAGGCTTCACATTTTAATGAAATAATCAAAGGCCATCTTCCTCTCTTCATATGCAAGTATACATTTAAATTTGATTAGAATCTGAGGTATGGCACACAAGTTATCAGTCTGGTTTCTACCATATCAATCTGTTTAGATGCTATGATGTTGACCTATGAACCTCAAAGTCATTTACCTCTCTTTGTGAGTAATTATACACTAGTGTCTAATTTTGTTAGAATCTGTTCTAAGGTATTAATACTTGAGTTATCATTTGGAAACAATGTTTTTACCATATTTTTACTCTAATTTAGATGCTGTTGATCTTTTGACTTTTTGAATTTCATATATTGGTCTATGTAACTAAGTACCTGAATATCCAAATAATGTTTGAATCTGATCTATGGTACTGAAGTCATTGTCATTATGCAGAGCTTATAAAAATATTTTGCCAGAAAGTTAACGCCACTGGAAGAAAATAAAATTTTGAATACATGTGTTTTGGTGTATGTTTGCCATGAAAGGACAACATTTTAGTGGTGAAATAAAATTGCAACTGAAACTTGGTTTCCATTATGGATTATAATACAAGTGCCTAACTATACCTAAGCTGATGTGATTCAGTGGAAACTCACTTTGTGACCAAGAGGTTGACTCCCACTGTCGGTGCACCTGTCTTAAGACAGTAAAAACTGAGGTACCGTGACACTGTATGTTTGGCATATAAATGATCCCTTACTGTTGGGGTTGAGTCCATTTCAAAGGTATACCGGTAGATTTCTATGCAAATGCATCAAGCATATGCCATTACCATATACATGGAATAATGTAGAGTGAGGTTAAACAATAATTGATCAATCAGTCAACCAAATGTTACCTATTGGACAAGACTGGTTCAACAGTGAACTTGACTAAATCAGGAGAGCTCAACTTGGTATTGCTTCCGGTGATCAGATCCTTTTGTAATATAACAAGAGAAAGATTCTGCTACCAGCATATCATTCTATGAGAATCTTTAATAATATGAATAAATTATATAGATGTATATACAGAATGAATTATCATTTCATTGAATATAATTGGATTTGTGTTGAAGAGAAAGCATTATGAAATTGGTAAAATGTATCTCTGGTTTGATAAAGGTTGCAATATTTGAAAAATGAAACCCCCATAAAATCCTATCATTCTATGAGTGTATACACTATTCAAATGATAATATCAGTGAACTGATGTAACAGTATATTTATGAATATGTAATGTAGAAAACTACAAACTGTTTATTTCAGAACTGAATATCTAGAATGCAATCTAGATTTAGGTTTTCAGCTTTATTTTGAATGCAAACTGCAGTATGAATCAGATGTTTATTAAATATGAGGTTCTCATTTCATGATATTCTCTAGTAAGTCCTTGTAGAAATGGTTAAAAAGCCATTTAGCTCATGTGGTGTAAAAATAAAAGTCCAACAGATTTTTCTAACAAAATTTCTCCAATCATATGAATATGGTTTTATATTCATTTCAAGTGATAACAAATTGTTCTCTAATCAAATTTCATAAAACATACTCTGTGCAAGGTTTTCATTCCGATGGTAAAAATCTGGTCAATTTTTCATTTTTAACTTGCCGAGAGGAATGTGCAGAGAGCTACTGTCATACCCTGGTTGTTATTTTTTTTTAACTTAACCTGGATCATAACTTTAGAACCATTAGGGACAGGGTTTTAACATTTCACATGTGTATTCCTTGTGTCAAAACCTTTCATTCAGTACCAAAATTTTTGACCTGGAAGATTGACCTACTCACAAAAAACTCTTGCCATTAAAAAGTTTGGTTTCCACAAGCGAGCTCTGTTGTCTTCTGACAACTTTTGTTATTTTCCTGTCATAAGACAGGACATATTTTATTATGGTGCTGTTTGTGTATGTCTGTGGGTTCATTCATCGGTCGTCATGATTAGACTTTGTGTATGTCTGTGGGTTCATTCGTCAGTCGTTATAGTTACAGACTTTGTGTAGGTCTGTGGGTTCATTCATCAGCCGTCATAGTTACAGACTTTGTGTATGTCTGTGGGTTCATTCATCGGCCGTCATAGTTACAGACTTTGTGTATGTCTGTGGGTTCATTCATCGGCTGTCATAGTTACAGACTTTGTGTATGTCTGTGGGTTCATTCATCGGCTGTCATAGTTACAGACTTTGTGTATGTCTGTGGGTTCATTCATCAGCCGTCATAGTTACAGACTTTGTGTATGTCTGTGGGTTCATTCATCGGCTGTCATAGTTACAGACTTTGTGTATGTCTGTGGGTTCATTCATCAGCTGTCATAGTTACAGACTTTTTCTGTAACAGATTATTGTACTGTATATTATTACAGATATACAGTAGATACTTACAGTCTTCTTTTCCGAGAATATAGCTATACTAGTAAGCAATCAACTAGATTAGTGCATCATGACCTACTTCAAAAATAAAATGTACTACGTTGAAACAGACTTTCAGACTTTTTAGCTTACCTGAGCTGAAGGCTCAAGTGAGCTATTGTGATCAATCGCTGTCCTTTGTTAACTTTTCATATTTTTGACTTCTTCAGAACTGCTGAACAGAATTTATGAAACTTAGTATGCCTGAAGTACTCCTGGTCCCCTACAAGTGTGGTTGTTTTTCGTCCAGATCCGTCACAGGCAAAAGTAGGTCACTGAGGGTACCCACTTTGAACAAACTTCTTCTTCAGACTGTGGGCATACAGAGACAAAATGAATGCATAGAAATGATCTAGACAGATGTGTGAAGAAGTGTTGTTATTTTTGGTTCTGTTCCGAAATCAAATTTTTGACGTTTTTCGACATTTTTTTAGACTTAGTAATTTCAATGCAGAAAAGTGTCATGTTCTTCAGTTAATTGATAATTATGATTTCTTATGGACTATTTTGATCATAATTATTGTGAAGGAATTTTGTCAATATCTCAATTTTTTTATTTTTTATTAATTTTTTAAGACTTCAAAAAAAAAAAAAAGGGAGGGGTGGCCATTTTTCACATTTTCAACTTTTTCTGCAAAAGTGTTGGAAGGATTTTAAAGAATCTTAGTTGAAATAAATCACTTATAATCCCCTCAAATTCTGTTGTTTTCGTCCAGACCTCTTTACAGATGGCGCCACCACAGTCTAAAGTAGGTCACAAAAGAGTATCCTCCTTTGACAATCTTCTTCTTCATACTGGCTGTATACAGAGACAAACAGAATGCATAGAAATGATCTAGAGGGATGAATGAAGAAGTTTTGTCATTTTGGTTTCCTTTCAAAATCAAATTTCAGAAATTTTTTCGACATTTTTTTGCCTTAGTGATTTCAATGCAGAAAAGTGTCATATTTCCTAGTTAATTGATGATGATGATTTCTTATGGACTATTTTAATCATAATTATGGTAAGGAATATTATTTTGAAAGAATTTGTCAATATCTCAATTTTTGGATTTTCTATGAATTTTTTAAGACTTCCAAATGAGGGTGTATAGGGGCAATTCTTTACATTTTTAACTTCTGCTGTTATACCACATGATTGATTTTAATGAAACATGGTATACATGAAGCACTATAGGTCCTCTATCAATTTTGTACATTTCATCCAAATTGGTCAACAAATGGTGCCACCATGTCTAAAAAATTGGTCTCACAACGGTACATATACCACTTGGTAATTAAAATATGGAGAGTAGCTGTTCAAATCCAGCTAAGGTCTAATTTTTTTTTATTTCTTTGCACATCTAAATAATTTTTAGATGATTCTCAACACTCAACATATGAAATTAGGCCATTTTAATTTGAATTTGGACAATATTTGAAACAATTGTTGTTCATGACCCGACTTGAAATCAGTCAACAAAAGGCCCCACCTTAAGAAAATGACTAACTTGTTGCCCTGAATCACATATTGCAGAGACAAAGCAAATGCTTAATATCAAAATCACCCGAATGGATGTGCAAAAAAAGTGTTGTTGGTTTTTATTCTGGTCCTGCCTGACTGATAATCTAGGTACTCGGGTGAGGGATATAGGTCCACCTGGGCCACTTCTTTTTTTTCATTATGGACACAGATTTGTTTGTTAATTTGTTTTGAATATCTTATTTGCAAAAGTGTAAAAGGATTGAACGTAAGTAATAATAACATCATTAAAGCCCTTCCTTACAATACATAATATAAACAATTGTTATGATGGCGACCATAAACAGTTAATTTACTATTATGTACAAATATGTCCAAAAAATTTACATTTTGACACTCAAAACATATACAATTATATATATCCACAAATATGATAAAATAATAATTAAATTTTTAATAATACAATAAAGTTGGAGAAGATGGATGGGAGGATGGTGATGAAGATTGATGGAGAAGATGAGTATTATGATGAAAGTTAAAGAATTAATCAATGATACAGATATTGTACTGAAATATAGCTATAACTCTCTTTCAGAGAAATGCGCATTTAATTCACATGCAAGGTGGATTGGTGCACCATGACCTACTTCAGGACTGAAAATAGGTCAAACTTTTTTTTCGTTATGGGTACAGATAATGCCCTGAAATTTACTCACAACTTTCCTTTAAGAGAAACGCAAGTTCAGGATGCATTTCAGCTTAAGTGGTTAACCATAACTTGTTTCAGGAATAAAAGTAAGTCGAACAGTTTTCTGGACATTTTGTTTAATTTTTTTTTATTATGGATACAGTTATAGCCCTCTTCCCCTCTTCTTCTCTCTCTCTTCCTCTGAGAATTGCTTACAAACTGGAATCCATTCTCGGGTTGCACCACTACGTTTAAGAGGTTGGTTACCTCCTGCCTCCATGTCGCGATATAACTGTAAAATTGTTGAAAGCGACGTAAAACACCAATCAACCAACCAACCTCTGAGAATTATATCTTCAATTCATATGTCATCTGGGTTAGTGCATCATGATCTAATTGTTAAAAGTAGGTCAAACGGTTTTGTCGACTATCTCTCGTTGTACAGGTATTGCTCTGAAATTTAATCACAACCTTCCACCTAGTGATATACACTTTACATGTCATTATGATTGATATATCATGATTTACTTTGGGCTGAAAGTAGGTTGAACAGCTTTTTATAAGGATACAGATAATGCCTTTGCTCACAAACATCCTTTTAGAGGAAAAAACAGATTCAGGATGCAAATATTTCAGCTTGAGTAATGTAATCCTATTATTATTTCAAAGAAATATACCCTGATGTTTTCTGCCTATTTTTGTGACCTCTCAATATGCGACACCTGTTGACCTTTGTTCTTTACATGGAGGATTATTTAAATTTTTAAATGTACGTCCTTTGATTGTTCTGCTGTTACGGTGAGTGGGAAGGTGGGCCCGTAAACCGGTTAACCACACCATTTGTTTGGCTTTTGTCAAATTAAATGACCGTCCTAAGTCGGTATCGTAATTGCATTACAATCAAATATTTTTGTAATGTGTTATATGTTCTAGTATATTATTTATATTCATGTATTGTATAGCTCCATGGTGACTTCTGCCACATAACTGGGCCAGTAACTCCTCCTTTTTCTTTCCTACCTATTGCTTTTCTGACAATTCATAGCTTAAAAATTGGCATGGTAAGCACACGGAAGTTTATTTAATGTCTGCATAATCAGAAGAGTACTTTTTTGTACTTTGTGTATTTAAAGTATAGCACACTTACCTTCAATTCAAATGCCCGGTAATCAATGATATTGTTTTATTGACTTTTCATTTCCAAAATTTCTTGGGATTGTGATTTCATGGTTTCAAGAATGGCATATTTTAAATGATGTTTCGAGAGCAACGATTTTTGTTTGATTCATCAAATAATGATCTTTTTACTGACAATGAAATACTTCTTATCTATATATATACCTTTTAATATTGTGCACCATGTGCGCATTTCGACAAGTTATGTCTCTGCAGTGATGCTCGTGGCCGAATGATTGGAATTCTGAAAATGTATAAAACTATGAAGAGCAGAGTTGAAGCCAAAATGACCGAAAAGTGAACCAAAGAATCCATCTAAGGACAGAGCTATGCATGAGGGAGTTACTCCTTAGTTTTAGAATGATTTACTTAGTTTGATGACTGAAAATTTGAAGTATATATTTCATGTCAGTGCAAAGGCACTGAAAACTAGACTTATGATGCCCTCGGAGACTATCAGTTCACCAGCAGTGACACCGGCCTAGTGGTTATAATAAATATAGAACATATATACCTTTTAATATTTTGCACCATATGCGCATTTCGACAAGTTATGTCTCTTCAGTGATGCTCGTGGCCGAATGATTGGAATTCTCAAAATGTATAAAAATATGAAGAGCCGAGTAAAAGCCAAAATGACCGAAAAGTGAACCAAAGAATCCATCTAAGGACAGAGCTATGCATGAGGGAGATACTCCTTAGTTTTAGAATGAAAAATTTGAAGTATATATTTCATGTCAGTGCAAAGGCACTGAAAACTAGACTTACGATGCCCTCGGGGACTATCAGTCTACCAGCAGTGACACCGGCCTAGTGGTTATAATAAGTATAGAACATATATACCTTTTAATATTGTGCACCATATGCACATTTAGACAAGTTATGTCTCTTCAGTGATGCTTGTGGCCGAATGATTGGAATTCTCAATTTGCATAAAAATATGAAGTCTTAGAGCAGAGTTGAAGTCAAAATGACCGAAAAGTGAACCAAAGAATCCATCTAAGGACAGAGCTATACATGAGGGAGATACGATACTCCTTAGTTTTAGTGATTCACTTAAGTTGATGACTGAAAATTTGAAGTATATATTTCATGTCAGTACAAAGGCACTGAAAACTAGGCTTATGATGCCCTCGGGGCTATCAGTCCACCAGCAGTGACACCGGCGTAGTGGTTATAATAAATATAGAACATATATACCTTTTAATATTGTGCACCGTATGCGCATTTCGACAAGCATATAGATATTTGACACTGTTAATATGCATTGTCTAATAAAAAAGATAAAATCGCTGTTTTTATATTAATAATTCAACAAAATTTATATTTATAAATGTTTAAGATGTTATACTGAGTTAATGACATTTCATTATACAGTATTTTTATACACCCGCATAAAATGAACATATTATGCTATACTGCTGTCGTTCGTCTGTCTGACCTACCTTGTCTTTACAACTCATCCCGAACCCTTAGTGGATTTTGATGAAACTTGGTACAATGAAAGAACACCATATGTAGATGTGAATATTACAAGAAGAATGCTGTCCAAAAAAAAAAAAAAAGATACAGGAATTATGGCCCTTGGACTTCGATTTTCATAAAATACCTTGTCTTCGCAACTCCTCCTAAATCCTTAGGGAGATTTTGATGAAACTTGGCAATAAGTGAAGAACACGCTCTGACTAAGTGCATCAATAAATTGATGTAACTTAAGTGTAAAATTTACACGGAACTCACTGCTACTCAAATTTTAACTACTTTTTACCTTAATCAGGAGATACAGTTTTGAATTCAGCCCTGAATTATAAGTCCTTACATGGAAAACAGTATTGATGATTGCTTAGAACGAGATGATCATGATGGATTTCATTTGTATAATTCTAATTTTCAGTATCTCTGAAAACTCCATTAATTGGTAGCTAAATCATAAATAGATACCAGATAGTTGGTTTAGTTCATGTTTCATGCCATACCAGATTCATTTCACTGATATGGTGGTTGCCAGTATTATGTAGAAGAGAAGCATTATAAAATAAAACACCCAGTGATAGACACTCTGCCAGATCTTCCAGATTTCTAGCCAGACAGTGAGTGACACAATATTATCCAACAATATATATAATAGACTTCGTCAAATCCGGAGCTCTACATCTTCAATTTGGAGGAGACTTTATAAAGTTCTTATTGTTGATTATATAAAATTTTGCTCTTAACCACCACAAATAAGAAGAACAATGCCTAGCGTGGCATAATACGCCCGTCACTTAGCTTGAAAGAGATCAATTTGAATGAATGGCCAAGTTACAATCCAATACCTTGAAGAACTGCATAAAGAAATCCACAAAATTGAAAAATCCTTGAAAAATTCTTAGTTCAAGGGCATAACTCTAACAAATCCAAAGCAATCATACCTAAATGTGAACTGGTACTGACCCTCATTGTTATGAAATAATATACCAAGTTTTAATCCAATACCTTTAAAGACTGCAGCAGAAAAAAGTCTAGAAAACTGTAAAATCTTGACAGTTTCTAAGTTCAAGGGCCATAACTCTGGCAAAACGGAAGCAGTCATACCCAAATGCGACCTGGCACTGACTCTCAATGATATAAAGTAATATACGAAGTTTTAATGCAATACCTTTAAAGACTGCAGAAGAAAATCCCGAAAGCTGTAAAATCCTTGAAAATTTCAAGGGCTGTAACTTTGGCAGAACCAAAGCAATCACACCAAAATGCAAACTGGGAATGACCTTTGTTGATATAAAGTTGAATACTAAGTTTTAATTCAATACCTTTAAAGACTGCAGAAAAAAAGTCCAGAAAACTTTAAAATCCTTGAAATTTCAAAGTTCAAGGGCTGTAACTCTGGCAAAACCAAAGCATTCATACCCAAATGCAAACTGGTATGACCTTTGTTGATATAAAGTTATATGCCAAGTTTCAATCCAATATCTTGAAAGACTGCAGAGAAAATTTCAGAAAACATGACCCTGGACGTATGGAGGGACAACGCTATAACATAATACTTCCCGTCTTATGACGGGCGTATAAAAAAGAGACAAAAAAGTTTTGAAGATTAAAATTGCATTTATAGCCTCTGTCCTATTACCTATAAACATCATTAGATGATTACTGTTATTTTCAAAACTTGGAATCAAATGGAGAAAATCCTTTTTTAACATTTTCAAAGTCACTATATTGGCTAATGTAACAGCATTTTTTCTCACATATGATAAATCATTCCTATAGTTATCAAAATCACTAGTATTAAAATGAGGGAGAAAATCTGACTCCAAGATTTTCAAGATGGCTGTTGTGTCAGCATATCAGATTTCATAACACCAGTTTTTTTTTAAATAAAGGTGTTGGTTATCTTACAATAATTATTCTTTTAAGTTTCATCAGAAATATGATGAAAGTGAGGGAGGAAATCCATTTTCAAGATGGCTGCCACATTAGATTATATAACCATTTTTTTTTTCAAATTTGTTCATCAGGTCATTTTCTGTACAGAAAATCCAGCTCTAAGTTTTGCAAGTTGGCTGCTACAATGGCCATATTTGATTATACAACTTGTTAAGTGTCTTTGGCTACATGATTAGTTGTAATTACTACAATAATTAGACAGAACATAAAAGACTAGTTAGACTTGTCTAAAAAGAATGACCAGGCCACATTTCTGTGCCCCATGCAAGGTCAAGGACAACCAGACCATACACCTAACAAAATAACATTAAAGTAAATTTTCTGTGTTAAATAGTCTCCAGGGAGTAATGATCAAAAACTGTATTTAAAAGAAAGAAGGTCGCTATATTCTACTGGTATTTGACAAGAACAAATAAAAATAGCTTTGATAAAATAAAAAAAACTATTCAATCTTTTTAAAATCCTGTTTAATAAACAAACATCAACAGTTCATGAAATTATTCAACAATATTCACAATACATGTATTTTGCAATTAAAAAAAAAATATATATATATATATATATATACAAAATTAATGGTGTCACATTGATTGTGATATGTGACAAATAAACAAGTTAATCAAAAAATAATAAATTAACATTAAGTTCAAATAAATTTTGTGAACTGAAATCCCGTATGAATTAATGTAAATTGACGCATTAACTAAATTTAACACCTTTCTAATATAATATGAAACAAAACTTTATATATGTTTAAAATTAAAACAACTTTAATATTCCTTAATATTCTCCATAAAGGGGAATTGGCAACAATATAATTATAAAAACAGTATATCCAGGAAGTTTTGGCTACATGACCTTTGTTTAATGGTTTTTTGTCATAACCACTGGATAAGATCAGATGGCTGAAAATTGCGATAAAAAACTCACTTGATTAAGGTCAGAAGGCAAAACAATTTGTGGATACAGTGTTTTTATTATTACATTAACTATTTAACATATTCTTCTTTAATTTTAAACTAATTCCTATTGTAAAAGCAGAGATTCAATATAATACATGTACATTACAAAAATTCTTAAAATAATTACACAGAATGAAAATGTTGCAGATTAAATATCAACATGATTAAGGAAAAACATGGACTAACAATGCAATGTAATAAAGGAGAAATGTTCAAAGTAAAGACAATTATATAAAATAATGCCAAAAAATAATATGCTGTAGTTCTATAATTAGTAAACAGCTTCATTCATATCTATCTCATTTTTGTCATTTATATTGGTACATACATGTTAAGTACGGAAACAAACTGCATAAAATGTTGATCATAAAGTTGAAATATTTCATTTTATTTCATATGAAAATAGTTATTATAAGATGTTTCATTATAAAAGCTAACAGAAAAGAGACCAGAAACTTTAATGTTCTGGGTCTGTTGTCTTTTTGACATTTGTGATACATGTATTATTATTATTTGAACAATATTTATGTCTGTATATGGGAATATGATTTTCTTATACAGTATAAATTTGATAAAGATGTTTACATAAATGTGTGGTGTTGATAACATCCATACAATCTTCATATTTTGTTTCAGTGATAATTTATTATCTTTTGTCAGTTTTGTCTTTAATATGTAAGCAAAATCTATCACGAAAGCGTGTCACAAATCATCACAAAGCATTTCACAACATTGTAAATAACATAAGAGAAGTGTATGCTTGTGAGCTATTGTACTGTATTGTATTGTAAAGAAACAAAGTTCACAACACTGGCAAGTCTACTAGCACACTGGGTCCACATCAGAGAGAACGTTTCTGGTTGTGAGGTGATTAGTTGACACATGGGAGGCCGTACTGTGCGTTTGTCTGAGGGTTGGTACTGCAATGTAAAATGACAGAAATTGAAGCTACATGAAATCATCCAATAAATGAAACATGTAAAATATTTCAATAAAGTGATTACAATTTTTCCTAAAATCTTTTTTGCCTTAATGAATGTTATCAACGCAACAGATATTAATCAGGGTATTGTAATAATTAGTTATGTTAACATCCATTACTGATACTCGGTTTGTGTCAAAGTTGTTAGAGAGATTATTTATATTTGGTTGGTTGATTGGTGTTTTACGTTGCTTTCAACAATTTTTCAATTTTATCGCGAAATGGAAGCAGTAGGTGACCAACCTAATAAACATAGTGGTGTAATCTGGGAATCGAACCTAGGTTGTTATTTATATTTAGAGATGTTCTTAAAAGAAACAAATAAATTCATTTACATTACAGCAGATCAATGTGTATATAAAACAATAAAGTATTCAACAGAAGAATTTAATGTGAATCAACTGATATCTTTTGAAACTCCATCTTCAATTGTTATTTATTTCCCCCTTTTCCCAAGGGATTCACTTGATATACATGTATAGCAAATTCAGGCCATGTAAAAATGTGTAAAAATCCAGAATCCTGTAAAATATAGGCATATCTATCCGTTGTAGGCACTCAAATAAACAAATATAGACATATAAATTAGTAAACATTTAGACTAACATAAGAGCAACGCCTAGCGTGGCTTAATACGCCTGTTGCTTATTTTGGATGAGATCAATTGAAACGTATGGTCTTTATTACTGCCAAACTTGGGGCTCTTTTGTAATATTTTTATGAAATATTGATATCCAAAACGAGGGTAATTATTGAATTCTATTAAAACAGTGAAATATAATCCTACATTATGATTCTGTATTATATATTATTTTATTATATTATATTATATAACTTCCATCATCTTATTTAAGCATTCTGCATGAGTTTCATGAAAAACAGCTGATGTTTATTAAAGTTATCACGTTCCATAGCATCTTGTGATAGTAAAAATAAAATCAAAGTCCCATAACTCCAAAATGACAAAACAGAATTTGTTCAAAACCAAAAGGCAGTTTTCACTATCCTGTTTAAGCATTCTGAATGAGTTTCATGAAAAACAGCTGACGTTTGCTAAAGTTATTGCGTTCCATAGCATCTTATTATAGTGAAAATAAATTCCAAGTCCAATAACTCTGTAACGACTTCACGGAATTTGCTTAAAATTCTTGTTTAAGCATTCTGAATGAGTTTCATGAAAAACAGGTGAGGTTTGCTAAAGTTATTGCGTTCCATAGGATCTTATCATAGTGAAAATAAATTCCAAGTCCCATAACTCTGTAACGACCTCACAGAAATTGCTCAGAATTGAAAGGCATTGTCTCCTACACTATTTAAGCATTCTGTATGATATTCATGAAAACAACTGACAATGTTTACTTCATTTATCGCATTCAATAGCATCTCCATAGCATCTTATCATAGTACAAATAAGATCCAAGTCCCATAACTCCTTAATGACAAAACAGAATTTGCTCAAAACCAAAAGGCGGTTTTTGCTATCCTGTTTAAGCACTGTGAATGAGTTTCATGAAAAACAGCTGACGTTTGCGTTCCATGGCACCTTATCATTTTGAAAATAAAATCCAAGTCCCATAACTCTGGAACGACTAAACGGAATTTGCTCAAAATCGAAACACGATTTTCCCTACACTATTTGAGCATTCTGTATGAGTTTCATGAAAAACAACTGACAAAGTTTACTTCAGTTATCACTTTCCATAGCATCTTTTCATAGTTAAAAATAAAATCCTAGTCCCATAACTCTGTAACGAGAAATGGATTTTGCTTTAAATCAAAAGGCAGCTTCCCCTACACTATTTAAGCATTCTGTATGAGTTTCATGGAGAACAGCTTATGTTTACTAAAGTTATCGCATTCAATAGCAGACGCAGTGTGCAAAATTAATGGTGGACCATAAGATGGTCTACAGAGATCGAAAACTTGGTAGACCGACTTGTCTATAGGAAATCTGACCCGAGTCATGTAAATGTTTTGCTCTTCGCGCAGTGGTAGCTTAGCAAGAGCAGGTAACTCCAGTCTATTTGTACTACCAATGATAAGCACCTATAAAACATTGACATGCTTGTTGTACTCCCCCTTTTAATCGTCCTTTCACCCTCGAAAGCCTGTCGGTAAAAGTACATGTATGTTGAAGGTGCGCACCCAGGTATGAATTGGAAACCGGCAGGTGCTTATTCTAACTCTAAATGATTGGCAAATGATTTTAGCAAATAAAGTGCATTAAAATTCTGATTTTTGTGCCTTTTTATTTCGGTCTATAGGAAATTGCTGAGGTCTATAGGAACTAAAATTACTGTTGACCGAATGTCTATAGCACTTCAAAGTTAATTTCGCACACTGCAGACAGACAGACAGGCAGATATCACCATACCATAATACGTCCCGTCTTTTGACAGGCGTATTAAAATATCAAAATCTGTCCTCCTCAGTCTATAAGACACATATATATATTCAACATTTACCCATATAACAATAGTTATTGCTTCAGAAATTTTCAATATTGTCTTGAATAAAAATTAATCTTAACTGTGAGATTACAGATATTTGAAAGTGATGGGTAAAATTACTATCTTCACTGAAAATTAAATATTTTTACGATACTGAAAAATTTTTAAATGAAAGTAAAAAAATATATCTATTATTTATCTATTTCAGTATGCTTCTAAATAAGCTGTAATAATTACTATGTTGTTTTAGTGTATTTCATGAGTCATAGTGTCATAATGGTAAAATAAAAATAAAAATTCCGCACATGCTGACAAGTGAATGTCACTAAGCAATAGCATTTTCAGAGGAAAAAATATTTCTGTGCTTACACATGCAGTTGCAGTTCTGTATATAGATTAAAAAAAGATGTCTATCTACTCACTTTCCACCGTAATGGGGTACTTAAAGAGGTAAAAGGAATCACAGGATGTATCAAAATGTTTCAATTTTTGTAAATGAACTGTATGAAAATATTTAAAATAACTAGACTACGTTTGTGAATCATATGCCCTGTTTGGGTGAAGTGAATTTGGTACTTGATGAGTTTGGCAACAGATATTCACTTCCATCCCTAGTAAATTCGCTACTAGTTGATTACAGTGCCAGGTGATTTTGGTTTCTGCACACCCAGTTTTTACAAAATTTTGTTATACTTTAAAGCAATTAAGTTTGACTTGTTCTCAAAATATATAATAAATATACATGTATACTAATTTATCCCAATTTTTATTGTTTCAAAAGACTTTCACTGCATCAATAAAGGTGTCCTTGACACTTGAGGTAAATTATAACCTGTACGAATTCTTTTTGTCTGAAATGTCAGACCCAAGAATAAGTCTTGGGTCTAAATTTCTCCCATTGAGAGAATTGACGGAAACTGAAAATTTCATAGTAGAATATTACTCACAATTCACTTTGTCTTCACTTGTTTACATTAAAATCATAATGCCTCTATATTAGAAAGTTCAACTAAAGATTCATAGAAAGCGATTTAAAACATTCTTCAGCCATATTTTCACATGATTTCTATTTTTAGATTATGGTAAATTCGAACGAGAATGAAATGGGAGGAAATTCAGTGGTGGAATGTTAAAAATCACTTGCTACTGGACTTCTAGAAATTTCTCATATTAAGGCATTTTAGTTTGGATGTATACAGGTGAACGACAATGGAAACTGAATAATAAAAAGTTTGTTTTTTCCTAAATTCCAGTCAATTTTCTCTATGGGAGGAATTCAGACCCAGTCTTATGCTTGGATCTGACATTTTACACTAGAATTCTATATGTCAAAAGACAAAACTCCTATAAAATTTGACCAGAATTAACTCTCTTTATGCAGTAATGCACATCTACACTTGTTGTACAACACTTGAAATGTACAAATTTTATGGTAAATTTGGTTCAAATCCATGCAACTGTATTGGAAATTCAATGACAAGCAATAATATGTATAAATTCAAAGTGTCAAGGATTACAACTCATGAAAAAAATTTTCTAACCAAGATTATTTCCCTTTTCGAAACATCTACACTCATAGCACAACACTTGTGGCAAATTTGGCTCAAAACCATGTAAATCATAAGGAAAAGATAGGGTTAACACTCATAATATAAATAATATAAAATTTGTCAAACTGAATACACAGCTACTTGTAGTAAAATACTTATGGCAGTTTAAGCTCAATTCCAACAGTGTAAGAAGGAGTTGCCATGACAAACAATGATGGAAGGAAAGACAATTCAAACACTGAATGCCTCCAGACATACTATTTCAGAGGCATACAAAGGCATAAATCACCCAATTATTTATACATAAATGTACATGTATCAGTAATATACACTAAATGTAATTCGATTAATGATGATGTCAAAGCCCTCCCATTTCTTTGATGAATTTATTGTTGAATCAAATCTAAAAATACCATACCATATCCCATTCCTTGTAGAAACAGTCTGAATGCTTCACAAACTTTGCCAGGCTGCTCTTCTAAGGGCATCCCACCGCAGTCTTGAATCTAATGAAAAGATAGAAGAAATACACATTGATAAGTTTTGCTTGATTTCATCAAAGAATTATCTTGATTGTATCAAATTAAAAACTTAACAAAACAAAAGACTCTCAGGAACCTGAATTGCTCACCTGGCAAATTCACAAAAAATATAAGAAATTTGTAATTCTTATCCTAATGAACATTCTAAGATGACATTTTTCCACCAAAATACATTATATATTAGAGACAAAAGCAAAAAATCTACTTCTAACCCCTATCTTCTATTTATCGTCATGGTGGCCATATTCATCTACTGATGGGCACCAACGATGGATTATTTTCCAACAGATTTTAAGAAATCTAAGATAGCCCCTTCCTTATTCAACCGAAACAAACAGAGGATGATTTAAGGGCATATCCAGCTCGCAGAACTTTGATACCTCTGCACAAAAGAGTTCCTCAAATCAAATGCAGCTGATGACAAGAAAGATAACTCTAATTTAGATATGAATAAAGCTGCAGGATTGCCAGGAATTTTGCAAATTGTCTTTTCACAGAAAGGTTTATGGATAGGTTTCAATTTCTTTGCTTTATTCAAGTGATTATGTATCCAATATATTTTATTTCAAATATGAAAAGAAAATATCTGCCAGAAGAGAAGACATTGAGTGGTTTGTTGTTTTTCCTTTATATGATGAAAAATTTCTGAATCAGTCAATCAAGGAAGTTGAAAAAACTCCCAATTTTTCTTTGGTAACAACATCAGATGTCACAAGAGTTTTAATGAAAGACCATAAGAATAAACTAGTTCAGTTTTGAAGCAAATCTATCCTAACACTGAATAAGTAGGATACAGTTTTAAGGGCTATGGATGATGATGGATGCCAAGTGATTGCCAAATAAAATATCTTCTGAAAACTATATTGTCACATAACTTAATCATAGTTATAAAAGACAGAAACATACACTTAAGAGATTCAAGCACATTTATGACTCTTTTACGATTCCTATATACACCCCCAAACTTCATTTGCTGAGGGTAAAATAAAATGTATTTATATGTTATAATAAAGTACACATGTAATATGATGTGTATATATAGCTCAACAGTTAGATGTTTAATACTTACTTTGAAAAAATCTGTATCATTTGGATTCATGCGACCATTCATCTCAACAACGTCATCAATATGAGGAGAATCATCGCCCACAAGCAATAAACATCTGCATCTATAATGCACAATTTTCTTGTATTTATCCACACTCAATATACAATAGATGTTTCTTTAAAATTTTGAATGGAATTATTTGAATACTCCATGTCAATATAAAACTGAAATAGTCACTGAGATATTATACATGTATTTATGTATGGGAAGGGAGAGTTGATGAGGCGGTAGGCTTCATGTCAAAATATACACATATTGGGGTATTAGGTGGAAAGGGAGGGGGTGTGTGGCATGAACATACAAGTCAAAACTTTATACACCTCTGAGATACATGTAGGTATGCATGTCCTAGGGGTGAAGAATGATGACATTATTTGTTAATGTGCTTCATTAGTAATGTTCTTTTCAATCTTTAAAAAGTCTAACTTTAACATTATACTTTTAATGTCATAAACATTGTAAATATACGTCAAATCAACCAGTAAATTCTATTTCATTTTTCCAGGACCTATTGGAATTTTTCTCAGACTCGAACATTACAAATATGGAATGCAAATTACCGGTATATTTAATTTCATACTTTGACCACCTGATGATCAATTTTGGTTAAAAACGGTCTGTCAGGGTACTGAATATGTTATACATGTAATATCATTTCAATCTCTCAAGGAAAAATTGAGTTACTGTGAGTCAAAGGCAATAGACAAAGAAAATATATGTTTGAAGAAAGACTATTTTAGAATAAAACTACTATAACTCTACTACAACAAACAGAATTTCATCAAAATAGAAAGAGGTCCTCCTTAAGTCCTGACAATGACTGTTTTAAAATATTCTTTAAATCTCTCGAAGAAACTTGAGAAACTTAGAAAAACTTTGAAAGAGCTTCATTAATATAGTACCCATGCTAAATACAAAGCCTTTATTTTTTTTTTTTTGCCGTCACCATATACGTGAAATATTCGTGGTGTGACGTAAAACAAAAATCAATCAATCAATCAATCAACCTTTATTTTTTATAATTCAAAAGTTAAAGGCCAGATTAAAGTAATCTATTTTGAGGATAAAGGTCACTGTCAAGTAAACAATGCCATTGATCTTGGTGTCATTTGAAAGTATTTCACTAGTGTTGTACACATACCAAATATAGTGTCATTTTCTTTTGATCCAGGGAGCATAAAAACACTTTTTGGCCTAAATATGAAATACCTATCTACTACTGTTAAAAAGATAATTCTTGGTTTAAAGTTGACAATATTTGGGGTGAAGATTTCAAGGTAGAAAATCAAAGGACTCAAAAGTCCTGAGAGTCGGCTTTGCTGATTTTAAGTATGTAATCATTTTACCATTTAGTGGCGATTTCAGGATTTCAAAAATTAGGTCTTTGTTGCAACTACATTGTCATTATACCTATGTACAAAATGCTAATAAAATTTGCTCTCTTCATACTATCTTACGGCAAAGTGTTTGCAATTGCTTGTATTCGAAATGAACGAGCAATCGACAACTTCATGGCAACAAGTTTTACTGCATTGTTGTCATGAGTCGAAGCTGAGCCAAGGAACGACATTCCTTCAAGTGGGACATTAAATAACCATCTTATTCACGATTCTCATAATGTTTTAACATTATTTATATTTAGAAACATACAACATTTACCTAAATATTTATATTGCATTTTCATTATAAGAGGAAATGCGGGAAGATCGATCTTTAAATTTGTCATATATGTGAAAAAGAACTTAAGTTGCAGAACATGTTAAGGAAAACTTTAATTGAAATATCGCGATAAAAGCAAGCGATACAAGATCAAGACAAATGCTTTGTCCGGAGAATTACACAATCGAGTACATCCGACGGTGTCGGTGGTAAACACATCCTAAAGTAGTCAAAACTACATATTATTACGTGAAAATTGAAAACATTATTGCAACTCCTTTTTCGAGTTATTGAAACTAGTTTATGTTTAGCTTAAATTAACTGAGCTAAAGGTAAATTGTGCTGATCGAGAATTTTTAAGACAACATCAGTAATTTTTCGGCACTTTATTTTTCAGCGGCGTAGTAAGCTCTATATGGGTAGTGAAAGTTATAACCCCTGAAAAGAAAGTGATTGCAATGAGTGCGGCTTCACCGAAGCCGACTCAAAAAACAATGTGACATCAGTAAAAAGCTCTTGTCAAAAGGAATAAGTTAGTGAATTTTGAACATCTTTTCTAGAACAGAACTTTAACTCCACAACTGACAGATGACATTAAAGTCCTGGCTAACTAAGGTATCACAATTCTGGTCAGTGTTGAGTTATCTACTAACATGACTCTATTCAGTATAACGAGACAATAATTTAGTCGCTTACTTGAGACTGTTCAAGTCTGGCCTGAAGTGTTCAAGATCCCTTTCGATGCCTAAATCTGGGCGTCTGTAATACATACCACAAATTCTTTCTCATTAAAGATCATATTAACTCTTTTGTTAAGATCTGCATTTAGTATCTCACATTTCTGAAGTCATTTAGAATCACAATCTACCATAAGGAATCATAATACCATGCAGAGATGTTCTGACTGTAAATCTTTTGCTTTTTCTATACATGTACTTCACACTTCAAAATTTAATCTGTATGGGGGCATAGAATATGCTTACCCTTTTCATATAAATATATTAACTGAAAACTGTGTTCTGAGTTCTGAGCATAAAACTAATTTCAAATGAGCTGAAATATCCTTAACATGACTTGTGAATAAGTTTGCTTGAAATGAAATGACTTGATCCACTGGTGAACCATCAAAATACAATAACTGGAAGTATCTTTTCATATATAAAATCTGTGATTTATTATTTATCCTATTACATGACATATACAACATGCAACCACAAAGGTATATATGTAATAGACGTTTTTCCCTTTTAACATGATGTAAGAGGCCCTATACCAGACATGCTACTTTTTGCCGGGATTTTCATTAGGACTTTAATGCTAGCATAGTGAAGTCAGAATAAAATGACGTACATTTTCACTGCATATTATTGTATGTATGGCATGAGATGAAATATAAGATCAATTGAGAAAAAGGTCTATCAGTTTTATGTTGCATAAACAATACATACATAACAACTTACTTGAGATAAGACTCTATGAATAGTGACAGATTGTGTGTGTTAATGGATTTTATGTATTCTTTGTAGACAGTAACAAGATCATAGTTTTCCCATTGTGTTTTCTGAAAAAAAAAATTTATTATTTGTTTTCATTATACAATAAATGTTTTCATATGAATAGACCTTTAATTTTTCTCTGTTCTCTTACTTAAACTTTATATATATATATTATATATATAAAATATGCATTGCATATATATAAATATATATATATATAATTTTGAATAAGTAGTCCTCCAAAGGGAAGTAAAATACACTAAAAGAAACAACACAAACACTCTTTGCCGCAAATTTTCGGCCTCCTGGCCTTTATCAAGCAATTGTTAGAAAAGTACAGAAGAACTATGTAACATCCATCTTTACATGTCTAATATAAACAAGCTTCATTATATTAGAGAAGCTTGTTTATATTAGACATGTAAAGATGGATGTTACATAGTTCTTCTGTACTTTTCTAACAATTGCTTGATAAAGGCCAGGAGGCCGAAAATTTGCGGCAAAGAGTGTTTGTGTTGTTTCTTTTAGTTGTATATATATATATATATATATATATATATATATATATATATATATATATATATATATATATATCTATATCTATATATATATATATATATATATATATATATATATATCTCAAATTACTGAGTGATAAAAAGTTTGTAAATTATTCTTAAACAAAGGAGTATTTCCCAATCATAACAACTCGCCCATTTCTGTACAAAAATAAGATTTTTAGAAAAAGTGGTGATGGTGTTCCGAATGGAATATCTCCCTCGTGCATAGCTCTGTCTTTAGGTGATTTCTTTGGACCTTACTTTTAGGTCTAAGTGGTAATGAGTTTGCTCTTCAAATATCGATTCATTTCTTATCATTTTATTAAGCTTAAAATATGGAAACAAGAATTTAATAGGTGTCCAATAAACATATTAATTTATTATATCACTACATTACTATTTTATCCCTGATAGATAGATCTACATGTGACTTGATCGCGTAGTAATACAATAACAAGGTAAACGACATTTTGAAGTCAATAATGGCAGCTAACACAAAATTCGAAACTTTGGTCCATTGAAAAATTAGATGTAAAATAGAACAAACAATTATTAAAAACACGAATGAATGAAACATTTATATGAGGATGATAATCTGTTACCTAAGGTATTTATAAGGTATTTATAATTTTAGTGCTATTAGTATTACAATGTATTAGAAATGCAATGCATGTTGACTCGTACACGTGCGCGTCACAAGGTGGAAAGAGTAGGTTCAGAGACTTAGATCGAAAGCAGCACCTGCTCTGGTGCCTGTTCTGTTTGCCAAATCGGGTATGATACCGTGGAGATTACAGTTATCAACGTAGATGGTCGAGCGATTGGCTAGTAGCAGACGAGTATTTTTTTGTTTTGTATTTGACTACATGTATTTCTAAACAGCACTGTACTGTAGACCATTACTAGTTGATAGACCTAGTTATATTTTACTTTTTTATTGAATAATAGTAAGAAGTAATATTTTATATTGAATAATTTCTGAAGTGAAGTGCAATTTCTTTTGTACTTTGAATTCATTATATCAGGGATGTATATTAGATATATATATCCCTGGTTATATATAACGAAAAACAATGTTATGATTTACAACATGGGAATCACTGTTCCATAAATAGAACAGGTTTCACATTCTAGAGGAAAGTAAATCCGGCATTTGTGACATATCTGCACTAAAAATTTTGTTGATGCAGAACTCAATTTTTTAACCAATCAGATTCGCCGCAAGACCATCAACACAAAGAAAATTCAATGATTCCAAAATGAGTGTAGATATACTCAACTTACCCAGTTAGTGCCTTAGTACTATGATGTAGTCATATTCAATTTATCCAAAGAGTGCCATAGTTAGTGGTTCTCTATAAATGTGGTCATACTTAAAACCAGTGACACAAAAGTAATCCACTATGAATACTGGTTACAGACCAGTTCACTGCTAATTTGTTACTTGGCTTTGAAATTCGAATTCACAAGAATTTTTCTGGAGATTGTCTGCAGTACGAAAATTTCATAAATTTGTGGTTTGAATACTCCAGGAATAATGTAGTAGCTAGAAGCTGGTCCTTGACCAGATTTGTCATTCATAATCTACCATTCCAGTGCCAAAGTAAGAAATCACCAGTGCAATGTCCTTATCTTCTTTTTCTTCCATATAAATGAAAGACCGCAAATGCAGCATCAACTCAGTTTTTACCCAGCCAAACTAGATCTTTAGGAAATAACCCTCTGTTAGTGTAGTTATACTCAACCTGCCAAACTAGTGCAACAGTTATTTATCTTCTGTGAACATTACTCACCCTGCCAAACCAGTGCCATAGTAAATAATCCTCTGTGAATGTTGTCATGTTGCCTCTCCACAAATACCAAGAATTCATCTGAAACAAAAATCATTAGACATGACGAAATATGGCAAACATAACATTGAAGAGATGATGAGCTTTATAGGTTCTGATAGCCAAATTACATAATTGCCATGCCAGATAAAACTCTCGAAAAATTCTTGAAAAAAGGTCTTTGTCTCTTGTTACACAGTACACACAATTATCACATTTATGTTTCATTAGCAATAATGTATGTGAGTAATTCAAGACACTTGAATACAAAAATGGGATCCCTCTCATTCAGTGCTCATAAAGATTTGATAAAATTGGGTATGTCCTACTATCAACCACATTTATCAAAGTTAAATCCCTAGATAAATCCTATTATATTATCAAATTTTCCATGTCCAAAACATTGCTGCTATTCATTTAAAAACTTGCTACAGTGTAAAATTCACTAAAAACCAATTTTTCAGGACACAAAAGGCCAAAATGGGCTTTTTGCACACAACTGTGCACACTTTTCTTGATCATAAACAACTGAATCCTTGAAACTAGAGCATATTTGTAAAACATATGCCCCCACATGGACTTCATGCAGAGCAGCAAACAAACTTTCCTAAATTACAAGTTTCATGGGCTATAACTCCTATAAATATTACAAGTAGCATAGTATTGCCTTTTGACATATTGACCCTATAGGTCCCTTTTAATAAGATCTTAAAATTATCTCTGTTTAAAAGAAATTGACATGTAAAATATGTGAAATATGATCAAATTCTGATGAGCATTTAAGGATATATGATAATATAAGAGAATCACCTGGAAACCAATCATTTCAGACTTTTTTATCAGCTGTGACCTTGACCTTTTGACCTTATAACTGATAGGGTTCTTCCTTTCTCGATACGTAAGCATATATCCAAATTTGTTTTGAATATGAAGAAAGTTACTTGAGTAATCGTCAAAAAACCAATAATTACAATCTATTTTCATCAGCTGAGACCTTGACCTTTGACATTTTGACACCAAGACCCATAGGGTTCTTCCTCTCTTGATAAGTATGTATATACCTAAATTTGGTTTGAATATGTTGACAAGTACTTAAGTTATCATCTGAAAACCAATAATTAGTCTATTTTCATCAGCTGTGACTTTGACCTTTTGACCCCAGGATTAATAAGGCTCTTCCTCTCCTGATAAGTAAGTATACATGTATATCGAAATCTTTTTTGAATATGCTGAAAGGTACTTGAATTATCACCTGGAAATCAATGTGTGACGAAAGGACGGAAGGAGAGAAGGACGAAAGGACAAACAAAGCACATAATTCCCCCTGCCCTACCTGGGGAGGGGGGGGGCATAATAATTGGCAGGAACTTGCATTTTTACATTTAATAAATCAAGTCAATGAAACAAAAATATGTGAAAAATTATAATGACTTAATAATCACACTGACAGCTGCAAAAAATTTTAAAACTTGCTTTGTTGTACATGTTCAAAAAACGTGCAACACCTAATGTGGCATAATACACCTGTCGCTTAGTTTGATGGAAATATATTTTAAAATGTGAAGGCTCCCCCCCCCAACCCACAATTACTCAGAACTTGAGATAACCCATGCTTTGGTCCAGGGCAACAACCCCATGTAATATAATTGAAATCCATACTGGCAGTAAGAAGTTATGGCCAAGAGAAGAATTTAACCCCCTCCCCTCTTTTTTTCTTCTACGTCAAAAATGTAAGCATACAGTACAAATAAAAACCAGTAATACATATTTATACTGAAATTCATATATAACTCTTACACAAAATTGAATTTGAAAGAGAATGAGTTTGAAATGAATTTTTTAATCATTTTCTAATTTTTTTTTCAAAAATAAAAAAATTAAGGACCCATTACTCTGTACTGACAAAAAGGAGACTTTCTAAATCAAAAGGCATATTCATTTACTTTATCAAAGTATTCTGTATAAGTTTTATGAAAATTAATTCACGATTACTGAAGTTATTATATCCCATAGAAACTGCCATTATTTTATCAATAAACTCAACTTGAGAGACTGCAGAAAATACTCTGGAAAACTGTAAAATTCTTGAATGGTCATAGCTCTGGCAAAACCAAATCAATACAAAAATGCGAACTGGTACTCACCAGGTAACCTCACTGATATAAATTTATATGCCAAGTTTGAATCCAATACCTTGAAAACTGCAGAAAAAAAGTCTGGAAAACATGACCTCAGATAGACGGACAGTGCCATAACATAATACGTTACATCCAGTCTTAGTGAAACTTGCTTTTGATTTACAGGATATTCGGTCTGGTAAGTCTGTAGGATATACCTGACCGAATGAATTTTTACCTGACCGAAAAAAAATGCAATAAACACATAAAATTGAAACATATCTGGTTTCATTTATTTCTACGTGTATGACTCTCTTGAAAATATAAGCAAGTCCCCCCAGAATTACTTTGCTTCCTAAAGTCATCACAGAATTCATCATTATCTTTGTCTACATATAAATCGGCAAAAATCTCCATGTCTTCATCATCTCAATAACTGCATTGACTCTATTATTACTGTATCCTTTAATAAACTTGTTTTGCCCACTATGGGATAGTTCTGACTTTTCGAAAAAGAGTTGTACAGATGGAGCACAACATGGTACCCTCATTTGCAATGTACATGTAGCCTACGCCACGGCTACCCTCTTTCTATTTGTTAAGAAAATTTCTTCGCACGTTACGGACATTCCATACGTTATTCATGCTAAGTCTGGTAACAAACAGAAGATCACTGTAATGAACATTCCATACATTATTCATACTAAGTCTGGTTACAAACAGAAGATCATTGTAACGGACATTCATTGAAACGAACATGTTTACAGCTAACATACTACCACAGATACCAAGTGGTGGCAATGCATGTAGCTAAAACCCTCCAAAAATAAACTTAGAATTGGCATGTTACAAAATTCATAAAACATCCAAACCGAGTATTGCTGAGGCAATCCAGAAGTCCAAGGGCCGTAACTCTTCCAAACTCAAACTTGATCAGTAACTCATTGTTACAAAGCTACATACAAATTTAAAGTCAATAGCTTCCATTTTCGCCAAAAAAAGTCCAGAAAACCAAAGTGTCTAAGATAAACAGACAAACAGATGAAGAAGAAAGTATAGTCCCCTTTGGTTTTACCAATAGGGGACTGAAAATGCTTTCTTGCTTCTCTCTATATATTTAATAAATCAAGACAATTACACATGCAAGTGTCAAAAAGACAATCAGAAATATTATTCTAATATAACTTACTGATTGCTGTCCATCATGGCTTAACATAACTACTTCAGGTACATGTATATCCCTCCCTTTTTTCAATCTTAAAACAAGAAACCGCTAAAGACTGTATGGCCAGATTGCAAATCAAATTCAAAACAAGTTCAAGGTCACAAGGTCAAATGTCATGGTATCAATTGAAAACACTCGTCATAAAGAACCTATTTGTGAAGTATCAAAGCCCTATCCCTATTGTTTCAAAAGATTTACCCCAAATTAAAGTTTTTTAAAAGTAGGTCATCAAAATCCAAGGTCACTATGTCAAAAGTCATGGCATAATTTGAAAGGTCTGGTCATAATGAATGTATGTGTGAAGTATTATGTTTATACTCCTCTTAGTTGCTGATATTTTGCTTCAACCAGAAATTTTAACCAAAATGTTGACATACAGATAAACAGATGAATGGACATAGCCAATCAGAATGATTGTCAAATGTCCGACATCACACATTTTGGCACACTTGTTCATTATGATGTCCAAAGTAAATGGCCTGTCAAACATGAATTTAATTATGACGTCCCAATGGAATTACGTAATGGGTGTGGTTAAAGTTGGATCTGGCGATCCCTCAATTGCTTTGCAATCCAACCAAAAATTGGATTTCTGAATGAAACCAAAAGCACTTCTTAAGACACTCTTGTAGCTCACTTTGATGTATTGATACTGAAGATCTATGCCGCTACTCTGAAGTAGTTTGTCATAAGAAGGTACTCTCTTGGCTTATGTCGCTCTGCTCTGAATTCACCCCTCGAAAGATTATTTCATCCCTACCAAGTTTCATTAAAATGCCTTTGACAGTTCTGAAACAGTTGCACTGATAGCAAACATCAGATAATGCACTATGACAAAGCACAATTGTGTCTTCTGCTCAGGTGAGTTAATATAGGAGTTAAAGTGAGTTTAAATCCAATCCCAGTTTTCTAATTTCATTTCCTATTACCTTAATATTTATGGACATGCACTGACACATTTCTGCAAGAATTAAAAAAGAAACTAGAATTTTAATGTGCAAGTGCAACACAAATGCCCCCGCTGGCAGCTAAGCTAGTGAAATATAATTGCTAGAGAATGAATATTTTTCAATAAATTTTCTATGTTTAAGGGCAATTCCTCTGTCAAAATTTACCAGACCACACCCATATTCGAACTTGATACATCTATATACCCAATATCAATTTAATCCATCAAACCTTCAAAGAGAAAATGAGCGGAAACTGTCATTTTTAAGAAATTTTCTATGTTCAAGGGCAATAACTCCCGAAACTACCAAACCACACCCATATTCGAACTTGACCTGCATTTTCCCTTAATGCATCTATATACCCAATATCAATTCTACTAAACCTTCACTGAAAAAATGAGCGTAAACTCATTTTTAAGAAATTTTCTATGTTCAAGAGCAATAACTCTGTAAAATTACCAGACCACACCCATATTCAAACTTGATCTGCATTTTCCCTTAATTCATCTACATACCCCATATCAATTTAATCCATCACGCAGAAGTTGTCATTTTTAAGGAATTTTCTTTGTTCAAGGGAAATAACTGTATTAAAAATTATCAGACCATGCCCATATTCGAACTTGACCTGCATCTTTCTTTGATACAACTGTATACCCAATATCAATTTAATCTATCAAACTGTCAAGAGAAAATGAGTGGAAACTCAATGATGAGGGAATGACGGAACAGGATAACACTACATGCCCCCAGCCATTTCAATTAAGGAATGACCGTCTTTTTTTCTAGGTTCATTGGGAATGAACTTGGGTGAGAAACAAACAAATCATGTGAACCGCTTATATTTACAATGCATTTTAAAAGGTTCATTTTTGAAAACAAAATATTAAATTCCCTGTTATCAAACTGGCAAGGACCGAATTTTTCCTCAAGTGGAAAAGTACTTCTGCCATGCAATATGCTGCGTGTCTAGAACGCTGAAAAACACTCTATCTGTCCTGGCAATTTCTTTAATTGCTCAAAATTTACAGATGCATTAATTTCGTTATTACAATTCTTATATTTAATTAATTCAATTATGCGAGAAAAGACAACTTTTATATTACTACGCATGTGATTTGCCATACGCCGGGTACTACTTCCATGACCAAAGTTCATGGGCTGATGAACCGAGTCTGTTTAGCATGGTTCATTGAAGGAATTAGACTAGCATTGTAAATATTATGTATTGGATAGTGCATATTTTCTGTATCATATGATGATTTATAAACGTGTTAATGACATCATGTTGTTGGATGTATCTATTTTTATCGCACCTCAGACAAAATTGTCACATTTCATTGTGTAAAAACATGACACATGGTGACCCCCTATGAGACTATAGGGGGTCAGTAAAATTTCTTTGGGGGCAATATGGCCACCGCCTGTTCTTTTCCTTACTGTCAACTATATAGTTCATTCACAGTTGCTCAATGAACATTTTCCAGTTACCTCCCTCAGTGTGTGTGATATCAGATAAATTGAAAGCGTCTCAGCGATCTAGTTTGTTGGCAAGTATGGCTCTGTTCTTGTTACTGTTTCATTGCCTTTATTCATTCATAACAGGATGTAAAAAGGTCCTCAGTGCGATAAACTCAATGTATGGTTTGTTAATGACCTACCATAGAACTGTTGACTAGAGGGTCAGTAAAATTCATAAATCCTAATATTCTGGGATAATAGAGTTTAAGTTTATTGCAACCAATATCCTTAAAATCATAAAATAAAATAATACATAAATGAAATCAGTACAGAACTCATAAGCCATGTATAAGTATCACATGATACATTCAATCCCGACCAATTTTCTTTCAGTTTTTCACCACTGTGATATTTTTCATTCATAACCTGATAAGAAACATGAAAGTACCATAGAAGAGTTTCTCACCCTATCCAAACTGAACATAAATGGCACACATGTGGGTTATAATTAAAACAAACACTACATTGATGATCATTTTCTCAAAAGGTGTTTTTCAAATCATTCTAAATCTGTACCTTTTGGTAACCCCACTCCACCCATCCAGCCTTGGTAGCATTAGGATTTACTAAAACAAGCGAGTCCACAGCCTCTGGATGTCCTAGCTGAAACAAATAGAAAGACAGTGTTTAAAAAAAACAAATTATGCTGATCAATGCTGCAAAAAAGGACATGAAGAGGACCCACTGTATTACCTCCACTTTCAACTCTGAAATCAATACGTTCTTTCCAGTACTCTACATCTGTTTGTGAAATATCGCATTAGGACTACAGTGTTAACAGCCATACAGACAGATACGATTCCAACAGGGCATAGCATTGAGGGCCGCTAACTGTTATTCTGCTATAAATATATTAATGTCACATAAGCTACGAAATGATCTGAGTAAATGTGAAACCTTATCGTCCATTTTACCATCTTACCATTTACACTATTGGCTGCAGACATACAATCGCCATATACATTATACTGTCACCATCTTGCTTATTTTGAGGTATATTATCATTAAAGTTTTATGGTCAGATTCAGAAATGATTATTGTAATAAAATTTTTTTTTCTTTTTTTTATCAAAATATGCAAGAAAGACAAAGTTTTGGCACAAAAAAATAAGGCACCCTCCTGCTGTGATATCTAAGGTGCTTGAAGTATGGGTTGGTCATAAACATAACTGACAATCATTTCTCCCATATTCGCAGAGTCATCCTTATTATTTGTCAAATCTTATGAGTCTTTCATTTACAGGGGATTAGAAGATAAGTGACACGCACATGACACTGACCCAGTTACTGACATCAAACTGACGTCATTGTGTACTGAATGTGACGTAATGCATTTGTGGCCTTGTAGAGTTCATGGTGGTTAATCATGTATGGTGAAATACAACTTGAGTGTTTTCAGATATATTCAGTAATTTTATGTGTTTCACATGATACTCATTAAAGTTGTTTGTTCTCATCAGTATAGTAAATAAATGTAGTGGTGAGTTGGCTCTTCTGCGAAATGGGTCTAACATGTTGTTATTTTTACAGATTGATAATAATTATGTTTTGAGGGACTCAGTAATTGGTCATTTTTACTACATCAGTCAGGGAATAAGTTTATTTACAAGGATTTCAAGAAATCAAGCTAAATGCTAAATCAGACTGTGTTCACTGAAGCGTAAAAGTGAGGTCAACGTCACAAAATTTTGTATTGGTGGCGAAGAACTTATCAATGTCTACAAACTGACCAAATTTGAAGTTGGTATCATTAATGGTATGCAAGATATCAAGCTAAATGCTAAATCAGACTGTGTTCACTGAAGCGTAAAATCGAGGTCACCAAATTTTGTGTTGGTCAGAAAGAACTCATCAATGTTTACAACCTGACCAAGTTTGAAGTAGGTATCATTAACAGTACGCTAGAGATCAAGCACAGACCAGGCTTCCTTTGCAATCATTTCAAAAATGGGAGGTGCACACTTTTGAGTGGATATAAAGCTAAATCTAAAATTTCAGTGGAATCTACGTAAAGGTAAATGAACGTACAGATGGAAAAGGTGATTCCAATATACCCCCTTACTTCATTGCAGGGGAAATAAAGAAGTGTAATTAGGAGAATGCACATAATACAATATTTTTCCAATGATCTTTCTTTCTTCATAATAAAATTAAATTTGATAATCAACAGACACTTCCTTTCAATTGTGAAATCCTAAAGCTTTTCCTGGAGATATTTCATACTGCAGTAATGATGTCCCCAAACATAAAATATAAATGATCAGTCCCACGGTTGAGCTTTAAGCCATCAACAATTGGAACATCATTACACACTCTTGGCCACGATAAGGCAACCCTATCTTTAGAAACAAGGGGAAGTAAAAATTAGGATGTTTACTTTAAAAAATTACTACTAATATACCCAGCAATAGTATTATACCTTTGTATTCATCAATAATTAATACTCACAGCATATCTGGTAAGAATATTGGCTCCTGCACCAACACCAAATCCAATAAACCTTTTCATTCTAAAATGAAAGTTTTCAATAAATATGGATATCTATACAGCTGTTCATTTATTTAGTGAATCATAAAACATTCAGTTATTTTCTGTAGAATATATACATTGTATAGATACCAACCACTAAGATTATTTGTACAGTGTTTAGCATGTTATGATGGACACTCTGGCTTCACTGGATGGGGCACTTGGGCTTCACCCAAGTTTGTGGCGCATTTTTGTAATTTTTGCCCCATCTTTTTTGCAATGTTAACTTAACATTATTATAAAATTCATGGTTTCATGATTAATTTTAAATAATAGCTTTAGTTGGCATTTTATTAATAAATGCTCATTTTCACTTCTATATGAGTTACAGTGTTTTCGTTGCAAAAAACTGAGCAGAGTCAGCCAGAATGCCCCTTTTTGCTATAAAGGACGATGGTATAATTGTATTTATGTATTACATAAAGTAATTTATACCATCTCATTTTATTCATGTTTTCAAATGTGTTATTCATCCGGAATAATAATGCCAGTTTACTTTTGTACTTTATACAATTGTGGCATGTGACTGTTTTCAGCCCATGAGAAGCTTCAGCTATCAATCAACCAATCATTATCGTTCTTTGTATATCCATTATAATTAGCATTGTTGGATAGCGTCACTATTGTTTTGAATTTCAACTGATGGTTTTGACATGCCCACCACCAACCCCACAATTGGCTACAGCCAACACCTCCCTTGGTCAAAACTGTATCTGAGTTAAGAGATAAGGATTTATTACATGATGATTAATTAGAGATATGTCAACAATTGTATGTATTGTGTGCATTTGTTTTGTATTTGTGTTTTATATTTTTAATGTATATTGGAGTTAATCACTATTTTAAGTGCATATGTTTGATGTATTTGAGAGTGATTTCCTTTTTATGATAGATGGGCAAATTTTTGTAATTTTTGCCCCATCTTTTTTGCAATGTTAACTTAACATTATTATAAAATTCATGGTTTCATGATTAATTTCAAATAATAGCTTTAACTGGCATTTTATTAATAAATGCTTATTTTCACTTCTATATGAGTTACAGTGTTTTCATTGCAAAAAAAACTGAGCAGTCAGCCAGAATGCCCCTTTTTTCTATAAAGGACAATGGTATAAATACCCACATACACTACCCTCCATAAATAAGTACCGGTACACACTCTTATATCTTTTATATTTTTGGAATTAATTTGACAAAATTGAAAGAAATAGAAATGATTCAGGTATTTTGCTGTTTATATTCACTGAAAGAACATGTTTATCATGAAAAAGTGAAGTTTAACAAAACATTTTTTAAAAATCATATACAAATGCAATACTTATCTATAATGCACATTTCAGTCTAATATTTTGTGTACCCTCCTCTTGCCCTTATCACAGCTTATATACGTTTAGCCATGCTTTTAACAAGTGTTCTGCATCTCCTGGCAGACAAATTGTCCCAACATTCTATCAGCTAAAATCTAACAATCTAAAATACTGACTTATTATTTGTTGTTTTTATAGAAAATTCCTGGGGTGGTTACTTATTTATGGAGGATAGTGTATATAACACAAAATGATTGCAACTACGATTTTTTTCATTGTCATTCATATTCACCTTTGTGCTTATATATACAGGTATATATATACACACACACACACCTACACACCCACACACACACAAATTCATAATTTAGTGATAACTAAAGAAAAACACCATATAATTAAGTGAAGCTTTGGCCTTCTTTTCACTTTTATTCCAAATATAAACTTCAAGGTATGAAATATTTGATCAAGTCAAATTACGTACCCATAATTTTCTACAACGTACTGAAGAGATTCTGCCAATTGATCCATTGTAGGGTAGACAAACCTTAGAAAAAGAAGTCACTGTTAAAGCATAATCTTAATTATTGCTTTCTTTAAAAATTTAAATCTACTAATAAGGATAAATTAAATATCAAAGAGTTTACAATAAACAATCCAGCTGATTGTAAATCAATGAATTACAATAAATCATATATTGACTAGTTCTATAATTATATTCAATTTGTTATTTTACTTTAAATCATACTCCAGTATTCATAGTAATAAATCAATCAAGTAAACTGACTATGAAATAATTGGAAGATTATATTCATTATAGTAAAGAAACAAATTCACATTAATATATCAATTAGAAAATATAATCACAAAAAAGAGAAAACAGTGTAGATTAAAACTGAAATCAAAATTTACATTCAGAATAATATACATAGCAATGTTATATAAATAAACATTTTATTTAATGAAATGAAATTATCCAACAGAAAATTAAATGTTTTGTGTGCATTACAAACCCATCACTAAGATGAATGGCAGCAATGAAAATATAAAATTCAGACATATGAAGGAATTTGAATTAACATTTATGTAATGAAGTTAGTTTTCAACCTGAACCAAAATGTCATTTTCTTAAAGATTTCAACAATTTCTCTAGAAAAATCTATGTCTTGAGTATTTTATTTAGTTGTCTATATGATTTGTCTGATTACATACTACTATATAATAAGAATCTTAAATAATACAGTATTATTGCAATGTTAGTAGCACATCTACAGGAAGTGAATGACAGCTAACGTCTAAAGAATAAAACATGGACAGTAAGTATATGTGGAAACTCTATATCAAGCTGCAGGAACAAACAATTTACGCAAAGCGTAACAAATGAAGCATTACACGTGACATAACTTTAGGAGAAACTGATATTCTAAAATTCTAAAATCAATATAATTTCTTTTAATACTATATAGATATGATAAATGTAAACAGCAAATTTGGAGTAACTAAACTGTCACCAAAATGACTTTTTCTTAAGTAATTAGTAAGTAGAGGAACATGTACCATATCTAAATCTTCCCATTTTTATTATATACAGATGTTGCATAAGACAGTGACGATTGCTATATACATGTATATACGTTACATATAGATATTATCTGATTCAAATCTTACCTCCACTCTGTACCAATACCCAGTACCATTAATCCTTACATGATACTTTTAATTACCATGCAAATGATACTTATAATAACTTATATTGTCATGCACATTATGAAAACATAAATATCTCTTCCCTCCCAAAATGAAGCATATACATAATTTCAATTCCTGCTTGCACAGGTGATTCAGACAGACCTTTATTTTGTAATAATATCCAAGGCATTGTACAATGTTTTTGGATGATCCCATCTTTGCAATGTTAGCTTTGAATAACCTTAAGGTTCAAAATGTATGCAAATATACTTGTACTGATAATTTGCTTAAAATTTTGAAAAAAAAATTCATTTGAATTTCAATAATTAATGATATACTATTCTATATACAGTGGAGAATAATGATCTCCTGAAAGCATAGGCAATTCAGTAAACTAGCATTTCAATGGTAATAAAGCATTTTAAAGGAATAATAAAGCATCTGAATATTGTTATCTCATAGCAGGAAAAAAATTCTTTATATACTAAAATCTGAATAAACTGGAAGCCCAACGGCATCAAAATTAATGATTTCCATATTCAAATTATTCCTGTAGATTCCATATTCAATGGGAATATATTAACTATCATATCTGAAAGAAAATTCTGTGAATTTAATGACTTCTATTTTACTTTATGTCACATGTATCTTCAGTTTTCGTAACATACATTTTAACTTTCATCTTTGAATTTATAAAAGAAGGAAAATGCACCATTTAGTTCATGACAGTTTATTCTTTTGTCAACACTAAAACGATAAAAAAATAGATGAAAAATTCAGTCATTTTTTCAAAGTCATGTTTATGTTTATGAGAATGAAATTCAGTTTTTGATATTTCTGAAAACCATAAGAATACATCTAATAAGGTAGTTATTACAACATAATTTAGTTTTCAGTGTGGAATTCTGAGAAACAAAGATGAAAGTCAAAATAAATGCACAAGAAAGAGACAAAGCAAAAACAATGATTGATAGGTACAATGAAAGATGGAAACTTTAATATATCTTGTGAATCTTTATATACAAAATATTTATGATAAGGTCCTAATTGTGTTAAACTATTCCCTGTGAACACACAAATAACACATACCTGCACTTTAAGGTAGTGTGGCAAGTGAGAATTATTCTTGTGTATATTTAAGTACATTGAAGTGTTAATCTAAACAAGAGGTCCAAGTGGGCCTATATCGCTCACCTGAGTACCTAGATGATCAGTCATGCAGGAAGAAAGAATTCATTTATTTTTGCATTACTGTGACTAAGTCAACACAAATGTTGAAAGCAGAAGTTAAAAATGTGAAGAATTGTCCCTATACACCCTCATTTGGAAGTCTAAAAAAATTCACAGAAAATCCCAAAATTGAGATATTGACAAAATTCTTTCAAAGTAACATTCCTTCCCATAATTATGATCACAATAGTCTTTAAGAAATCATCATTATCAATTAACTAGGAAATAAGACACTTTTCTGCATTGAAATCACCAAGTCCAAACAAATGTAGAAAAAAAAAATTCGAAAATCTGATTTTGGAAGAGAAGCAAAATGACAATATGTCTTCACTCATCCCTCTATAACATTTCTATGCATTCTGTTTGTCTCTGTTTACAGCCAATATGAAGAACAATATTCTCAAAGGAGGGTACTCCTTTTTTATCTACTTTTGACTGGTGGAGCCATCTGTAAAGTTGGTTGGTTGGTTGATTGGTGTTTTACGTCGCTTTCAACAATATTTCAGTTATATCGCGACATGGAAGCAGGAGGTTACCAACCTCTTAAACATAGTGGCGCAACCTGGGAATCGAACCGGATCGTCGGCGCCGCAAGCCAAGCGCTTAACCACTACACCAAGCCTGCCCCCCATCTGTAAAGAGGTCTGGACAAAAAAAGAGAATTTGAAGGAGATCATAAGCGATTTATTTCCACCAAGATTGATTAAAATCCTTCCAACAGTTTTGCAGAAAAAGTTGAAAATGTGAAAAATGGCCAACCCCTTCCCCCCCCACCCACCCCCCCTTTTTTTTTTGGAAGTCTTAAAAAATTCATAAGAAATCCAAAAATTGAGATATTGACAAAATTCTTTCACAATATTCCTTACCATAATTATGATCAATATAGTCATTAAGAAATCATCAATATCAATTAACTGAAAAATATGACACTTTTCTGCATTAAAATTACTAAGTCCAGAAACACGTAAAAAAAACATAAATTTCTATTTGACGGATCTTAACCCTGAACACAATTTTTGATAATCACATCTTTATAGATTGTTGAAATGCAATAAGTTTCCCTATTTATGCACTGGTTCTGGAGGAGAATAATTTTGAAGAGGGGTGCCATTTAGGACACTTTTGACCACGCCCTGGATCCACCCCTGAGGGAATCTGGATCCCGAATTTTAGTAGGGGACCTTGAGTACATCATTTATACAAAGATTGATTGAAATTTGCAATGTAGTTCCAGAAGAGGTCTAAAATGTGAAAAAGTTAACGACGGATGGACAACAACGATGGATGACGCACTATGACTATAGCTCACTTGAGCCTTCGCCTCAGGTGAGCTAAAAAGCAATTGTAGTCATTTGTGTTATTAACACTTTTCATGTGCAAGATACTAACACTGTACATGTTACCAACACTGTACATATTCATGTTATCAACACTGTACATATGTATTACTAACACTGTATGTAGGTGTAACTAACATTTTACATGAGTGTCATTAATAATGCACAGATTTTACTAACCCTGTACATATGTTACTAACATCATATGTACATCTAAATATTATTTTGAACACCATAAATGGAATCAGAAAAAAAATATGTAAACCATAAAGGTTTTAATTATTGTAAAAACACAGAAAAGGTGTACATAAAGCAATGAAGGAAAACAATACATGTATTAAACCATGACCTATTGTTACCTGACAAGGAAGAATGAAAATGGCCTTGGCAGTTCATTAACATTTTCATATTCTTGCAAATTATTTACATCATCTTATCTAATCTAATTTAGTGTTTACTGTGTGGTGTAATATTATAAGATCTGAATATTTGAAATCATGGTGGATTGCACACCAAAGATTTGTAATTGTATAAAAAATTTTAAGTGCCATTAAAAAACTTCTAGATATATGATCTTCTCATTCAAATTTGGGAACATTGTCATGAAAAGGTTTAATACTTGCATATGAAAAACAAAGAATATGGTTAAGTAGTTCTGGATGAAAAGTTAACAAAAAATATACACAAAATATAAACAAAACCTACAGCACTTTCCTGAATATGAATTGAAAAGAAAACATCTGCAACTAATGTCTAGTATAAAATTTAATGTTCTTTTCTAAAAATTCTTCTAGTACCAAGAATACAAGATCTAAATATGGAAGGATTCAGGAGAGAGCAAAAGGTTCAACTTGTTTATAGCAAAATCTAATCTAGCAGCAATAAAAAAAATTCCATTGTTATGGAAACGCATACCCTACCTGCTTCCAAGAGACTCGGGATTTCCGAGCGCATCATGTCTGGGTAAAAATACAGATATAACATCAAATTTCAGAAAATCATTTTGTTAAGTACCTTTATTTGCTGTATTATCTTTAAATCATAAAGACTCCAAATTTTAACAAAGTGTAAAAGTCAAGAAACCTATGGAATCCTTGTAATTTCTTAGTATAAGCGATTCTCAATGAAAAATAAAAATAAATATATATCCCTGTCATACTAAACAACACACAGGCTGAATTTTTTATGTCAAAGTGAGCAGGACAAGAGCAAATACTTCAACTTAACCAGAATCTGTGGAAACAATTACCTCTACATCTTTTCCAATTAAGAATCAAAGGAAATTCAAATAATATGAAAGGCCAAGAAATGAAAATATTTCCCAGTACTGAGTGCCACATATTACAGGCACAACATTCAAGATCAAATAAATCACTAAATAATCACTACATGACATCACATAAGATCTTCATATTATAAACATTGCACTGTAGTACGAGATCTTTAATTTTCACAATTCATTTAAAAACTTGTAAGCTGCGAAGATTTTTGCATTTTCCCCTATCTTAATCTAAGTGTACATAAAGATGTTAGAATAACATAAGCCAATCTAATCCAATTATTAATAAAGTTAAATTGGCTTCATGAGCTTAACAATCAACCTTTACCTTATACCCCACTTGAACTTGACATCGAGATAAAACAAATTTTGCCTTAAGCAACTTTATATGTGATGAGATTCAACTGAATATATTTATATACATATACATGTATAAAATGTTTATAAGCTGTCCACCTCATAACTAATTTTCCTGAAAGTTCCAAATTTTTACGATTTTACAATTCACCCTCAAGCAACCATGTCCAACACAAATGCAAGACATATATTTAATCATTTTCAGGTCACCAAATGCACAAAAAGACAAGGCATGCAAACAGAATGGGACAAATTAGTCAAATTGGTGATCAGTTCTTAAATTATGACAAGTAAGTCACTTCATGACTTTTAGGTAACAAGTACATTTTCCGGTACTTCTTTCACTCCAATTATATATCAATTATGTACAAATTCTTTTACATCTAAATATGGGTCTTTATATACATATTAATTACTATTATCATAAAGTTTGTTTATGTAAGTGTGTTGATTTCCTGAACACAGTATACATGATTATTACATGAGAGAACACATTTACCAGTTTTAAACTTTTCCAGTAAATACATCCACGAAAAAATAAAATCACTGCACCCCACTTTATCCTTCAGATTTGTTATAGCACATCTCATATAGAAAATTCTCTGACATAGTAAGCTTTATCATTTCTCTGATGTGTTTGCACAAGGAGACCATGAGTACTTGTTCTTAAACAAATCAAAAATACATATAAAATGATTTTTTTCAACTAAAATTGTATATAAATTATAATACAACAGTAATGGACTTTCTGACATGTTGAATATATTGTGAAATTTACTGAAGTATAAAATGATAACATCTGCTATGCCTATCACTATTTTAAAATCCGGTAAATATCACACGTTTGCATGTTTAAGTAAAAGGGTCTAATTAGAATTTAGATAGACAGTGAACAGTACCAAGTATTCTTGTTCCTATAATTAAATGAATCTTTAATGAAAAATATCCAATTCAAGATTTCAAATATCAGGAATATATGAAAAGTTATACATCTTTCATTTATCAAATTTGCTTTTCATTTGATTGATTGATTGATTGATTTTTGTTTAACGTCGCACCACGAATATTTCACATATATGGTGATGGCATCTGTCTGATGCGAGGCATACAAATTTTGACCTTTGCAACGGACCCACCCGAAGCAGTGAGGGATCTTTAACTTGTCATGCATACCACGACACAGAGCCTCGGTTTTTACTGTCTCATCTGAAAGACAGGACACCGGCATGACCAGAGCGGGAATCGAACCCGGCCTCCCGATCAGTAGTCCAGCACGATACCACTAGGCCTCGCCGGCTTACTTTTCATTTGGAAAACAAGACGTGTTCATGAAACATGAATATCCCAAATGGAAACAAAGTCCAAATAAGGCAAATTTTGGAAATGTAGGTCAAAGGTCACAGACAAGTCCTGATGTCAAAAATTACTGTATTGACAGAAAGGTCTTGTCACAAAGAGTACACATGAGAAATACAAAAGCACTACCCATTACTAATCAAAAGTTATAACCAATGTTGTAGGTCAAAGGTCACGAGGTCAAAAATCATGGTATCATCTGGAAAGTCTTGTCATAAGTATTATGCATGTGAAATATGAAAGCTGTATTTCTGATGGTTCAAAAGTTATATCGATGTTACAGTTTTTTGCAACAAACAAACAGACAAATGGACAAACAGACAGGCCAAAAACTAGACGCCCTCAAACCATTGATTCCGGGGGTATAGAAAGCAACATGATTATACTTATCTAATGTTATGTTGTAATTCAAGCTGTCCACATCAATCACCAGCTTTATCGTTTTAAATTAATACAATCATGTACAGTAACATGTATAGTTTAGATTTTACGATAATTAGTACATGTATTATAATTTAACTATCAACTTAAAGAAGTACATGTGTTCCATTTAAGATGTTTTCATTATTTCTCTTAATCCTCTACCCAGAGCATTACACAAGTATAACATAACCTGGAAGCCCATCTTAACATATGATTATGATAATATGATTTATTAGAGGAGATAACCTACTCTGGCTTCAAATGTAAGGAACCCTCTTCTTGTCCTGGGGCATTGACATGATACACACAAAAACTCTTCAAAATTGGCTGCATCTCAGAAAAGCTGAAAAACCCCTGGAAACAGGTCACATCTGAAATATTGAAAACACAACTACTTTTCCAGATCTATGTACAAAGGAATAAAAAATAATGGTGAAAAATATACATAATATATAAGTTCTAAAGTTATAAAAGCATTTAAATGAGACGAGTTTTCGGTAATTAATTTCTGAAATTAATTTGAACCTTGTTTAGAATAATATTACATGGTCACAGCAATTAGTCATTGGCAGTCACAGCTGATGATAAAAATTTACTTGTTCTGAATAAATGTTTGATACATGACAACTTGATAATATAACTAACTGTGCTTTACATTTACATGTGTAAGGGAAAATTGAAAGTACTTTCTTCTCTTCAAAAACTTTTATTTGAATCATTAAGTTAAAGAATTATCAATTCATATGCATGCACATATACTGTACGTGTACATATATTAGCGCAATCAAATTTTAGCGCAAAATGCTCGAAAGAGGGGTCGGCAGTATTTTAGCGTAGTCATGAATTAGCGCATTTGTCATGTTCGATTAGCGCAATTAATCTATTAAATCAGCGCATTCAAAACAGTTTTTGGATAAAAAATAGTGCGTTCAAGTATCTTACTTACGAGGAATTGAAATATATGCCACACGTGCGATTATCGAATCGGCTGGTACGACATGTTTTCCATTGGACATAATTAACGAGTACATGTACCTGGAGTTATTAAACCGTTGATTGGCTTGGATGACAAGCGTCGGGTCAGTTACCTTACTCACAGTATACATGTATGCAGTGAATCAAATACAACCTCATTTCATTCATGTTTATCCAATAACCTACCATATCATTGAAAGCATAACAACTAGTTATAATGATAAGTAATAATTTTTTTTAAAGAAAGACATATAGAAAACAAAATGCCATTCTTACGTTTTACGGACGAAGCCATTGTTTTCATAAGTTGATATGAGATAAATTACTTGTATCGCTGACCGCTCTTTGCCTATAATTACGTAATAGACTGTATTGTAGAAGCGATATGCTTAGCGGGGGATTATTTCCTAAACTTCAAACTACGTCTTTATAATTCTTGCGTTGGTTTTGTGATAATCATATCGACAGTGTCCGGTAATGCAAACATCTTTAATCGATTGTTACTTGTGTCCTCTTTATGCTGTATCAAAATAAATGATGAATTTGTTCCTGATAGTTATTTGATAGACATAACTATAGAGTTGAAACTGAAGTGCCCATTTAATTTTATCGATCTCATGTACTTTATATTAGCGTAGTCATGAATTAGCGCACTTTGAACAGCGCTAATAGTGCTAAAATATGAATCCCGCTAAAATAAGTACACATACAGTATTTTAAATGATGTAAATCTGATGCAAGTCATTATGTACAGTCTAGACCATTATTTCGACAGGATATGATAGTTCATGCGTACAGTCAAAATCAATATCAAGGTAATGATGGTAAATACATATGGTCTAGTACCAAAATTCTGGTAGGTTATCATATTCTGTATACACGTATGGTTGAGACAGATATCTTGGTAGGTCATAATAATCAATATGTATGGTTGAGACCAAGTTTTGCTAGGTTATGATAGTCAATACATAAGGTTGAGATCAATATCTCAGTAGGTTATGATGTACAGTTGAGACCAAATTTTGGTAGGTTAACATAGTCCATATGTATGATTTAGATCAATCTCTTGGAAGGATATAACAGTCAATATGTACCACAGGTTGATTATGATAGTTAATATGTATGGTTAAGACCAATATTGTGGTAGGTAATGATAGCGAATACGTACGGTTAAGACCAATATCATGGTAGGTAATGATAGCGAATACGTACGGTTAAGACCAATATCATGGTAGGTAATGATAGTGAATACGTACAGTTAAGACCAATATTGTGGTAGGTAATGATAGTGAATACGTACGGTTAAGACCAATATCATGGTAGGTAATGATAGTGAATACGTACGGTTAAGACCAATATCCAGGTAGGTAATGATAGTGAATACGTACAGTTAAGACCAATATCATGGTAGGTAATGATAGCGAATACGTACGGTTAAGACCAATATCATGGTAGGTAATGATAGTGAATATGTACGGTTAAGACCAATATCATGGTAGGTAATGATAGTGAATACGTACAGTTAAGACCAATATTGTGGTAGGTAATGATAGTGAATACGTACGGTTAAGACCAATATCCAGGTAGGTAATGATAGTGAATACGTACGGTTAAGACCAATATCATGGTAGGTAATGATAGTGAATACGTACGGTTAAGACCAATGTTATGGTAGGTAATGATAGTGAATACGTACGGTTAAGACCAATGTTATGGTAGGTAATGATAGCGAATACGTACGGTTAAGACCAATATCATGGTAGGTAATGATAGTGAATACGTACGGTTAAGACCAATATCATGGTAGGTAATGATAGCGAATACGTACGGTTAAGACCAATATCATGGTAGGTAATGATAGCGAATACGTACGGTTAAGACCAATATCATGGTAGGTAATGATAGCGAATACGTACGGTTAAGACCAATATCATGGTAGGTAATGATAGCGAATACGTACGGTTAAGACCAATATCCAGGTAGGTAATGATAGTGAATACGTACGGTTAAGACCAATATCCAGGTAGGTAATGATAGTGAATACGTACAGTTAAGACCAATATCATGGTAGGTAATGATAGCGAATACGTACGGTTAAGACCAATATCATGGTAGGTAATGATAGCGAATACGTACGGTTAAGACCAATAACGTGGTAGGTAATGATAGCGAATACGTACGGTTAAGACCAATATCATGGTAGGTAATGATAGCGAATACGTACGGTTAAGACCAATATCATGGTAGGTAATGATAGCGAATACGTACGGTTAAGACCAATATCATGGTAGGTAATGATAGTGAATACGTACGGTTAAGACCAATATCATGGTAGGTAATGATAGTGAATACGTACGATTAAGACCAATATCATGGTAGGTTATGATAGGAGTCTTGGATCGGTCTCCCTGGATGGCTACATGTAGATTACCATATGGTGTCTCTATATCATCTTCCTATAATAAACATCTTTTTTTCAATCATAGGAGAAAACAAAGCTTAACATCAAATTCTACTATTAGAATTGGTGCATTTACATAATATTTGAGTTTGGTTATATACAGCAAATCCAAAAGACAGATATGTGGGGAGATCCTTTTTCTCTGTAATGAATTTTTATACGTTGATGTGTGTTCTTTGATTGTATGTTCTGCTTTAGGGTGAGTGGAAAGGTTAGGCCTGTATACAGGTTAACCATGCCAACTGAGTGACGATTGTAAGTACTGCAACTGTACTACAATCAAATAATTTTGTGATGTCTTCTGTGTTCATATTTTCATTTGCTCTGCATGTGAGTTGTCATATATCTGAGTCAGATGTTTTTTTTTTCCTTTCTTTTTAAAACTTCATTTTTCACAATTTTTTTTTTATCTGACGTGCTAAGTGTAAAAAGGACCAGAAAAAATAGAGGGGCCAGTATTTGAGACGAAAGAGTGATCAGTAACCGGGATCAGAGATTTCATGGGGACCAGCATCTGAAATCATAGAGGGACCAGCATCTTAAAGCATGAAAGGATCAGTATTTGGGATATGAAGGGGAAAATACATGTATCTGAGATCATACAGAGACAGGCGTTTAAGATCATGGACTAGGATCTGAGACTAAAGAGAAATCATCATCTGAGACCATAAAGGAACAAGTACTGTATCTAAGACCAAAGGAGGACCAGTACCTGAAACAATAGTGTCATTTGTATTCTAGATCATAGAATGATCAGCATCTGAGATCAAAGAGGGATCAGCATACGAAACCATACAGGAATTAGTAATCAACAGAAAAGAAATACAAGCAACTGAGACCAAAGAGGGACCAGTCTCAGATCACAGATGGAGAAGCAATTACCCTAAAGCCGAAGAGGGTCCAGTTTCTCAGATCACAGACGGAGAAGCAAATACCATAAAGCCAAAGAGGGACCAGTCTCTCAGATCACAGACGGAGAAGCAAATACCGTAAAGCCAAAGAGGGACCAGTCTCTCAGATCACAGACGGAGAAGCAATTACCCTAAAGCCAAAGAGGGACCAGTCTCTCAGATCACAGATGAAGAAGCAATTACTCTAAAGCCAAAGAGGGACCAGTCTCTCAGATCACAGACTGAGAAGCAATTACTCTAAAGCCAAAGAGGGACCAGTCTCACGGAGAAGCAAATGCCGTAAAGCCAAAGAGGGATCAGTTTCTCAGATCACAGACAGAGAAGCAATTACTGTAAAGCCAAAGAGGGACCAGTCTCTCAGATCACAGAATGGAGAAGCAAATGCCGTAAAGCCAAAGAGGGATCAGTCTCTCAGATCACAGACGGAGAAGCAATTACTCTAAAGCCAAAGAGGGACTAGTCTCTCAGATCACAGAATGGAGAAGCAAATGCCGTAAAGCCAAAGAGGGACCAGTCTCTCAGATCACAGACTGAGAAGCAATTACCCTAAAGCCAAAGAGGGACTAGTCTCTCAGATCACAGACGGAGAAGCAATTACCGTAAAGCCAAAGAGGGACCAGTCTCTCAGATCACAGATGGAGAAATAAATACCGTAAAGCCAAAGAAGGACCAGTCTCTCAGATCACAGACGGAGAAGCAAATACCCTAAAGCCAAAGAGGGACCAGTCTCTCAGATCACAGATGGAGAAGCAATTACCCTAAAGCCAAAGAGGGACCAGTCTCTCAGATCACAGATGGAGAAGCAATTACTCTAAAGCCAAAGAGGGACCAGTCTCTCAGATCACAGACTGAGAAGCAATTACTCTAAAGCCAAAGAGTGACCAGTCTCACGGAGAAGCAAATGCCGTAAAGCCAAAGAGGAATCAGTCTCTCAGATCACAGACAGAGAAGCAATTACTGTAAAGCCAAAGAGGGACCAGTCTCTCAGATCACAGACGGAGAAGCAATTACCCTAAAGCCAAAGAGGGACTAGTCTCTCAGATCACAGACGGAGAAGCAATTACCCTAAAGCCAAAGAGGGACCAGTCTCTCAGATCACAAATGGAGAAGCAATTACCCTTAAGTCAAAGAGGGACCAGTCTCTCAGATCACAGATGGAGAAGCAATTACTCTAAAGCCAAAGAGGGACCAGTCTCATGGAGAAGCAAATGCCGTAAAGCCAAAGAGGGATCAGTCTCTAAGATCACAGACGGAGAAGCAATTACTGTAAAGCCAAAGAGGGACCAGTCTCATGGAGAAGCAAATGCCGTAAAGCCAAAGAGGGATCAGTCTCTCAGATCACAGACGGAGAAGCAATTACTGTAAAGCCAAAGAGGCACCTGTATCTGAGACACAGGGGAACCAATGTTTTCAATCACCTACCGACACACATGTAGGATACAGCATCTGAGACTGAAATGGGACCAGTACTGAGACCAAAGAGGAACTAGTATCTAACAATATAAAGGACATACATCCAAGACCAAAGAGGAACTAGCATCTTACACTATGAAGGACATTCATCTGAGACCAAAGAGGATCTAGCATCTAACACTATAGAGGACAGATGTCTGAAACCAAAGAGGAACTAGTATCTAATACTATAGCAGACCCCAGGGCTTTCATCTCGTTGCGCCCCCTCAAATATACCAATTTAATAAGTATATTGTATATTTGAGGGGGGGGGGGGGGCAACGAGCCGAAAGCCCTGTGAGCAGACGATCCGAAAGTCACCGGACCACCAGACAAAATCTGGTAAAATTAGCTTTGGTCTGGTAAAATTTTTCAACTTTTTCCTATTATCTAAATGTAAATTTCAACAAAATTAGAAAAATGTCTGGTGAGTTTTCAAAACTTTAGTGAAGACTGCTATAGAGGACATATATCCAAGACCAAAAACGAACTAGCATCTAACACTATAGAAAACATACATCTGAGAACAAAGAGGAATTAGCATCTAACATTACAGAGGACATACATTCAAGAACAAAAAGGAACCAGCATTTACAACTGGGGACAAGTGTTTAAGACAGAAAATAATAAAGTAATAATCACTTGAAAAGATAAAAGAACTAGTATTTGGATCCCAAACTAATAAATATTGTTAAGTTTCTATAGTAAAAATTATAATTATGATAAACTTCTTAACAATAATACTTTTATTTCTTACCTGAATTAAAATACTAGTTGCATTACTTGAAAAGTTTCTTGCAGTCACATCTTGCACTTGAATGTTTGACAATTCTACATCTGTAAGTTTCTCCATAGTTATCTGTAACAGTAATTTGTATACTAACAAGAAACCCCTAAAGATGGTATGGACCGAATTGCAAAGCAAATTCAAATTAAGGTCAAGACCACAAGGTCAAACATCATGTAATCAATTGAACACTAAAATGTATCCCCCCCTCCTTTGTGTATTCCGAGTTCTTTTTTTCTGAGTGATTTTAACCTTTCATAACTTTGTCAAAAAAAACCATATCCTGAGTGAAAACTGTGAGAAATATGATCAATTTGTGATAAATGATTTAGGAGATATTAGTTTGGGCAGACAGATAGACATGACAGTGTGTGTCTATATGCTCTCCCAAAATTCTTTGGGCAGCATAAAAATAGTAGCGAAATTAATTCTTATCTATAGAATTTATTCTTATCAATGGATAGACAGACACAATGTGTGAACAATCATGACCTACTATAACATCCCACAAAACTGCATGATTTCTAATTGTTATTCAAATAATCAAACTAAGGCCAAGTCAAAGTCAGACCCCACCTTGTGAATCTTAATCTCTTCAGCTGTAGCTGCAAGAGGTAACTAAGCGACACTGCTAAAAAATGTTTGAACCAAACGTAACATTTCACAATCAAATAAATCTAATCTATACAATAGAAGGCAAACCGTCCCTGAATAGTATACATTGTACTTTGTAAACACAGTATCACAAAACTCTATTAACTTTACAATGATGTTATTTATTTACATATAATTACAATCAATAAAACAGAATGTATATTGATATTTAATGTACTTAAACGGAAAATACAGAATCTAATCAAAATCAAGTTTCAATAGCCTATCACAATTCACATTCATCCTCGCATACCTTCTCGAAAATGTATTATAATATCCTTTCAAAAACACTATGACGTGTAGCCTTTATGAAAGCCTCGAACCAAGATTCTTATTTATGTTTTTTATCCGCACATATCAAGGAAAACCTGCACTCGACATGCATATGAATTCTTTAATAATAAAGGATTGACTGATTTTCACAACGCAATTACGTCAAAGAGCAGGTAAACACAGTAGCGATGTTGCCGTTGTACACTGGGAGGACAAGTGTTTGTCAGGTAATAAATTCTGTCACGTGCTGTCGTGTTCGTCAACCTTAATTGGTGTAATGCCTTATAGTTTCTGTCGACGTCAAAATAAGGCTGTGGGCAAGTAGTAATTTGAACAGGTAGCATAAGGCAAAAGATCTAGACACGTTACCGTTATAAGCATCTTTGATAAAGACTGCATCGCTACTAGTGTGGTCCGTCTTAGTCCAATTCCAGCAAACTGTTTTCAAAGACTTGATGTTTTTACAAGTCTATAACAATTCTAAACTGGGATATATATTATGTAGCCGAAATTATCCTGACGATACAAACAAATGCAAAGCAGAACATCCCTCACCTTAACATGGCTTTCTCAATACCAATAACTTTAGAATAGGGCTCACCATCGCATCATTGAAAATAAGTAACCAGGTTTGATACAAAAACCTTTGGCTTTGCAAAATTGTCTTTTACAGTATTGATACGACAAACGGGACAGATAAAAGAGGCCGGACCCCGAACCCGCATCAAGATTAACGCGAGCGGAACCAAAACCTGTGTAGTTTGTTCTATGAGTCTGTCTACAATACTGTCATGAAAGAAAACTCCACGGTAGTAGCCAGACATGTGTACATTGTATAATGCATTATCTCTACACATCTGGTAGTTATTGTCTAGAATGACGGGTACATTTTCCCTTACGCCATACAATGAATTACATGCTATCATTTGTATTGATGTTCGCATTTACTCTCCGCGCCACTGGCTTTGTAAACCGAAAAATCTGGATTTTCACTTTAAAATAGTTTTACAAAATTAATATCAATAGACAGATCTTGTTTAGTCGTAACTTTTGGTGTATGTAATATGTTTCTACGAAGAAGTATTCGTATTTCATAGGGAAAAATCATTTTAGATAGGGCGTTTTCTATGTTAATTTTGACGTGACGTCGCCGATGTTTAACATTGAGTCTATGGGAAACTTGGCGACGTCACGTCAAAATTTAACATGGAAATCGCCCTATCTAAAATTGATTTATTTCTATAAAATATGAACGCTTCTTCCTACAAAGATACAGCATACATCAAAAGTTACGACTAAACAAGATCTATCGAATGGTTTTGACTTTTTTAAATTATTCTGAAGATGAATCACTGAAAATCCAGATTTTCCAGTTTCCAGAGTGAGTGGCGCGGACAGTAATAAACAGTTTAACACCCTCTCCAACATTCGGAATTTTACTTAAGAATTTCTAGTTTGAACAGAAAACGTATCTTCAACTTGAGTTAATTACAACTATAAGTAACTAAGCGAAACGATGAGCGAATGAACGGGAGCTGTGATGATAATACACTTACGGATCTTTAAAATTCATCGAAATCATATATATTATAAGCAAAGGGGTCAACTTATTTCCAGTGCATTATTCCTTCGTGATTACATGCCGTGCTTTGAATAATGATCATAACTAAAAGCAAAACAAAGGATCAGGTATATCCCTGTGTTCGTAAACAACAGCGGCATGATCATTAACCGTAATATACATCAAGTACAAATAAGCATTGTCGATAGTGGCACATGTAGCTTAATCAATGCACGTGGCATTTAGCCTTGGGCCAATCTCACCTGGATTCAGTAATAAACAGCACCTTATGTAAGAAAATGAGAGAAATTATATGTTTATTTCATACGTATCAGTTGCTGATAGCATGTTTACGACCTCTCACGAGACACTGTTAATATGCCATCAAGATGTCATTGTTAGCATGGACATACCTATAAACAACTCGTACACATACATTGTAAAATAGATATATAGTACCCTAGCACTAGGTAGTCATTAATAAATGAGGAGGCCTATCATTAGAGCTGGAAATAACGTCGGTGTTCTCAGTTTGAAATATAATGTATACTTAAGATTTATTAGATTTTAAAGCAACCTTATTCTCTATGACATCTAGAAAGGCCGTTATTTTTCTTGTTTACACACGATTTATATTCTGAACAATACATAATTCTCACTTCTACGATACTCCTGATTGAGACAAATTCTCATACATGGATATCATGGTCATTATACAATGTATGTCCTAAAATATATACTACAGAAGCTTTTTTCTTAAATCCCACAGGTAAGATATTCTAACCCATTCCCATTGACTCACCACGGACACATGAGAATCTTAAAAAATATCAGAACATTTTCCAGGTATTTTACTTCAGAAATGAACCAAAATAATACCATAACATTCCAAACCACAACCATAAAAGCTCTTTATTCTTAGGAACCCATCTAATATTTCTCTTTACAAAAGATGGTTCCCCCTTTGAAAAAAAATAATGAATTCAACCTAAACCAATACAAAATCACTAAAAAACATTCTAATACATTTAGTACTTCATCTAATTAATTGGTCTATGATTTCTATATACAGAAGTTGGTTCAGTAACTTTCCAGGACTTTTGTTGCCACAACATGGACCAACCCTTGGACAAATACAAAAGAGCAACAGTATTCACAAGTAAGAGATGTTGAAATTTTACCAATCCTTCATTTGTTCTGAAGCACATATAAGGTTCACCGAACTTTATACATGTATAACATACAGTTTTTCATATCCAAACCCTCCTCCTTTTTTTAAATCTTATACAAAGACAACAAAGTTTGACGCAATGGGGTGACTTTTGAAATGTTGCATCAATTACATTTTTGTAAATATGACAGATATCTTTGGTGTGATGTAACTCAACAAAAAATAAAATAGACAGGGGTTCTAGGTTCAGAGATTCCAGAAGCAGCTTAATGTTAAGTTTTAATGAGAATAGAACATAAGGTGAGGTCACTGGTGGGCTTACGGCAAGAGTATGGCCCTCAAGTATGAGAACTTAAGATGAGGTCACAGGTGGACTTAGGACAGGAGTCATACTCTGGGATTCTCAGTCATTAGATGTACACTCAATCCACTGAGCTACACTGGTGAGGTCACTGGTGGGCTTACGACAAGAGACCAGCCCTGGGCTTCTCAGTCATTAGTTCTACACTCAATACACTGAGCTACACTGGTGGTCTTACGATAGGAGTCCAACTCCGGGCTTCTCAGTCATTAGATGTACACTCAATCCTCTGAGCTACACTGGTGAGGTCACTGGTGGGCTTAATGCAGGAGTCCAACCCTAGGATTCTCAGTCATTAGATGTACACTCAATCCACTGAGCTACACTGGTGAGGTCACAGGTGGGCTTACAACAGGACTCCAACCCCAGGCTTCTCTGTCATTAGATGTACACTCAATCCTCTGAGCTACACTGGTGAGGTCACAGGTGGGCTTAATGCACGACTCCAACCCTGGGATTCTCAGTCATTAGATGTACACTCAATCCTCTGAGCTGCACTGGTGAGGTCACTGGTGGGCTTAATGCAGGAGTCCAACCCTAGGATTCTCAGTCATTAGATGTACACTCAATCCACTGAGCTACGCTGGTGAGGTCACAGGTGGGCTTACGACAGGACTCCAACCCCAGGCTTCTCTGTCATTAGATGTACACTCAATCCTCTGAGCTACACTGGTGAGGTCACAGGTGGGCTTACGACAGGACTCCAACCCCAGGGTTCTCTGTCATTAGATGTACACTCAATCCTCTGAGCTACACTGGTGAGGTCACAGGTGGGCTTAATGCACGACTCCAACCCTGGGATTCTCAGTCATTAGATGTACACTCAATCCTCTGAGCTACACTGGTGAGGTCACTGGTGGGCTTAATGCAGGAGTCCAACCCTAGGATTCTCAGTCATTAGATGTACACTCAATCCACTGAGCTACATTGGTGGGCTTACGGCAGGAGTGCAACTTAATGCTTAGAAGAAAGCTATCTTTCTTCCCCCCCCCCCCCCCCCCTAGCCTGGCCACCATTTGCATTTGTATTGTTATTTCCGAAAGTTTCAAGTAAGGTCATAATGACATTTTTGGTAACACTTAAACAGCATTACATTTAGCATTTTATTAACACCAGGGCCGTCTCTGTGTATTTTGGGACTGGGGCCAGGGCCTTTGCAATTGGGAAAAATAGCGTCATTTTGGATCAAATTGGGAAAAAATTCAATAAAATGAGAAAAGCAGTATTATCAATGGCATTTGTTTATTTCAAGTACATCTCGTTTTATTAATTGATATGCCTGTCCTTCATTTGTTTGAATTTATTTATGGCTGCATCCAGTTGGCATTAAGACAGCTGGTTTTGATTGTTGGCTGTGATCACTATCAGTGCGTTGATTTCTGTGTTCTCGTGTTGCTTTATGCGATTTTAAAAGACACAGCGTTCTCATTAAACGTAAAACCATTACTTTTTTTTTGTAATATGCTACAATCAATAATATAAATTAATTTCGACTGCCATGGCTGTGTTCAAATGTGCATCGAAAAGAGTTGTCACGAATACGACCATTCAGATAACCTTGCACCTGTCGCTATATTTGTACATTGATGGTATTTACATTTTGTGTCGGATGCACTGATGTTACGGTTGAAAATATCGCGCGATTGAAAAAGTTTCGGTCAATAAATTTTACTATGTACAGTTGGGAATTTTAAGGGAACAAGGTGGGAAAAAAAGATACTATTTGGCGTTGGGAATGGGGCCATATATCGGCCCCAAATAAGCCCTAGCGACGGCCCTGAACACTGACAAAGTACTTTCTCTTTCTCCTAGGGGAAAAACATGTTCTATAAATAGATCTATATCTTATATTTAACAATAGATCAAAACGGAGACATGATGGGTATTTTTTTTTTCTAAGTTGCAATAAATACGACTTGTCTGCGTCAAATTTGAGCGTGTGGCAGTGTCTGAGGAACACAGAATTAATTTTACATGGCCTAATAACCAAACCAAAAATGTAACTTACGAATAGAACTTAGAACAACAATAATGCTTACAGGTACCGATAAGACTGTTTTAGATCACTCAGAGTCTTTTATGTATGTATTCACTTCACTCACTTAACAAGTTACAATGCATTTAACTCTTGTAGTTTTGTGTTATGCCCTGGACAAAATTTAAGTATGAAAATATAATAACAGTGTAACTCTTAAATTACAGTCTTTCCGAAAACTTTTTCAGGTCACTAGCCAGTAGGGCTAGTGGTCATCACAAATCTACTAGCCAATGAAAATTTTTACTAGCCCGAACTGAAAGATTCTAAAATATTCAAAACAAAATTATTCTTTAAAGGTAACATTTATTTTCAGTGGTTCCTCGTTCTGCTTTCTCTATTTATTGGCCACGGCCAGTGACCCTGCTTTCAAAGCCTCAAAGGCATTCATCTTGAAACTAATAATTCTGCCACTGTAACTGTCAATCCGGCAAACCGGGAGAAAAAACGCACACACGAGGCATGATCACAAAAACGCTTGAAATGATGTACCATTGTATTAAAAAGCGCATGCATGACCACGACAAAAAAGAACGACTAGTGTGAAGTACACCTCATTCGCGAAACTACAATCGATTTTTACAAGCCAGTCGGGCTACCCACTGGTCTGATTTTACTAGGCCGAGCCGAAAATTACTAGCCTCGGGCGTCGGGCTAGTGAGTTTTGGGTAAGACTGAAATTATGCAAAAGAGAGTTATGGTTTTTGGGCAATGTACTTCTCCTCATCAAGTTCTTAACTTTTGGTCCTTAGGCCACAAGAAATCAATGTCTTGTTCGACGGAATTGCTTCTCCGATTTTTCCGCATTTCATTTATTTTTTTCATATTTCTGGAAAAAACTGGTCTGGTCCAGTTTTATTTTCTAATTTTGTATTATGTGCCTGCTTCCGGTTTTCTAGGCTATAGGTCAATGCATGCCGTAGTAATTCCATTTCTCATAGGGTCCCATGTTAAATTACCAAACTTCCAGCAAGATTTACACAACATTCTACATTTTAGCTATATATAATCCACATATTAAAATATTAGTCAGACACTTCTCTATCAGAATTTTAACAGTTTACCATAGGTTATCCACCTTGATTTCGAGAAAATCATGCTGGAAGGGGGATTCCCCCAAAATTGGCCAAAATTCAAATGTAAACAACCACCCCTTTTTAGGTCATTAAATTTTTACATTAGAGAAATGAGATAAAAATTCATGATTTTATTTTCATGAAATGGATAGATACCTGCCTGAAGGGCAGATATTCAAAAACATTTAAATCATGCAGTTTTCGTGAAGAATAGATGCACAGTACTTCTAACAATTTCTGTCTTATGATCCAGGCAATGTTGTTTAAGATAACTGGTCTCCAACAACTGGTCTGTGACCAGAATACTGTCAGTGTCATTATTAAGTTAAGCAATTACATGTTCTTGTGCAATATTTGAATTCAATGATTATAGATCTGCATTAATAAGATACATGTACATGTATTACAAATAAAACATATTGTGACCAACAGGTATCGACCTGGATAACTCAATGGTGAGAGCATCTGCCTTGATAGCGGACATTTCTGGGTTCAACCTCAAAACTAAACATGTGTCTGACGTAAGCATAAACAATTATAGTCTGTTCTCAAAAAGCGGGAAATTTAAACTGTATTAAAGAAAAACTTATTTCTTTATTAGTTTTATTCTACGATTTTTATAAAACTAACGAAAGTAAACAATTTTAGTACTAAGAATAGTACTTCAGAATCAATAATGGTTTCGTATATTTAATCTTCTTGTTCAATCATGAGCAAATTTGTAAACACACTATAACTCATGCGACTAGTTCATTCTGATTTTAAACATGACTGCGATCGAAGAGAGGATTTGTGTTACTGTTTTCACCTGGACATTTATCAGTGTTGCAAAGGGCTTATGATGGAAAATTTTGCATGACAATGAAGGAAAATATGTCTGGATATTATCTGTGATCTGCATTCTGCAAGAAACAAATGTGTGTACAGTTTGATCGTTAGTACACGGGGAGAGGGGGGGGGTGTCAAATCACGAAAACCCAAATAATGTAAAGCAGGACTGACAGGAGATTCTGGCGAGTGGCAATAGTAAATGGCAGCATAATAAAATGGTCACGTCACATGCACGACTCTCAAATGAGATTACTCCTGATCCTGTCTGTTATGTAAATATTAACAATTGTCCATCGAGTTCAAATTACAATATATTTAAACAAACAAACTACAAAATAAATAAAGAACATATGTACTTGTGTGACTGGTAGACACTGTATCATAAACAGGAAAAAGAATTCACCCTCGAAAACTCTGGGATAAACTTTTGGTACTATTAACTAATATAATGATAAGTTAATTTATCCAGATCAATGGAAGTCCCACTTTTTTAGAATAATCGTGCAGCACACACATACTACACACATAATAAGTATTTAACATTGATTTAGATAGATATATAAAATGACAAAGCCTGTAACATGGAAAAATTAAATGACAATAAATAGGTAGGTGGCTTACAGTTTCTCTTTCGACCTTTCACAATCACGAAAAGAAGCGTCAATCATCCGTTTCCGGTCTCCCTAAAATTAAAACGAAAACGGTAACCGGACAAGTCAGCAGACAAATATGGAGACACTTCCAAACACATCAAGTATAATACGTTAGTGATGTTTTATCTGACGTACTCGCAATACTATTCAACCAAATTCTAGAGGAAGGTGCAATCCCAGAAATCTTCGAAACCGCATATATTACCCCTGTCCACAAGAAAGGGGGAGATAATAAATTAGTCGAAAATTACAGAATTTTTTTTTTTAGAAACTTTTGCTTTTTTAAGTTGCAAAATATGAACGTAGGTCAGTCATCATTTCAGTTGGAATTTACACAGGATAGTTCCCCAGCCATTGCTGCTCTTTTGATAACAGAAGCAACCCTGGACGCAAAGAGTATAAATTCACCTCTCGTGCTACTTTGGCCGGATACATGTAGTCAAAAAGCATTTGATGTAGCCTAGTGAACCCCAAAATAATCCTCGATAAACTTTACCACACCTGTGTAGACGTCAACCTGAGTGTATGGAATTTAGTGAAAGGAATGTATCAGTGAAGGTCTAACAGCACGAGTCAAATGGAGAGGAGAGTACAGTGAACGATTTAACATTCATCAAGGGGTGAGGAAGGGTGGTATTCTATTAACTCATCTATATAAACTTTACATCAACGATCTCCCTCTAGATCTCGAGACCCATCAACTAGGAAAATACATTGGCACAACGTATACAGGCTGTGCGACGTGTGCAGATGACCTGTCACTAATGTCTGAGCACTCCGATGAATTCAGCTCTAAGCTATACCCCTGCAAGCCAAATCAAGGGAAACCACAGGACTGGTTCCTCGGAGATTATATCACAGTGCAGGACCAAACAACGCATCTGGGTCTCGTAAGAACGAAAATAAATGAATCAAAACTAAATGTAGGAAACAAAATTAGCTCTGCTAGAAGGACCCTATACTCGCTTATAAACGTTGGCTGTCATGGTGTGAATGCCATAAACCCAGATGTCTCCTCAAACATGTATCAAGTGTATGTATTGCTAAGGATCCTTTCTGGACTGGAGATGATTCATCTTACACCGAGTGACTTGTATGAACTTAGTATATTTCATAGGAAAACACCGCACTCCATTCAGTCGCTGCCACAGTGCACGGCAAACTCGGTGGTACATCTACTACTCGGTGTACTACCTCTAAAGCCAGAAATCCATAGGAAGCAACTTAGCTTTCTACATGCCATCATAAGGGGGCGGGGGGGGGGATGCCACACTTTTAGCAATAATAGATCGACAACTAGCCACCGAGGAAATTAACAGTCACAGTTTCTTCGCCAAAATAGAAAATCTGTTGAATATGTATGCAGTGGTAGAGACTGTTGTTAGGTCGTAAGAGTGACGAGCAAGCTTCGATTCTTAGATCCGAAGTTCGAACCGCACTGCACCATATAGGGGTCCAGTCTTTAGGAAGAATCGTATGAGGGATTGTCCCGTGTTTTGATGGCCTGACCCTGACAAAGCATGCTAAAGCATCCAAATTTGAAAACTGAAATAAACAGCAACAGTTGGTAATTATATCTTTTTAACACCTCGATATCGTTATAAACACGTCGTTTATTAATTAAGGTATTTTATGGTCTGTTTTCAAAATTATAAAGAACTAAAACATGTAGCTGTATACCTAAGAAAAAGACATCAAACTTTTCATGAGCTATACGAAACTTTAAAAATTAAAATGCAGCATTATATTTGAAAATGTACGAGCAAAGTTAAATTATAGTCAGTTACATGATGAACAGATAAAATGAGCTATTGATTCTTCTACAAAGACTTTTATTTGATTGAACAACAACTTCTATACGGATAATTACAGAAATGAGAAGATTATTTCATTGCATAGCATTTCGTGTAGATTTTCTAAAAAAGTTCTCGGTTCGATAAACTTTGATACAAGTGTAAAACCCTAAATCAAACCATTATTCAATCATATTGAACGTTTTCGGTAAAGAGAGTAGTATTTCAAAGCTTTTGATTACACACGAAATTCGGTGTTAAAACCGCCAAAATGAAGAAAACTGAGGTAAGAGCAGTGATTTAGTATTTATGAAGAAAAAATGTCTCCAAAGTAAATTCATGAGAACTGCATAAAATCGTGGAGAAGGAATCGCCTTATTATAGTACTGTTGAAAGTGGACTGATGAATTTAGTGAAGTTACCACCGAAGAAACTTGATATTGTGCATACTCTTGCCATGTGTATTAAAAGGCAAACTTCCGAAATAGAGCCAGAGAAGTTGGCATTACTAGTTATGGGGTTATTCAATCAAATTTAACCACCACCTTAGGTTTGCCCAAAGTCTGGGCTAGATGGGTCTCTAGAATGTTGGCTGAATGTTACACTAATATTTCAAACATTTAATATGTTTAAACGTTATTATAACAATCAACATATTAAATGTTTAAAATATTAGTGTGACATGAAGATAAAAAAAGAGATAAGTATGATGATTCTTTGCATATTTTGTCTCGTTATTAGGATGGTTTCGAGGATTTAATGCGTCGAATTGTCACTCGAGGATTTAATGGGTCGAATTGTCACTCGGAGTGAAATTTGGATTCACCATTGTGGTCCAGAATCTAAAAGACGAAGCATGCAATGGATTCACCCCGACTCACCCCTCCTAAATTCAACAGAATTTCCTCATTTAGGAAAGTCATGGCTTCTATCGTTTGTGACAACTGGGAGTATGATGATTGAATTTCTGGGGAAATAAATGGTGGAGATTATGAAAACGACTTTAAAAAGTTGTGAGAAAGAGGAGAAGGGAGAAAGAGGAAAGCTAACCAGAGCGTTCTGCCATTGCAGGATAATGCACTCGCTCACAATTCCCAGGTTGCGATGACAACTGTGACGGAATGGAGCTTAATTCGAGGTTCTTCCTCATCCCCCATATTTAGCTCTATCTGACTTTTATCTATTCCCAACACTAAAATCTTACCTACGTGGTAAGCATTTTGGAAGTAACGAGGGTGTCATGAACACTGTATATGAGTACCTGAATGAAACATTTTATTTTTAAAGGATTCAGAAACTTATTTTGTTAAAAATTTAATCTAGAAAAGTCAACATATTTTCCATTGATGTGTACGGTATCACATGGACACAGGTCGCTTGAACCCGGGATAATTTTTTTATACGAAAATTGATACCAGGTTCAAGCGACCTGTGTCTCTGTGGTACGGCATTAATGTGATTTTCCTTGACTGTCCTTAATCAATGGTATATACTCTCCATAAGACTATGTATATTGTAACATTCTGGAATACTGCTTGATGACATTGTCTCGTGAAATCATAATAGATGGAAATTACATGTATTTGGTGACGTTGATCACTGATGATGTACTGTACACGCATTGGTTTAGGTCTGGAAGGAGATCATCCAGCAGCGGATTCCAAAAATTTGGCAACTTATTATGATCGTTTCAAACAGCATTGTCACATTCAATTTTTCGTATTCATTTGTCATGTATGTTCTGTCTTTCCTAGTAATCCCGTGTTTCAATTTACCTGTGTTACACCTCATTTGTGTTCACCTTGTGTTTATTTAATCCCTTTAAAGTACCTCATTTCAATTCACCGTGTAGTGGTCAATCCGGTTTTCTATTTCTAAATTTACTTGCTTGAGGTCCGTGCTTTGACCACTTCAGTTGGGCGATATCTCTCGTATTGAGAGGTTGTAACTTGTAACTTTCCATTATTGTTCTTGGCTATTGTGCCATGCAGTTTCATTCTTAATTCCTTAGCACATACTCGCAAGACCGAGGTAAGTTATTTTATTATATTCAGTATTCTACTATTAAGCAAAATTACTGTTAACAGTCTATATTTTTCCTATATACATATATTGTTTATATACCTCATATAAAGTAGAAAGTATGTATTTCATATTTGCTTGAGTATAATTTAGTAAAAGTGTCATGTATAATATATACAAATGTGTATGTATATCATGTATAATTCTGTGTATTCCTATGCATTTATACGTATCATGGATACGAAGTGTATTAGAGTGTTCGAGTGTTTGCATAGTACGGTGTATGTTCGCATGTATAGTACAATGCGTGTACAATGCAGCATAGTAAAGTATTCTTGTGTATGTAAAGTATTTATTTTGTGTGAGGTTTATATACATTATATTTATAAGTCTGTATTACTTATCAGGCATTACTACCTGTGAAGATGTAGCCATTGAGTGACACTGAATCCGCCTTACGTGACTGTTCCTAGTACTTTCTACATCCATCGTTCCTTGTGTAGTGACTGTTGTTCACGTGACATTGTTTTATGTACTTTTGTGTAAAGTAGTAAAGTAGTAAATTGTATAAAAGTATTTGTATTTATCATTTATTGTTAGAATTACTAGGTTTCGTTCAAGTACTATACTTATACTGGTATATATTGGTGATCGCTTCTCGTCCGTCTGTGACATAATGGTGTCAGAAGTGGGATCGTCAAGCGTTCACCATATCTATTTATTATCTACTGATAAAGTTTTGTCATAATTAGCAATATTCTGTAAATTACTATAGTCAGTATTTGTTATTCATATTTTTGCTACATTCTTGTACGAATTCTCAATTTTGCTTATTCGTATTTTGGTTTAGATGTCCAAAGGTTGATGTTCGAATCTATGAAGTCATCACAGTTTGTAATGCCTCCGTCATGCGGTATGTGTGCTAGCCAAAGTGAAGTAAGTAGAGATTTCGATGTTGTTAGTACAATTGAATAGAGGTATCATATCTAACATTCTGTACCTACTCCTTATTACCTCTGTATTTAGTCTGAGTATTATTGTTACAATGGAAAACCTTAGTGAGTTGATAGAACAAGGTAAAGAGCTTGGTTATGTAGACCAAGAGTTGCAAACCTTTGTGAAGGAGCAACAGGCTCTCCTACGTGATGAGCGCGCTGCAAAGCGTGAACAAGAAAGACAAAGTCTTGAACTGAAAGTGGCTATTGAGAAAGAACGATTTGAATCCGAGTTGAAGAAAAAACTAGAGCATGACCATGCACTTGAATTGTTGGCTAAAAAGTCAGAGTTAAAATCAGTGATAAAGTCCGAAGACAGTGTCCTTGTAAAGCCTAAAGTTCCGAAACTGCCCTCGTTCGATGACGCGAAAGATGATATGGATAGTTATTTGAGACGGTTTGAGAGATATGCGGAAGTTATGAAATGGGATAAAGACATGTGGGCAACAAACCTCAGTGCACTTTTAAAGGGTCGAGCTCTTGACGTATACGCACTCTTACCTCTCGATCAAGCGACAGATTATCAAGCGTTGAAAACCGCGCTGTTAAAACGTTTTGACTTAACTGAAGACGGCTTCAAGCGTAAATTTCGCGTATCTAGACCAGAAGGCGCGGAAACATTTGCTCAGTTTTCGGTCAGACTTAGTAGCTATCTGCGTAGATGGATAGATATGTCAAAGTGTACTAAAACTTTTGATGGCCTATTTGATCTAGTCATGCGAGATCAATTTCTGCACATTTGTAATAAGGAATTGTCTTTATTCTTAAAAGAACGTATTCCCGTATCAATTATAGAAATGTCGAACCTGGCCGATCAATTTCGCGAAGCTCGCTGGGCTAACGCATCGTCACTTACAGCAAAACCTTTACAAGCAAGTTCTTCGCAGTCCACTAATAAAATATCTCCACAGGTTAACAAGCCAAAACAGGACTTGATTAAGTCCTCTGAAAAGAAAACATTTGTACCTAAATCTGAACGTCAATGTTATAAGTGTGGGAAAATTGGTCACATAGCGTCTGAATGCAATCCTAAATCAAGAGTCCATGCTATTGTCTCAGATCAAAATGAGTCAGAAACTGAGGAAATTGATAATGAAACTGAGTTAATAGAAGATCCCAAGATCTGTGGTGCCTTGACTATTCCCTCTGATAGTATCATAAATACTGAAGCTATTCTGTCTAACTTTGGTACTACTCTTATATCATCATGTGAGTACAAGTCCTCTGTTATGCCAATCTGTTCGGGATTCGTAGATGGCAACCCTGTAAGCGTCCTTAGAAACACAGGATGCAGTGGTATTGTGGTTCGTCTAAGTAAGATTGACCAATCAAATTTGACAGGTTCATTTCAAACTTGTATATTAGCAGATGGATCCAAACTTAATGTCCCTGTGGCTTTAATTACTATTGATACTCCTTATTTATCTGGAACATATGAAGCTTGGTGTATGCAATCTCCTGTCTATGACCTCATTCTTGGTAATGTGAAAGATGTGAGATCTCCTGGTGAACCAGATGCAGAATGGAAACCAGTTCATGCTGTTCAAACAAGGCAACAGGTAAAACAACAAAATAAACCTTTGTCAAAACTCAAGGTTCCCGAGATTGTTAGAAATGTATCATCCCCGGCTGAGATAATAAAGGCTCAGGAAGAGGATGAATCACTGGTGAAACTTAGGAACTTTGCTGTTAATCATGAAACCCATAGGTCAAAGAAAGGTCAAGTTAAATGGTTGATGAGAAATGGTATACTGCATAGAGAATTCATTTCTATGGATGGTACAGTCACATCTCAGTTAGTGGTACCTACATCGCTGAGAGAAGTTGTTATGAAACTGGCACATGAATCAATAATGTCTGGTCATTTAGCAACTAAAAGATCAGTATCTAGAGTTCTTTCAGAATTTTACTGGCCCGGTAATCAATCGGATGTTAAACGCTTCTGTCAATCATGTGACGTATGTCAGAAAACTGTTGCTAAGGGCAAAATCACAAAAGTTCCTTTAGAACAAATGCCTTTAATTGAAGAACCATTTTCTCGTGTTGCAGTTGACTTAGTTGGTCCCTTACATCCTCCTTCTGATAAAGGCAACAGGTATATCTTAACTTTAGTCGATTACGCCACAAGATATCCCGAGGCCGTTGCTTTACCCAGTATAGAAACAGAACGAGTAGCTGAAGCTCTAGTTGACATATTTTCACGCATTGGTGTCCCTCGTGAAGTCCTTACTGACATGGGTGCTCAGTTTACATCTACTCTTTTGTCAGAAGTCAGCAGACTTATTTCGTTTAAACAACTTACATCTACCCCTTACCATCCCATGTGTAATGGCCTTGTAGAGCGATTTAACGGCACTTTGAAGCAAATGTTAAAACGTATGTGTGCAGAGAGACCCAAAGATTGGGACAAATACCTTAACACCGCACTTTTTGCATATAGAGAAGTTCCTCAAGAGAGTTTAGGCTTTTCACCTTTTGAATTGATTTATGGTAGATCTGTCCGAGGTCCAATGATGATTTTAAAGGAATTGTGGACTAAAGAAATTCAAGATCCTCAGGTCCGAAGCACTTATCAGTACATTATAGATTTACGCGAACGATTAGATTCCACATGTCGCTTAGTCAAAGAAAATTTGGCGAAATCTGCTAAACGTTACAAATCTTTCTACGACAGAAAAGCAAGGTCAAGGTCTATGAAAGAAGGTGATTTAGTTTTGGTTTTGTTAGCTACTGATAATAACAAATTACTTATGCAGTGGAAAGGTCCCTTCAAAGTGGTGAAAAAGGTCAATAAGGTCGACTACCAAATTAATATGAATGGAAAGGTCAAGACATTTCACGCCAATCTTTTGAAACTTTACAATGAAAGAGTGAGTCATGAAAATAAAGTGTCTGTTATACAAGATGTCCTTCAGGTTGATTATGTCAGTGTCTCTGTTATAGACGAACACGAGGATGAGATACCCGAATTGCCTCTATGTAAATCCAATGAACAATCTGATAATGTTGAGATTTGTTCTCATTTATTGCCAGAGGAAATTGAAAGGTTACACGGACTACTAAATTCTTTCCCTGATGTCCTCAATGATTTACCCGGAAGGACGAACCTTTTACAGCACACGATTAATCTAGTGTGTAATGTGCCTGTAAGAACCAATGTAAGACCTGTGCCATACTCAATGTTAGATGTAGTAAATGAGGAGGTAGATAAAATGCTTTCTCTGAATGTTATAGAACCCTCCGTCAGTCCTTACAGTTCCCCTATTGTGCTGGTTAAGAAAAAAGATGGTACTAATCGGTTTTGTATTGATTTTCGAGCTTTAAATAGCCAGACAGTATTTGATGCTGAACCAATGCCCGATGCTGATGAAATCTTTTCTAAACTTGGAAATCACAAATACTTCTCAAAGTTAGATCTATGTAAAGGATATTGGCAGGTTCCCCTCTCTGAAAATTCAAAGAAGTTTACTGCTTTTCAAACGCCCAAAGGGTTATTTCAGTTCCAAACCATGCCTTTCGGTTTAGTTACTGCTAGTGCAACATTCTCCCGCTTAATGCGAATTTTGCTTAGCGGTATGCAAAATATCGACAATTTTATCGACGATATTCTGATATATACTACCACATTCGATGAGCATATCAAAGTTCTTGAAGAGCTTTTGACTAGATTGCGCAACGAAAATTTGACAGCCAAACCAAGTAAATGTACTATAGCTTTTGACAAAGTTGAATGTCTTGGTCACATGGTGGGAATCGATGGTTTGAGCCCTAATGTTGACAAAGTGTTATCCATACAGAAAGCTAATCGTCCTAGTACGAAAAAGCAATTGCGATCTTTCTTGGGTTTAGTTGGGTTTTATCGTAAATTTATACCTAACTTTTCACTTGTAGCGTTACCGCTTACTGATATGACACGAAAAGGTTTGCCAAATAAACTTGTTTGGTCCGATTCTGCGGAAATAATTGCTTTTAATGCCCTTCGGAACGCTCTTATTAAGTACCCAATCCTTAAACTCCCAAATCTCAATGAGCAGTTTGTGCTTCAGACTGACGCGTCAGATCGTGGTATCGGTGCAGTTATTTTGCAGGAAGAGCAAAGTAGGAAACATCCGGTAGCATACGCGAGCCGTAAACTCAAAAAGGCAGAATGTTTTTATGCTACAGTTGAGAAAGAGTGTCTCGCGATTGTATGGGCAGTACAGAAATTCCAACGATACTTGTACGGAAATGAATTTACAATTGAAACTGATCACAAGCCTCTTATTTACTTGAACAAGGCAAAACTCAATAGTACCAGGCTGATGAGATGGGCCCTCATTTTACAACCTTATCGGTTTCGCATCGTCTCAATAAAAGGCAAAGACAATGTTGGCGCCGATTATCTCAGTCGTATCTAAGTATATTTGTATTAGTTGGTTTTATAAATATTTTAATATTGATGGGTTACCAAAACATTGAATGTGTGTTAAAAAGTATTGCATACTTTCCGTAATATGGGAGGTTTTGTCACATTCAATTTTTCGTATTCATTTGTCATGTATGTTCTGTCTTTCCTAGTAATCCCGTGTTTCAATTTACCTGTGTTACACCTCATTTGTGTTCACCTTGTGTTTATTTAATCCCTTTAAAGTACCTCATTTCAATTCACCGTGTAGTGGTCAATCCGGTTTTCTATTTCTAAATTTACTTGCTTGAGGTCCGTGCTTTGACCACTTCAGTTGGGCGGTATCTCTCGTATTGAGAGGTTGTAACTTGTAACTTTCCATTATTGTTCTTGGCTATTGTGCCATGCAGTTTCATTCTTAATTCCTTAGCACATACTCGCAAGACCGAGGTAAGTTATTTTATTATATTCAGTATTCTACTATTAAGCAAAATTACTGTTAACAGTCTATATTTTTCCTATATACATATATTGTTTATATACCTCATATAAAGTAGAAAGTATGTATTTCATATTTGCTTGAGTATAATTTAGTAAAAGTGTCATGTATAATATATACAAATGTGTATGTATATCATGTATAATTCTGTGTATTCCTATGCATTTATACGTATCATGGATACGAAGTGTATTAGAGTGTTCGAGTGTTTGCATAGTACGGTGTATGTTCGCATGTATAGTACAATGCGTGTACAATGCAGCATAGTAAAGTATTCTTGTGTATGTAAAGTATTTATTTTGTGTGAGGTTTATATACATTATATTTATAAGTCTGTATTACTTATCAGGCATTACTACCTGTGAAGATGTAGCCATTGAGTGACACTGAATCCGCCTTACGTGACTGTTCCTAGTACTTTCTACATCCATCGTTCCTTGTGTAGTGACTGTTGTTCACGTGACATTGTTTTATGTACTTTTGTGTAAAGTAGTAAAGTAGTAAATTGTATAAAAGTATTTGTATTTATCATTTATTGTTAGAATTACTAGGTTTCGTTCAAGTACTATACTTATACTGGTATATATTGGTGATCGCTTCTCGTCCGTCTGTCCAGCCGATGTTGAACCCTATTGTCGCACGTTTTAAATTCAATAACACTTTTCAAGGCGCAACAACAGTTAAGAATTTTATTACACGGCTCAGAATTGTATCTATGGATTACCAATTTACAAACGCGGACGAAATGATACGTGATCGAATAGTATTCGGAACTGCATATGAAAAAGTTCGGGAAAAACTCATTAATGAAGGTGGGAAACTTACGCTTGAGAAAGCAATACAGATTGCACGATCATATGAATATTCTCAGGAACAACTCAAGTCGATGGGCAAGGAAGTAAACGTCAGTGCCGGTAGGAGAAATCCGAGACCCCGTCAAAGGACTAGGCACAAAATGAGACTAGTACCGTGAAACCTGATAAAGGCTGCCACCGGCACAGGCCAAGGAAACCAGTTTCAGACAAAATCTGAGTGTGGCAGATATGGATTTAAACATGTAAAACTGATAAGTGTCCCGCTATAAAGGGAAATAGTGCACCAATTGCAAGCAGTATAATCATTTTTATAAGAAATGTCGTAATCAAAATGTAAATGAGTTAGTGCATGCAGGTAATGATTGTTCATCTGATGACAACTCTGAATCTGAATTTTTTATTGATTGTATTGACAAAAATGAAAATATTGACCAAGCATTTTGTCATGAGCTAGTAGGTTGTAGAGAGATGTCCATTCATTTTAAATTGGACACCTGTTCCCAGGTTAATATTCTACCTTAATGCATATTTGACTTTTGGGTCACACTAATCTGGTACCAACCAGTCACAGACTATCAGCTTACAATGCTCACAAATTAGACACTTTGGGTTCTGTACACCTTAGATGCCTTTATAAGACAAAGCATGTTGACCTAGAATTTCATGTCATTGACACAAGGTCCTCACCCATCCTAGGTTCGAGAGCCTGCGTAGAATTAGGTCTAATTAAACTAGTATACACTTGTGATGTGAAGGAAGAGAGGAGTAAGACCACTGGTGAACCAGTGAAGAGATAAGTCACAATACTAAGCGTAAATTTTGGAAAACTAGATCATAACCACACAACAAGGACAGAATAATGAAAGAGTTTTCAGACGTCTGTAAGGGAATTGGAATTTTTCGAGGGGAGTGCGTCATTCGTGTTGACCCTAACGTTCCACCTGTAGTACACCCTTCATAGAGTACCCATAGCACTTCAGTCTAAGCTGAAAGCAGAACTTGATCGTATGGAGGATCTAAAGGTCATTTGTAAGGTCACTGCATCCACAGACTGGGTTAATTCCGTGGTGATTGTAGAAAAACCTGATTCCGGAAAGTTACGTATTTGCCTTGACCCCAAAGATCTTAATAAAGCTATATTGAGACCACATTATCCACTTAGATCATAAGAGGATGTTCTACCACAACTAGCAGTAAATGCTTCACAAAGTTGGATGCAAAGTCAGGCTATTGGACTATCAAGTTGACCAATGAGCCTTCCTATCTTACAACTTCCAATACCCCATTTGGAAGGTATAGGTACATGCGTCTCCCCTTTGGTATGAAACTGTCACAAGACGAATTTCAGCGTAGATTAGATGAAGGTTTTGGTGGCACAATCTCACTTACTGATTGCACCATTGTCTATGGTAAGACACTAGAAGAGCATGATCTCAATCTATACAACCTCTTGCGAAGGTCACATGAGCGAGGTATCAAGCTGAACAAGGATAAGTTGGAAGTTTGCATGACAAAAGTAAAGTATTTTGGTCATTCTCTTACTTCACAAGGCCTAGAGTCGGACCCGGAAAAGGTCTATGCTACTCGTGACATGAAAGCTCCCTCAAATATGCAGGAAATATAAACCCTCTTAGGAATGATCATACAGTTAGCAAAGTTCGCTTCATACTTATCAGAGATCACACCCCTAATGAGACAAAAGGACGTAGCATTCCGATGGTCGCCAGAACATGACAAGGCAATTGATAAGGTCAAAGAAATTATCACTAGTACACCTGGACCCATTCTTGCTTATCTTGACTCCAACAAAGATACTACCCTCCAGGTCGACGCCTCAAAATATGGCCTTGGTGCTGCATTGTTGCAGGGATGAAAACCAATAGCTTTTGTTTCGAAGTCCCTCACTCCCTCTGAGGTAAATTACGCACAAATCGAGAAGGAAATGTACGGAATAGTCTTCGGGTGCAAGCGTTTCCACTATTGCATCTACGGTTGTAAAGTTGTTGTTGAAACTGAACATAAACCCGTAATACCCATATTTAGGAAACCTCTATACGCCGCCCCGCCTAGATTACAGAGAATGCTTCTGCAAGTTCAAAGATATGACCTTGATGTGACCTTTAAGCCAGGTACTCGGGTACCTCTTGCAGACACTCTGTCCCGTAATTTTGTGAAACATACTTACCCTGAATTTAGTAAAGGTATGGATGCACATGTACATACTGTTCTGTCCAGTCTACCTATAAGTAACAAAAACGTTAACTAATTCGACAGGAAACGTCTAAAGATCAACAACTCAAGTTTTTAATTGCAACATGATTAGACGGTTGGCCCCAGGTCAGGACAAACTGTCCTCCCAAGATTCTAGAATATTGGAATCATACGAATGCGATCTTTTACATTGACGGACTTCTGTTGAAAGGTCACAAGGTCATCATACCCAAATATCTTAGAACTGAGCTGTTCCATATTGGCCATATGCGTATAGATAAATGCCTTAGACGTGCTCGTACTTGTATATTTTTGCCAGGGCTATCTACTGATATCTCGGACCTCATTTCCAAATGTTCAACCTGTCTCATTTATGGAAATTCGAAACCCAAAGGAACCTCTTGAACCACACCCTACCCCAATCTACCCTTGGCAAATTGTAGCAATTGACCTATTTTCATTAGATAACAAAGATTTTATTATTGTCACCGAGTGTTACAGTCGCTTCTTTGAAATAGCACAGCTCACTATTACAAAGAGTACACATGTCATAAGGAAGCTGAAGAGTATATTTGCTCGTTTCGATATCCCAGAAAATCTCGTATCAGATAACGGTCCTCAGTACTCCTTGGAGGAATTTCAAAATTTCTTAAATTATTTTGATTTTAAGCATATCACCTCCAGCCCCAATTACCCACAGTCAAATGCACTAGCTGAAAAATTCGTACAGATAGCCAAACGAATCTTGGAAAAGGCTAAACAAAGTAAAAAATACCCATAGTTGGCAATGCTTGAGTACAGGGTCACTCCCCTTGACACTGGGTATTCCTCAGCACAACGTCTACAAGGTAGACATTTAAGATCAATTTTACCCACTACATCTGATAATCTCACACCTCGGTACATCAATCATAACAAAGTAAGAACTGCAATCAGTGTTACGTGACAACAACAAAAAAGTACCATGACAAAGACTCGAAACCTGCGCCACCTATTGACTTGGATGATACAGTTCGATTTCAAAAGGAAGGTAAGTTATGAAGATCAGCTACTGTTATCGGTAAGGTCACTCATTCTGCAGACCGAAAATGGAGCCATATAAAGAGGAAATAGACGCCACATATTCAAATCAAATGAACCAATCAATCAAGTTAAACCCTCTGTACCTCTCTGCATGGATCAGCCCTTCAGTAATTTTTCTAACCTCAAAATTTATCAAGATCCTGAATGTTCAACCCCATCTAGTGAACTCTCTGAAATCCCATCTCCATCACTACCGCAGCACGACAATCATCCCAAAACATCATATGTAACACGCTCAGTCAGAGTCATAAAACCCAAAATTATTCCATTTATGTAGATTTGTTTAATTTTGAATTTATTTTTTTAAGTTCAATACAATTTATTTTTTTAAGTTCAATACATTTTCACATCCAAATATGTATACCTAAGACTATCAATTGCAAACATTTATATATAATGTATATTTGATACTTATTGGTCTTAGTGTTAAGTTACATTTCAGAATTGAATTAACTGTTTTAGCGTATAACAATTTATTGTTTGACAAAATTATGATTGTTGTATCCTATTTACTAAAACAAAAGGCAGATGTAGTATTATTTGCTAATAATGTAAGAGTTGTCTTTCTTTCCTAAATATATTTTAGACTTCTCTATCTTGTGGAATAATCTTGAATTTTGTTTACATGACTTTTATACTGACTCATCATTTTCATTAGCTGTATGTCAAGTTCAATGACCATATGTTTAGAAATAAAATTGTAAAAAGTCGCTAGCGTTGATGTTCTTCTGTAGTCCGTCTTGTTTGACACGAAAAAAGGAAACGAAAAGGAAAAGGAAACATCAATGCTTTGTGATAACATTCTTCTTGCTCTACGTGTCTCGCCTGTAGTCTATCAGATACGAACTCGGAAGCTTGGAAATTTGAATAATGGTTTGTGAAAAAGAGATAATCTCGAAGACATCATGAATGTTTGGACATTATAGATATGAGATGAATGTAATAAGACTCCAAAGGGCATTTAACCATTGAAAACTAGGTAGACTTTACAGTACGGACAATACATGCATGTTTCGGGTAACAAAAACTAAACAATTAAACGAAATGGTTGAATCAAAGAACTACACATACATTGAAAGAATAGGAAAAATAGGAGGACTTTTGCATTGGAAATTTCAACAAATTTAGATAACTATAAATTTAGTGTGCTCTTGAAATCGCCGTTATACCCGAAGCTGACCATGATTCTTTTCTTTAGGTTCGATTGGGAACCTTTGGTGTACCACAGTGACCAATGAAACCTGATATGTGTATTATTCATATAGTTTACATTCATGGATATGGTTTCACAGCCTAACTGATTATAATCAAACTGTTTTGTATATTTCGTTTACATTTGTATATGTGTTTTCTCTTGGAAACCCGGAAAAAGTAATAACACGAGTAGTAGTACGGTATCTCACCTGTAAGACAATGTGTAGCTGTCCCCACCGGTGACCGGAAGAGACTATAGGTTTCCACTCTGTCCGTCTTTCTGTCTGTCTGTCTCTGTTCGTGCGTCAGTCCATCTGTCTGTCATGCTGGTTTTCCAGACGGCTTTCCTTGGCCATATTTACAGGTATCAAGCTGAAACTTGGTAGCAAACTTTCCCATCTTTCCCATAAGGAGTTAAGATAAAGTTCGACCTTGGTCAAGGTTGTTTTTACTTTTTCCATAATTATTGCCCTTTGTCAGTCTTCCGCATTCTTCTTGGCCATGCTTTCAGACATTAAGCTGAAACGTGGTACCAAGCTCTCCCATGAGAAGTTACAGATCTAGTTTGACTTTAATCATGGTTGACATACTTTTTCCAAAGTTATTTCCCTTTGTTGAAGATAAGTTTTCCGCACTTTTCTTGACTATGCTTACAGATTTTAAACTGAAATGTGAAAGCAAGCTTTCCCATGAGGGGTTACAGATCAAGTTCGACTTGGTTACGGTTGACCTTCTTTTTCAGAGTTATTGCCCTTTGTTTAAATCAGTTTTCCTCACTTTTCTTGGCCATGGTTAAGATTTCAAGCTAAAACGTTGTAGTAATTTTCCCATTAGGAGTTACAGATCAAGATTGACTTTGATCACGGTTGACTTACTTTTTGCAGAGTTATTGCCCTTTGTTCAAAATTAGTTTTCCGCAGTTTTCATGGTCTTGCTTGCAGATATCAAGCTGAAACATAGTAACAAGATTCCCCGTGAGAAGTTACAAATCGAGTTCGACTTTATTTACGGTTGGCTTACTTTTTCAAGAGTTATTACCCTTTGTTTAAAATCATTGGGTCACTAAATTATAGTACTAACTTTGAAGGCAGTTTAATGTAGAATGCTTTGACTCTCCAGCAAAGTAACAAACATAAAAAAGAAAGTGAGCAACTCTAGTTTAACAGACACATATAAATTATAGTATGTTTTACCAGATTGGTTTGAGTTAAATCATCATAATGTTTTGAAAATGAATTAGAATTGTTCAAATGAGTTTCTCTATTTCTACGTTTAGGAATTTTGTTAAAGTGTAGAGCTATAAGTACATGAATGTTTTGGTTACTTTGATTGATTGATTGACAGAATATTGTTTTACGTCACTCCCCGATTATTTCATACGAAAGCCGCTTAGACTCACTTATTAAGAAAATTTTTTATATATTTTCTCGTTATTTCGAGATAATGAACTCGTTATTTCGAGATCTTTTCTCGTTATTTCGAGATCTTTTCTCGTTATTTCGAGATAATTAACTCGTTATTTCAAGATCTTTTCTCGTTATTCCGAGATAATTAAGTCGTTATTTCGAAATAATTAACTCGTTATTTCGAGATAATTATCTCGTTATTTCGAGATCTTTTCTCGTTATTTCGAGATAATTAACTCGTTATTTCGAGATAATTAACTCGTTATTTCGAGATAATTAACTCGAGCTAATTATCTCGAATTAACGAGAAAAGATCTCGAAATAACGAGCTAATTACCTCGAAATAACGCGATAATTATACCGTGACACGGGGCTTGGGTTTTTACTGTCTCATCCGAAAGACGGGACACCGTTGCACCTATGGTGGGAATCCAAACTGGGCTTCCCGGTCTCGAGACGAGCATCTCATTTACTGGTCTATACTGGCTTTGGTTATACTTTGAAGATTTGAGATTTTTAGTTGTTTATGGTATAAAATCCGCTAATAATCATAGAAAGTAGTCATAGTAAAGAATATTAGCAACATAAGAGCATAAGCCTGACATTCATACAAATAACCGAACGTACTTAATTGGGCAATATTTCGAAAATGGAACATCAATATTCTCTGACTAGACGCATTTTCATTGCATATTAATTGATTTTTAATCGTTTTTGTGATGTTCTTATGTGTTTTGTTTTTTTGGTCAAGTTCTATCATTATTAACATTGCATCTCCGTGGTGATTTCTGTCATACGTCTGAGTCAGGATGCTTTTATCTTTTTTTTTCATTTTATTTATTTATTTTTATATATATATCTTGAAGGAACAGCAATCTTCGAATACGACCACAAGTAAAACTATGACATTTAAGATTTCTCGAAATCGTTATAGAAAATCTCAGATTACAGTGCATTGTATCCAGAACCAATTACAGTGACGTAGGAAACTTTAATGATGACACTGGTCATGATGTTGATTCAGGGTTATGTTTTGTAATTTATGGTTCAATTGAGTGCGAAAATCATTACTTTCTGGCAAATGACGTAAACATAATGAAAATTTTATTATGAAGTCAAATATTCTGAAGAGAAAAGTTACTATTTGATGCTTTTAAAAACATCCTTTCACATTTTAAAATGAAAGGATCTATTAGAGCAAGTGACACCATAGCTATATTGAGAATTCTCTCGATATAAAGTGTATCGAATGTCACAGGCGGATTCTTCATTCACATTTTAATAACACAAATATACACGTACTTGAGACAAATGCATTTAATAAGGAAGGAAGATCTGAAAAACATAAAATATTATGGTATTGTGCCATTGCAATCACATTTAGCGACAATACATGTTTGACAAAAAGCTAATATCCTAATGTATACCAGTAATAATGTTTTCTTGATTAAATATATGAATTGCCTCAGAGGAAAACCAATAAATTTTGCAAGGATGCCGATTTATCTCTCCATCATCGTATGGTAGCATAGAATATAGCCGGGAGTGGTCAAAACGAATAAACTAATAGATACAGAATATCATGTAACAAAGTAATCAACTTTGATGTTATAAGGTTTGTATAGATTATTCGTTTGCAGATTTGGATTATAGATTAAATTGATAGTGTTGTCGCTATGGAGGATTGTATGAACATATTACGTCATAAATAAAAGGGATATCGTATGAAACTATACACTCTACAAAACAAAACTTTCCATTACCCTTCAATCACGTTGCAGTCAAAAGTGGATTGAACTTCATGGTGGTTGGTTAGGTAATTCTAGGTTTCAGAATTTTATGGCAACACTGAGCCAGTTACAGATACATCTAATAATACTGTTCTTCAGGGAACGGACGAGGGGACATTACAGAAAATGATGATACATATTTGATGCATATTCAGCAACTGAGAAGCTGATTGTAGATCCTTCTTGGTATAAACACTTTCAAAAGATCCTGATGATATATCTATGGTTACCAACAAACAGAGAAAGTTTATGACGATTTGGATGATATCGTAGCTTTAATTTTGGGGATACTTGTGATAGACTATTGATGATGTTATATATTGTTTAAAATAATGTAGATGATATAACCTTGATGATCCATAAACTTAACAAAAGAGTTATTTATAGATTATAGATCCTTGATGATACGCTGAAAGAGGACCTGAATATAGATCCTGTGATTATAGAAAAACATAGTAGGAGAAATTTCGAAGATACTTCCTTGATGATAAATAAACCTATAGATTCATACTTGATGATAGATCTTTGATAAGACATAGAATGAACCGGAGAGATGACGATTTGATGATAGATCCTTCAAGGTAAATAAGCCTTCTTCAAAGTCCTAGTGAAGCCGGCGTGGCCTAGTGGTATGGCGTCGGACTCCTGATCGGGAGGCCGGGGTTCGAGTCCCGCTCTGGTCATGCCGGTGTCGTGTCTTTCGGATGAGACAGTAAAAACCGAGGCCCCGTGTCGTGGTATGCATGGCACGTTAAAGATCCCTCACTGCTTCGGGTGGGTCCGTTGCAAAGGTCAAAATTTGTATGCCCCGCATCAGGCAGATGCCGTCACCATATACGTGAAATATTCGTAGTGTGACGTAAAACAAAAATCAATCAATCAATCAAAGCCCTAGTGAGAAGACTATGTTTTGTGCATTAAGCCAGAAAGTTAGTCATTATAATATGATAATGGATTCTTCATAGTAAATAAGCTTTGTGCATAGTCTTAGTGAGTTTGTGTGAGTAGTGTGTTTTGTGCATTATGTCAGAAAAGCTAGTCATTATTCCCTGCTCGCGAAAAGTGCTTTTAAGTCCCTGTAAGACTGGCACAAAATATATGGAAAAGAAAATCTCCAAAGCAGAGATATCACTATCTGTTCTGATAAATAAATTGTTAGTGCAAGTCAGTAATTTCCATTAATTAGAGAACTGTGGAATTTACACACATACAACAATACATATATTTGATTGTCCCACATATCTACTTATCCTGACATTTCACCGATTGTGACTATGATATTACTGTTACCACCTCATATAACTACAAATATACTAGCTCAAATAATATGGCATCGTGGCGGGCGTGACCGTTCAGCAGGGGAGGCTTACTCTTCCATGGTACCTGAAACTCCAAACCTCCACTGGTTATTCCAGGGATCCTTGAATCCATGATAACATTTTATTTTATTTTCTTTAGTGGAATGTATGTTTCCCCTTGGGTTTGACTGAAGTCTTACTAAATCCTTTTTACTGATGTGATGTGGCAGTGGCACTTTCTACACATTGTTTGTTCACATCCATGTACACATACATTGCTGAATTATATGTGTTTCATTTGTATGTAAGGGTATTCAGTGGGCTTTGCGAGGCAAACAGGAGACGCTCACCTCTCCCGGGCGCTTGGTCTCACCTCTGAATGTCCACAATGGTAAATTGTTGTTAGTGATGTAGTCCTATGACATCAATTACAACTGAGTGACGTTTGTTACTGCAATTGGCCGTCCTAAGTCGGTATCGTAACCGCAGCACAATCGAGTCGTTTTTCCTTGTATATTCTACTATTATCATTCTTGTGTGCAGGTCCTTGGTGATTTGTGTCATACGGTCAGCTTTGTCAGATGTCTTCTGTTTTCTCATTCGTATTTCACATTATTGACTGCCGCTTGGTATCTTAACACTTTGATTCTATTTGTAGTGTATTAATCTTGACCTCTGCATCATTTAAACATAGATACAGTGTATATAATCAACAAACACGTGTTTCCAGAATCTCGGTACCACAAAATTCGCAGAGCAGTACTTTAAATGTACCAAATGCCCACCTATATATATATATGTATATATAGATACAAATATATATATATATATATATATATATATATATATATATATATATATATATATATATATATATATATATATATATATATATATATATAATGTTAAAATGAGAAATTTAGTAGATTGGAGCGTTTTAATACTACAACACTACAGAATCAGAAAAGCCTAACAACAAAAATATATAAAATTTATGGTAAATTGAAAAGAATCAGTAGTAAGTATTTACTATTGGTTGCATTCCTGAATAAATAAATCAGTTGGTTTGAAATTATTCTACGAAAAGTTGGGACCGCTTTTTTCTGCACCCTCATATCTTTTTGATCTTTGTATGAATTCTGGACAAAAATGTGAAAATGATACTCATGAATAATATATTGTCTGTCCTTTTGTTCCCGTTGCCTACGTTATGTCATTTCAGTGGAACAGAATTTGATTGGAACTTGATCTACTTCTACAATGCATTGCAAGGTTAACAGTATCTATAAACTCACTGCAAGTCTTCAATCGGCAAAACAATAAAATATTCATCCTTAGAACTGATAAATCCCTTGTCGATCTTTAAATCACGGCTAAACGGAATTATTACGAGATAGCGAGAACGTGCTTGCAGATTAAGGCACTTTATTTACTCTTAAAGTGTTTAGAGAATATATTTGCTGCTATCGATTTTCTTGAAGAGAGCATTTCAAGTTACTTGGAATATCATACAACCATTTTGTGAACATTGTTCAGTAGCAATCCCCGTAATTGGAAAATAATACAGCAAACGAAGAGAAGTGCGTTTTCCCGGAAGGCTAAAAGACTTGAACAGGACGAGGAAAGGATAGATAAATTTGATAAATATATCTCTACAAAACTATTATAGACTTGATTTATTAGTTAATTCCCTGTCAAGTGTGTTTTTCAGGGATTCTGAAATGAACTACGTGTGTTGCTTTTTGCAAGCTTACTTTACTGAGATAATCCCAGGAATTCGACCCTGGTTTACTGGTTTAATGGTTTTAATCTTGTAAAAATCTGTAATGAAACATAAAGCGTAGTGAATTATGTGAAATACGGAATAATTGTGAATTAAGGGATTGGATTCCAATACTTAGCCAGGGGTGTTAGAACATCTTTTTCTTGAAAATGAAAGTTTTGCTTTAAAATAGTGTAAACATGTTTTGTAGAAGAGACCTAATGTAAATTCGGGGTATTTAGGTGATTCGAAATAAACAAACTTTTGACGTTCAAAAGGTAGTATTCTGAATTCGTACGTAGATTTATGTCATGATTTTTTTGACAAAGTTTATTTAATCCCTCATCTTATCAACACACACACACACACACACACACACACACACACACACACACACACACACACACACACACACACACACACACACACACACACACACACACACACACACACACACACACGCACGCACGCACGCACGCACGCACGCACGCACGCACGCACGCACGCACACACACACACACACACACATAGTATATATATTTATTTTAAGTCCGCTTTAATGAAAATTATATTTTACAACGCTAATACATTCATTTTCGGTAAAATGTATATATATACATAAGACCCCCCCCCCCCCCCCCAAAAAAAAAGAAAAACTGGAGAAAAAAAAACCCCCACCTCAACCACTCAGAAAGTAATAAATTACAAAGAATAAGGCTAATAATCACTTTATGGTTCATCCGCATAAGTAAGCTGTTTGCTTTAAACATAAAATCCTTCTAAGATGCGCTCATAATTCAAGATATGAATAAATATAGCAAGACATTAATCTAGCGTTCGCTTCCTTAATGTTTACTATGTGGGAAATATTGCATGGAAAATTATGAATGAAGATTGCAGTTTCTAAATTTGAGTGCTTTGTCTGAACCTTTTCTTTGCTTTGATTTAACATTATCGAAATCCACATCCAGAGCCTAGAATCAACTTCTTATGACTGAGAAAGATTCTGTGTGAAATTTGTTTAAGAAATCTACAAACAATACAGCACTCAATACGATAACAAATCTGAAAGTCAATAAAATTTCATCATACAACACAAAGAATTCTATGGGGATAACAGATAAAAGCATTCTTTCTCTGCTGTACTTCTTTCCAATATCTCTACCATATTCAAAATGAATTAAAAACAATTATAAGTAAATTTTTGACGTAGTCTGCCATAGGTCTTTCAAAAGTTAGGGAGATGAAAAACAAAGTAACCCCTTTCGATGTGCATTATACTAAGTAAATGAAATATATGACAAATGCAGTTAGTTCATAGATGCAACGATTTTGATAAAGACTTTCTAGACTAGAGCGAATTTGCTACATATATAAAAATCTTTTGATGAGTCGGACTTCCACCGACCATGGCGCGCCCAGCATCTTTCATCTGCATCAGCATTTGCCGCAGCTGTGGCACCGTCGACCAATTAAGAGTGAATACCTATATCTTAATCAACAACAACTTCTTTGAATCGCATTAAACAAATCCTAGCTCTTCTATGAATAAAACATTTGTTTTTATAAATAAGAAAACATTCATTGCCCGATCTGACAACTTGGGTGAAACAAAAATCCCTCACTGATACTGTCAATAGTAGCAATACAAAAGTATTTCTATAGTAGTCAGCGGATATTCAGTACCTTTGTGCTTACCCGAGATATAGGCTTCAAAACATTGCAAAAAAGTGTATTACTCTGAAACTGAGAGTGTCTTTCTAGTACATAGCTCTGTCCTTAGATGGGTTCTTTGGCTTTCACGTTTAGGTCGATTTCGTAATCAGTTTGCTCTTTAAATATTTATATTTTCGATTTCTACAGTGTCGGCCTGGATAGACAGAACTTGTCGTAATGCGCTCGTGGTGCACCACATTAATTCACGTCTGTATGTTCTGATATTTATGAATAAAGCATAGGGGCATGCAATCGAACCACCCTTACAACCACACTTTTTTCACCTAAGCGATACTGGTCAGTTTACTCTTTCTAATATGCATAGAAAAGTAATCTTCATGAAAAATTCTATTATTGCATCTTGTATGCGAAAGCTCATCAAATCTTAAAACTGCAGAAAATCATCAAGAGCATAGATAATTGTTTAACTATTTAGAGATTCTTTGAAACTGGATATTTAAGACTGAGAAACTGTAAATGTTCAACGTTGACTGGCTCCTTCTTCCTAACCGGCTTTTTTTATGTTATACGCTTCGCCGACTAGGTTACATTATCAACAAACGAATTATAAACATCATCTGGAGGACTAATTAAATTATGAACATTTTTCACTACTGCATGCTTGGTAGAGCAATAACAATTAGACAATAACCCTGGATACGAAGCTCCTGTGTGGAGCAAATACAAAATATATAACGCGAAATACACCAGATTTGTAGGCAATGGATGAAAAGATACCCATTTGTTGAAATATGATGAATAATTAGACATCATACTATCATTTCTTGACTGCTCCAATATTTATACAAGCTTCGTTGCAAACTCACATTCTAGGGCACTCTTACTCTTCCGCCTCCTGACAAACACGAGCAAGATTTACTTTTAAATCTGTTAAAAACAAAAAATGAATAAAAAAAAATTCAATTTATATACAAAATTTTAATTCTCTTGCAGAAATGCCATTTTAACACGGCCTGGCGGACCACATGTATTTCCTAATGTAAAGATGGTGGATAAATCCAAACCACAAGTCCAAAAATCATGAAACCAGAGGACATACAAAATCAGTGAAAATGAAAAACAAATGGAAAATAACAAAATATTTCTACTTGAAGAGCATATGTGAATCCTTGTGATGGAGTGAGATCAGATGCCCGGGGAGAGTGAGCATCTCCTGCTTGCTAGCAACACCCGTCACATATACCCAGTAGAAAGAGTCAAATCGTGTAAATTCCATATGTATTTATATATGGAGAAGTCGAAGTAGGTAACCTTCTAGTATAGAAGGTGTCAAATCTGTGTAAAATGATCGGAATCGGTCTCAGTCCAGAATATCATTTAGAAGTCTGGATAACGAGATATCATATGGAGTAATAAGAGTCTCGTAACGACCATAGAACTTCCTCAGTGACGTTGCTAGTCTAGCACATATATAACCTTGGTTGAGCAGCTTAACTGAAAGTCGCCTAGCCCTCAGAACAAAGTCATTGTAATTTGAACATGCTCTGTAATAACGTATTAACGAAGATATAAAATACGCCGTATGCGGGCGATGATGGAATGTTGCTATTTATGAAAGGAAAATTTGTGATAGCGAAATTGAAATCGTCACGTTTGTCATAGAGTGAGGTGTTCAATTGACCATTAATGTCTAAAGACAACATAATATCTAAATACGAATTAGAATTACTACTTTCTGTGGTTTCTTTGACCTCCAGTTCACTTGGATAGATGATGCTAAGGTAATCCGCGAATGAAGGATTATTAATTGAAAGCAAGTCATCTATATATCTCTAAGTAGAGTTGAAGCCAAGAGCCAATTGTTTTTTTCCTTGCGAAAGCAAAGACTGAATGAATTCAGCTTCGTATGAGTAAAGGAATATGTCAGCCAGAAGCGGAGCACAGTTAGTGCCTATTGGAATGCCGACAATTTGTTGAAAAACCTTACCTCCAAACACCACAAAAATGTTATGGACAAGAAAGTTCAACATCTGGATGACAGCTGTTTCAGTGTATTTATTATTTTCCCTAACAAAGTAAGTTTTATCGTGGCCTATTACTATATATTTGAATTTGCGGCTTCCGTTTTTACTAGTAAATGCATTTTGAATAATTTCCGCTAATCTGTCTTTTAATTTCTGATGAGGGATCGTTGTGTAAAGAGTCGAAAAGTCAAAAGACTTGATGGAGTGAATTTCAGTAAAACTTTTTGATTTTAGATGTTCTAACAACTCTTTTGAATTTTTAAGGATCCACATTTGATTAATTTCACTTCTGGAATATACTGTTTCGCAATATCTTTGAAGGCTAGATTTAATTTCTGATGTAAAGATGATGATAATATTTTTGTGAGTAGCATCGATGCAGATTTTGTGGAACGCTTCCAGGAACCAGCGATAAAGCGTTGTTTGTAAGGATTTTTGTGCATTTTTGGAATGCAGTACAAATATGGAAGTTATAAATTTAATTCATTTGAGTCAATACCAAACGTATTGAGGACAGATTTATGATTTTCGAGTACTTCCGAAACCGAAAACTTCGTGAGAGTGTAAGAAGGATTTCCTGGAGCTGAAGTTAATCCTAATTCTTTCACTAGGCTGTGAAAGTAATATTTCTCACAAGTAAATGTATAATTATTAGGTGCTTTATCTGCTGGTGTAATGATATAATGTTCTTGGAGGAAGGTAAGTTCTCTGACAACATCAGGATCTTTAAAAGTAGATTCGAATCTGGTGTTTACAGAACCTTGTAATTTTTAATTTTTGATCTCAGCAGTACTGCAATAGATGTTATCCATTCCAAAAGAGTGTCGACCTGTACTTCTTCTCTTTTTGTCCATCGTGTGGCATATTCCTCGCAGCAGTTCATAATATTCTCAAAATTTTGGCTCCATGTGAATGATCTGGGTTCTCTGTATTTTGGACCTTTCAGTAAAAGTTCTCTTAATTTAGTGTTTTTAACAATATCGAGATCACCAGTAATGACATGGCCACAAGGAGAATATACAAAATTAGACGAGGAACATGCACACGGTTGAGGATGGCATGCAGAGTTGCTAAGATCAAGACACTGTAGGAAAAAGAGGAGTTACCGGCTCAGTTATGTGGCAGAAGTCACCATGGAGCTATACAATACATGAATATAAATAATATAATAGAACATTTAACACATTACAAAAATATTTGATTGTAGTGCAATTACGATACCGACTTAGGACGGTCATTACAAAGAAACCCTTTGTAATTATAAATTTTGGATGCAACTGATGGCGTGTAGCTGTAGGAAATACATGGCGGATCTTTGTTTTTGAAATGTGGAGGTATTTTCTCTAAAACAGACTTATGATTTAAAATTTGGCCAAAATTTAAATAATCAATTCCTTTATTTGCAGATTTAATTTTGATGAAAGGGCGATTAGATTTTTCCATAGAAATATCTGACTTGACGGGACGAAAAAGTCTAGCGGTCGATATGTCCATAATAATGCCATCTAGTCTATACTCTGCAGAGCTTATATCAGTAAATATACGGTGTCTGGACGATACGTACAACTCGTGTAATTTTCTGAGTGAAATAGAATAAAGTTTTGTACGAATGTGATGAAGGCCCAAAGGTTTATTTATAAATGGCAAAAGAGCATCAAAGTAAATATTATGTATTTCAGGTTTGTTGTATTTGCGTGTACCATGACGTAGATGCCTCCTCTGGCTTTTGTTGAATAAACCGTGTACGTTAACTGATTGACACGCAGGACTAGTTAGGTTACCAATACTACTAATATTGTCATTGCATCCATAAGGCGAAGCAGTGCCGAGACGTCTTATCCAGTATTCTTCTCTTTTCCGACGAAAAGGAGTGCTCAAATTGGCATTGTTTGTGGGATGATATATTTTTTTCTATAATTCTAATTTTCATTGAGAGAATAGAGTGGTCAGGCTGGTTGAAGTGGCGATAGAGTAATTGGTTTCCGCTACAATTTATTTTGGAGCTGTGACCTGATACTCTTGTACGGAGTTGTCCCTTTGTCTCTCCAACATATATTAACCCACAGAGTGAACACTCAATACCGTATACAATGTTTGAACTCTTACACTTCAAATGGTCAAAACTATGCGTATGAAAGGTATGTTTGGTTAAATTACTCGTAAAAGAATTGTCAGTAATTAAGATGTTGCAAGTTTTGCAATTTTTGGTCCCGCATTTAGATATTTCACAATCATAAAGGGAAAATTGGTAATCTTTAATTACGTCAACTAGTTTAACCGTACAGGGCTTGATGTTTATGAAGATAAATCCTAAATCTATATATGAAGAAGAATTAACCAATGTATTCAAATGAGGCTAATAAGGAACTGCAGTCCATTTTAGGATATCTATACTACCGACTGCATTTTCTGATCTCATAGTTGAAACTGTATCACAAACTTATCTTGGTTTGGAACTAACCAATTACCTTTTTTGGTTCAAAAACAGTTAAAAGCCCTTGCACCCCAGTGTGAATTAAACCTTTCACATTGTGCATTGTAATCTATTGCAGACCTATCTACAATATGCGGACCCAATAACCTGTCTATGGACATAAAACAAGAGGTGCGATCTTACAATTAACTTAAACGTCATCATATTTACTTTCTTCTTTATGTACCAAAACTACATACAACATTGCTTTTTGATAATAGTAATCAGTGATGCTAGACACATTGTCCTGCAGCTTTGGATTTCTTCTACAATTTTTTCAGAACTGACTGCATTTTTTCCTTGTCCGTTATCCACTTTATGGTCAAGAATTTCAGATCCCCAGTCAATGAATTAACTGTTCAATTGTTTCAAGCTCTCTCCTAGTGAAGCTCGCAAGAGCCGTCTGACCAGGTGCCGAAAACTTCACTGTTTGGCTTGCCCAATATGTAAACTCCATAACCGGAATGAGAAGCTTCATTGTAAATTATTATCTCTGGTGCAATATGAACTTTGGCTGTCAAAGATGACCAGTTCAAATGAACACAATTTTTCTTCCAGAAAACCAACTTCGAGTCAAACGTAAATACCAAAATAACCATTTTGTAAAATATTTGAGTAACACATCCCTTTTCTAACAACTTGTCTATCTATGCTTTCACAAATGAGATATTCTCGCGTGCAGTCTTATTGTTTTGAGAAAAATAGACTCAGAATAAGTAGAAAATGGAATTTTTATATAAATGGTTTATAACACCTAAAATATAAACATCCTAACCTATATCTAACCATTTACTGTAATTTTGTGCAAACCTTCCTACTGAACTTATAGCCTTCACATTTCCATCAAACTATCAATATTAAAAAATTACTTAGCTTTAGCTTTGGTCGCCGGACACTCTGAATCCTGTTTTTAATCGGAAACGGACCGCTGAACCATGAGAACGTTCGATAGAAGCACAGGTAACATCTGCTATGGATAGGGAGCTATTCTTTCACTATGAGACTTAGATTTACTCTTTTCCGTGTCGAGTTGTTCTGCCATTGTGAATTCTCTTTTCATCACCGCTATTCCCATTTGATTCGTTTCGTACCGTTCAACAATAGCTGAGCTTCAAGCAATCAGCAAGAATTTGGCTATGCCAAATAATTCCCATACCTTCTTGTATGTTTTGCACTGCTTACAGAAAACGAATTTGGATTGGTCAGGAAATATCTATCTCAGTTTCCCGAATACATGTACGGAATGTTTGTGTTATTCCTCGGAATGAATAGTCCTTAAAACTACTCGTTAATTCTCTAACTTTGACAAATGTTCTTCATTGATTTTCTTTTGGCTTTTCGAACAAAAGGCTGTTAAGTATCCGTTGTGCCGGTGTTCCTGAGTAAGCGTTTCCCTATAGCCAAATTTCCCCCTGAAAACAATATATTACGTCGTGTCCATGATATACGTTGTCGTTTTAACAACATAGCTACGTCGTGGTTACATTTTCTACAGTTAGCATAGTGTAAGGATTGGTATTGGAACACCCTTCTTTAGAACGGACAAGCTTTTATTGTCGTATTGGAATGACGTTGGAGACAATTGTGGTCGGTGGACCACATTTGTAGTTACCAATGCTATTTATTATTCATCTGCAAAAATGTTTGGGATAGGTAAATAGGGATCTCCTACAAATTTGGAAGCACCTTCTGTCTTTTTACCTACTTGTCTGTCCATCTGTCTGTAGTCTGTCCACTGAACTGTTCAAATGGAGTCCGGGCCATAACTTCTTTATGCTACCTTGCATAATGAATATACTTCATGCATTTGTTATCCATTGCCCAAGAGGGTGTTAAGACATTTAAACAAGGTCATGTCTGTAAGGCCAATGTCACATTGCACTTATTGTCAAAATTCGTGCCTATAATTTTACAATGATAATTTGTATTCGGATAACACTTCACAAAATTATTATCAATGACCCAAGGATATATATCGATATCTAATTAAGGTCTTATCTCGTAGTTCAAGTGAGCAATGCACACATAGTCGATATCCGTGTCTGAGCCAGAATTCTACAATGATAACTTGGATTTGTGTACAACTACACACAATTATTGACCTTTATCAAATGGTATATCATGACCTTAATCCAAGGATTAATACCGGTATCTGCACGGTCAAGTTCACAAATTCGTGTCCGGGTGGTAACTACTTTTTCTATTGACTTGGATTAGGATGATATTTCACGTGACTGACTTTGTTGTTCATGCCCAAAGAGTAGGAAATGACTTTGAACTAATGTAAAAAGTCTAAAGTCTAGGTCATAGTTGTAATTGTAAATGCAGGATTGAACCTTCAATTTCACTTTTTTGTTCGATCTGGATCAAATTTCATAATATTTAATAATATTTTCAGCATCAAATCTTTTAACTTCTCCGCCCTCTACACTACATTCCGCATCAAAAGCTCAAAAACAGACTTGCTACAATTATTCGAAATTCTTTTTTCCATAAAAATGGAAATCGTAGATACAAATATCTTGTCATTGGGCGGGAAGATACATGTTTTGTAAAAGAACACTCTGATGCAAAACAAGTATACCGAAGATCAAATCATCTAAATGCTGGAAGTTTTAATAGACAATATTTTCGTGGTGTTTGGAGGGAACGTTTTTCAGCAAATTATTGGCATTCCCATTGGAACTAACTGCGCCCCTCTTCTTGCTGACATTTTCTTATATTCGTATGAGGCAGAATTTATTCAAAACATGCTCTCCACAGGCAGATAAAAGCCTTGCATCTCAGTTTATTTTTACGTATAGATATATAGACGACGTATTGTCAATCAATAATCCTAACTTTTAGGATTACATACATGAAATCTATCTCCATGATCTTGAGATAAAAGAGACAACCGAGAGCAATAATTCCGCTTCGTATCTGGATATATTTTAACTTTCGACAGTAATGGTCATTTGAACACCTCTCTATATGACAAACGTGACGATTTTAAATTCCAAATAACTAACTTTCCATTTCTTTGCAGCAATATTCCGTCTTCACCTGCCTATGGAGTTTTTATATCTCAACTTATAAGGTACGCAAGAGCCTGTTCTCTATACGACGGTTTTATTCCAAGGGCCAAACGACTGGCCACTAAATTGCTCATGCAGGGATATGTTAAAGAACGTCTGAAATCGTCACTGAGGAAGTTCTACGGTCGCTATGGGGATCTTGTACGAAAATATAATGTGCCTCTTTCTAGAATGATTGATGATATTCTGGAATGCGACTAATTGATCTGTTCAGTGAACACCAAATATGACTGTATACCAGTTTGTACTTTCGTATGTACCATTAGGAAACCAAAACTCTTGATCTTGACATGTTTCTTAAGAACAGCTGTGACGGGTGATGCATGCAAACAGGAGAAGCTTACTCTCCCCGGACACCTGGTCTCACCTCGGAATTTTTCAGTATTTCGGGGTTCACAACAGTTCCTTTTTGAAACTTACACGAAAATGTTCCCTCTAAACACCACAAAAATATTGTCTATTAAAAATTCCAGCATTTTGATGATTTGATATTCGGTTTACTTGTGTTTTGCACCAGAGTGTTCTTTTACAAAATATGTGTCTTCCCGCCCACTGACAAGATATTTATATCTACGATTTCCATTTTTATAGAAAAATGAATTACGAATAATTGTAGCAAGTCTGTTTTTGAGCTTTTGATGCGGAATTTTAGTGTAGAGGGTGGTAAAGTCAAAAGATTTGATGCTGAAAATATGATTAAATTTCGGAGAATGAATGAATCGAGTGTTATCTGCAGATATAGTCCAATTTAGTTACCAGTACAATTCTTTTTTAATCAAACATTCTTATGATAATAGGCCAAGCTGTCGATGCTCGTATCATTACGGTTAACTTAAATATCAATGAATCAATTAAGGCTAGATCACTTTTTCTCCCATTCAATCTGCCAATCAAAAACCATTGTCGTGATAAAAAGAGACATATACTATTTGTCATTGATAAAGAAGTTAAATATTAAATAATGGTGTGTCGAAACATCGTAGTTTACATGGACATTGAAAACTCTGAGAGAGGGGCCAGAAGACGACAAATTGTAGTCAAATCATAGTTAACACAAAGTTGATAAGAGCGTGGAAAAAAGTTTTAATCCTATGTATAAAACGCAGTCAGAACCAGACACATAAATTGGCTAAAAAGTGCGTATTATATTTGAGTATTTACGGTACTTAAATTAAATGTCGACAGCATCTTTATTCCAGCTTATTTTATCGTTGGAGGATCTAGACTTTCTTACGGTAGATTTAACTTTAGGAAAAATGTTTTTGCGAATCCAACTGACTCGCAAAAACGCAAAAAAATCAATCGACAGCAAAAATAACCAGGTTTACGGTAATGTCACTCAGTTCTTTTGACTTTTCGACTCTTTATTGAACCATTCCTCATCAAAATCTCAAGAATAGAATAACATCAATTACTCAAAATGCCTTCTTTAACAAAAGAGGAATTCGCAGGAAAAAGTACCCCGTTATAGGCCACAACGACACATATTTTGTAAGGGAACAGTCTGATTCCAGCAGCAAGTATACAGAAAAAGAGACCATCCAAATGTTAGTATTTCTTGTATATAATATTTTTGTGATATTTGGTGTTCCAACAGATTTATTGGCATTCGGATGGTTACTAATTGCGCGCCTTTTCTGGCCGACATATTTTGGTACTCTCACGAAGCCGAATTCCTAAGTCCCTGCTCTCAAAAGGCAATGAACAATTAGCATCTCGGTTCAACTTTACATACAGATAAAACGATGACGTTTTGTCGATTAATAACCCTGTATTTAAGGATCACCACAACATCATATATCCAAAGAAACTCGAAATAAAAGATACAACTAAGAGCACATGTTACGGTGATGAATTGTAGGCACCATTATATAATTTTTTTTACCGGAAAACGGTAGACGAGTCGTACTTTACTGTACATATGCCTGCTTCCATCGGTTAAATCGTCAAAAGTGTATCACTCTCTTCATTATTTCTATGGTTCAGAACTGAAGGTGACATTTTGAGGGCTCGTCCGGGATACCAAGGCAGCAAATGTGAGGTTGAGGATACTGGGAAGCAGTTATGGCTTTCACGCTCACTGAGGAAATGATGACTGTCAGGTCGATGTTAATGGAGGCTTCGAAGGAAACCCTAACTGAAGTAATTGAGCAGTTTGAAGATAAGGCCAAGGCACCGGACATATTAGGTCTTGTGATGGAGGCGGACAATCTGTTCATGTCAGAGATGGGTAGAGACAACGCAAGTAATTCGTTGATGGCATTTTAGCATACCTTGGATGCTCCGAGCGATCAAACCGCAAGTGTTAATATTGAGAAGGGTTAAAAATAGAAACATCAAACTCTACGATGAAATTCCATAAAGACTTTAAGATCAGCGAACAGATTGACTGTAAAACTGGGATCTCGTACAACAGTCTTATCAGACAGATAGAACTAGGTCTATGTAAAGGTCACTCGATCTGAGGCAGATGCTATTGATGGGGTTATTGGTGCCGTCGTCCCAACATCCAGTTTACGTAGCTATGGACGTCAGGACCTTACACTAGGCGTTCTGCGTGGTATATTGAGGGGTCACTATGCTGAAAAAATAGTACAGAACTATATACTGAACTGGCTAGTGTGGAACAGCAACCAAAAGAGACAAGCAGTGAATTTCATGGATCTGCGTAATAAGATTTTATTTGCTTCTCAGGAGAGTAGTGGTGAATTCGAATATAGTCCTAAATTGGTCCATAAACTCTTTGCTCGCACTGTTCAGACTGGAGTCCGTGAATCTATCATACGGCAGGAAATGACGGTGTTTCTCCTCGATGACAAGAAGTCTGATGCAGAGCTCCTTGATGAGCTAAATAAAATTAACAGAAAGTATGAAAGACATCTGTTTCGTCAGTGAAATCAGAGCAAAATATGAATTACTAGCCAAGGTCAGAGCTCTTAAAGTGGAGGTCAGTCAGTTAAAGGCTATGGCAACATAGAAAGAGGAAGGATAATTTAATAGTAGAGGGTGTCGCGATTGCCGTGACAAGAGACTAAAGAACTGTTGTCACTGTTGGTAGTGTGGTTTTGATGGGCATAAGAGAAGGAAATATCCCAATCGCCAGAAAGACTCAAGTTCGGAAAACGAGAAAAAGTCCCGTCCCAGGGACAAGGCGTGACCCAGGTTTCAAGTCCCAAAAAGTGTCATAATTGTTATACCACATTATTACAAAACTCTACGAAGTTTTGTAGTTCATGTCACATAGTTTGTTATTGTTCAAGAGAATGTCAATCAAACCATTGGTATTTACATAAGAATTTGTGCAAAGCAATTAATTATGTAGGCAAGAAATATGAACAGAATAATGATGTTTGTCATGAACATATCAATTAAATCAAGGGAAGCGTTTATGACATCAGTCCTGATTTGGTAAAGATTGTTGCAAAACCATGTCTTATAGACTGTATAATTGAAAATTACAAGTGTAGTACACTAGTGCTCAGGTCTCAATTATTCATATTGATTATGTACAGAAAGTTTTGCCTAATTTTGTGACAAAGATTGACAGTATTGGCAAGTTTGTAAATGATGAACATTTTTCAGTATTGTCTGCATCTGGTTCACATTCCTATTGGTGGGAGTATTACCTTTAAACATTACTCTGTCAAACCACGTGATAACTGTGCCATTTGTAGTAGCAAAATATACAGTTACTGGGTTGAGTGAACCTATTTTGGGGTACAATGTTATTCAGCATTTTTCTAGAATCGCAAATGTTAGTGAGATCAAACAACTTTTGAGAAATTGTTTACATTGTGGTTACCAAAGCAAAGTCAATGTTTTATTCAGAGATTTACAGGCACTCAGTCAGATTTTCTATGCTGTGTCAAGGTAGGTCGCCAATACCTGATGGTTTCAGGACATTCGTCGGTTACAATTCGTGCATCACTCAAAGGTAAGCGTTATCCGAACGATATAACTGCAATATTTCAGCCCTTCGAGATGAACTGTGATGACATTACTTTAGATGAAACACTAGTCACCGTTGGACCGAAACCAAGGGTTCAGTTACTTGTCACTAACCATAACAACTCGGACTTTATTTTGACAAAAGGAAGAGTCCTCGGATGTATACACCGAATTTCGGCTCTTATTCCCTCTTGTAAAGTTATCAATCTGGTGGTGACAGAACCTAAAGATGAAGTCGACCAAACAATTAACGAGGGTGACTGGGACCCACCAGTAGATTTAGCATCAACCTCACTTACTGTGGAACAGGTTGGCAAGGTAAGGTCTTTGTTACGAGAGGAAAATGAGTTTTCTCACACCGAGAAGATGATATTGGATATGCAGATGGCCTACAACTTCCTATTGAACTTGAGGATTCTGCACCTGCTCATAGCTCGTACCTGGCAGTACCTAAACCCCAACTTCAGGAAGTCGCAAATCTACTTAGTAAGCAATGGATCCGGAAGTCTACCTCGCCCTATGCTAGATCGCTTAGGGTATGCGTGGATTAGCGTCGTCTAAACTCGAAGACAATTCATAATCAATATCCCATTCCTCGGGTACAGGATGCCTTAAACTCTCTGGGAGGAAGTCAGTGGTTTTATTTGTTAGATCAGAGCAAGGCTTATTATCAGGGTTTCGTTCAGGAGGACTGTAGGAAATACACAGCATTCACAACACCTAGGGGACAGTTTGAATGAAATCGAATACCATTTGGCTTGACGGGAGCGTCATGCATATTCCAAGCATACATGAATGACACGCTAGAGGAGCTACGTGACTCTTTTTGCATTCCTTACCTCGATGATATTCTTGTATATAGTATCAGCTTTGATGATCATCTTCAGCTTCTGCGAACCGTGTTTCAACGTTTGAGAGAAAAAGGACTTAAACTAAGACCGAGCATATGTTATTTGTGTCAGAAAGAAGTTCGCTATCTTGGACATGTAATTACCACGGAGGGGCACACTATCGACCCAGCCGACAAAGCAGCCGTTACCCTGCTTCGTCAGAAGACGCCAAGTACGGTTGGTGAAGTGAGGCAAATCATGGGTTTGATAGGATATTACCGTAGATATATCCCCGCATTCTCAAGAAAAATCTATTTATGATTTGTTGATAGTTGATTCAGGTCCCAAGGACAAAGGTAAGAAGAAGCGCACTGGAAAACGTGCCGGACAGAAAGGATCAAATGCTTTGATTGAATGGACAGAGGTGCACAAAAAGTGCTCGAGGAACTTAATGACTTCTTAATCAGTCCACCTATTATGGCATATCCCAAGTTCGAGGAACCGTATGTGCTTCACATTGACGCTTGTCAGAATGGACTAGGAGCTATCTTGTATCAACGACAAAGCTCTGGAAACCTTGCTGTTGTTTTGTATGGGTCAATGACACTTACTCCAGCAGAAAAGAGCTACTACATGCACTCGGGAAAACTTGAGTTCCTGGCCTTGAAATGGAGCATTACGGAACAATTCCGAGACTATCTTTACTACGCCCATACTTTGATGTGTATAGCGATTACAACCCGTTGCAATATATGTTTGCTGCACCAAAATTGGACGCCACACAACTCAGATGGGTGTCATCGTTAGCAGACTTCAACTTCAAAGTTCACTACAAACCGGGTCGTCAGAACCAGGACGCCGATGGACTGAGCCGTATGCCATCGAACATTGAACAGTAATCTACACATTGTACGCATAAATGTTCTCAAGATTTGATAGATTCCGTGCTCTCAGTGAAGCAGGATGAGAACCATTGCAGTCGTACATTACTAACCAATGAATCAAGGAACCAGGAAAACACACTTCTGGCTCATGTTAGCGTGCAACCACTTGACAAGTCTATACAGGAGTCAGAACATCAGGATAAGGCTATTAGCACTGACATCTCTCTGATGAAGGAGCATAGGAAACCGTCTAGGTTAGCTTGAAGTAAACTTCTACTTCGAGCATGGTCAAAACTACATTTGACAAAGGACTCCTGTGGAGGATCATAACATTACCTAAAGAGGGAACAGTAAAACAGCTTGTTCTTCCAAACGAACTGTGCTACATCAGTTACATAATGAAATGGGACATCCTGAGACTGAGAGGGTGTTTGCTTTTGCCCGTGATCGGTACTATTGGCCAAGGATGTTCAAGGAGATAGAGAAATATGTCACGCAGGGGAGTAATTGTCTTAAGAATCGAAAATCAGCACGCATGAACCGTTCCCCCATGAAACGCATTGAGACAACGCATCCGCTCGAGCTGCTGTCCATTGATTTCTTGCACTTGGAAAAGAGCAAAGGAGGATATGATTACATTTTGGTGGTTATGGATCATTATACCCGAATTACTCAAGCGTATACTCTGAACAAGGCAGGAAAGACTGCAGCCGAAAAGATCTTCAATGACTTTATTCTGAGATTCGGAATACCAAACCGTCTTCATCATGACCAAGGACGCGAGTTTGAGAATACCTTTTTCCATGAGCTTCAGAAACTCTGTGGTATTACTCGCTCTAAGACCACGCCATATCACCCGCAGGGAAATGGCCATGCGAAACGTTTTCAACCGAACACTACTTCAGATGATGCGTACCCATCATCTAAACAAGGTGGTTCATGCTTATAATTGCTCCAAACACGAAGCTACATGATACTCACACTTTTGTTATTTGGACGCAATTCTCTTTTTCCAGTGGACCTTATCCTACCTAGCAATGGACATGCAGAGGGAAGCTCAAAGGTCACCACATACACCCAGTATGTGACGGAATGGAAGGAACGGATGGAGGAAGCTTTTGCTGTTGCATTACGAAATGCTAGGAAAATCGCACTTACGGGCAAGCAGAATTATGATGTGAAGGGGTTTGGTGCCGTCATATTGAGTGTCGGAGATCGTGTTCTGGTTCGCAATTTATTTCAGAAGGGTGGACCAGGCAAAATGCGTCCCTACTGGGAACAGGATATCTATGTTGTTACAGACCGCCCTCTGAATGACTTGCCCGTGTATGATGTCAGGAGAGCCAATGGGAAGGGAAAAATCAGGTGTCTGCACCGTAATTTCCTCTGCAACAGTTAACCATTATCTGATACATCTACAAAAGTTTATAGAGTCCTCCCGCCCTGTGAGAGAGAGAGTGTAATACTGAAAGTACATTAGTCTACACAAGGCTGTTGAGAGCCCAATAATAGACTTATGGTTTTTGCGATGACTTGAGGGACATACTGTCAAAAGCTGTAACTATTTTGTAAACCAACGAAATGAAATTATCAGAATCGTTGACCTTCCTTAATTTGTAAATTTGATCACCCTAAAAATAGGAACGATATATTCCGCTGTATACTTATTACTGAAAAATCAGTTTTCCGACGTTGAGTTAGAATGTAAAATATACTTAACATATGTAATATTTTTATGCCCCCAGATTGATAGATCGGGGGCACATTGTTTTTGTTCTGTTTGTCTGTTTGTTTGTCTGTCTGTTGTTAACTTTAAACTTCGCCATAATTTTTGAACCGTGAGATATAGATATTTCCTATTTGGCATACATACTCCACTAAGAAAGCTCTCACAAATTACAACAAGATCATTGACCCCGTGAGCATTGACCGACATTTCAGAAAAATAATATTGGTTATAACTTTCGAAACGCAAGAGGTAGGGCTCTCATATTTCACATGTGTTTTCCTTGTGATATGTGATCTTTCCGTCGCTGCAATAATGTTTTACCTCGTGGCCTTTGGCCTACATATAAAAACTTTAAAATTGATTATATGGTTTGAATTGTAAGAGGTAGGGCTTTCATATTTCACATGCGTATTCCCATGTGGTGCAGTGTAGTCAAGATATAGGATGGATATTTGCTTTCTTTGGATTTTGTTGGCGAGACATACAACATGACGGCGTTGCTTTAGAGTAAAATAAAATGAGAAATATGTTATTAAAGAAATATTGTCGTTGTCGTTGTCAAAATAAAAACCTATCCATAATCGCAAAACATTCATATCGATGATTAAACATTAACATGAAACAAACTATATTGGAGTACTTCAAGAACGGACTATACAGAACTTTAACTAAAGAAAAAAGAAAAAGAAAAAAGGAGTTACTGGCTCAGTTATGTGGCAGAAGTCACCATGGAGCTATATAATACATGAATATAAATAATATACTAGCACATATAACACTTTACAAAAATATTTGATTGTAATACAATTACAATACCGACAAAAGCCAAACAAATGGTGTGGTTAACCGGTTTACGGGCCCACCTTCTCACTCACCGTAACAGCAGAACAATCAAAGGATCAAAGGACGTACATTTAAAATTTCATAAATAATCTTCCATGTAAAGAACAAGGATCAACAGGTATCGCATATTGAAAGGTCATCAAAATAGAAACACGTAAGGTATTGTAAAACACATAATGATATAAAAATATATGCGACATCAACATGATAAACCGTGCTGTGCCAGTCTGAAAGCGAGCTAAGACCCTAGATCTGTAGGAGTCCCGACTAACAGTCAGAGGGGTCGAGGTTCAGGACCATGTCTCCTCTGAAAGAGGTTTGGACAAGGTCCGTCATATAGTCCCCACCGTCCTGTTAGTCAGCGTGCAATGTTCGAGTAAAAGTCTGCATAAGGCTGTAGAGGGGCCAAATACAAGACCTATAGTCTTTTTGATGATCTCAATGTCATATTGTCTATTTAGAAGACGTCTGACTATTTTATTACATGATAAAATAACGTTATCGGAGCCTTTTACTTTCCTTAGTTTATATACGAGATTACCGTAAAAATTAGGATGGGAAATTCCATTGGATACATAGTGTTCAAAAGAAATATTTCCAAATTTAGATAGAAGTTCTGAATAAGATCTGAAGAATTTGCCGAATGTTTTTCTTAGCTTGTGATATCTGTAACCCTGAGTTAAAAGTTTAATAGTAATTTGTAAATTTCATTTATGAAAGTCCAAAACATCGGTGCAGCCTTTGACAAATTGAACTAATTGAGATAGAGATACCATATGATGGGAGTCGAGGGACATCGCCATCCAAGTAAGGAAAATTTACAATAGGAAATCCAAACTCCTCACGTTTATCATAAATATTAGTATATATTAGGTGGTTAATAATTATGATGTTCAAATCTAAGAAAGGTGTAGATTTATCTCAAGTATTAGCTTTATTCAATCCAGATATCTGCAAGTATTATTAAATTTGTCAATGAGGTCAAAACGTTTTGATTTTTGAATATAAACCATAAAATTTCTCTCATAACAATAAAGAAATAAATCTGCTATCAGAGGCGCGCAGTTAGTAGCCATAGGAATCCCAACAATTCCCAACTGAAAACATCGAGCAGTGCTATTGGCTGACTCTTACAAATATTGATATTTCTATAGCAGCAATGAATACAACAAAAAACTTTATATGATCAGTATTGGCTTAGTTGGATTTTATATTGGCCGAATTAATTAATAACATGCTCATTAATCAGTGTTTTCCATATTGGCCTAGTTCTTGTGCCTCGGTACATACCTTAACAGAATTGTACACCACCTAAACAATAGCAAGCATTGTTTTTCGATTTCGTTTCAGACCGAGATACTTCTTCAACAATAAAATTTTAATCTATAGTACCCCAATTAAAAAGAATTACAGTTCGTAAAATAATTAATATTTATTTAATGTCTTAACAGCTACAAATATCTCCGTAAAATTGTAAATTCTATATCAATGTCTCCAATTCCATCAATGTTATATATTAAAATATCATTTATCTAAATTGTGTACAACTAATGGACATATGTAAAAAAGTTCAGCATGACGCTTGACAAGGTAATTAGATCCGAACGAGATGGGTTGATCATTGTATTAACACGACGGTGTGGCATTAATGGGACGTTTCATTACTTGCCAATAAAGCTTCTAACGCCTCGGGGTCGATTTGTCTGCTAGGATTTCAATCAGAACTGATTATACAGAAAATTCTTCGAACTCAGAAACCGAGCTTTATGCCTATTAGGGAGCATATCGGCAAATATCTATACAGCCAACAAGAGGAGGAGAACTTTATCAGTAAAGTATGTTTATGATAGGAAAGACCCGTGCTATCGATTCTTCTATTGGCTGATGGGATCAGAATTTCCTTTATTTGCCGTAGCTATTAACTCTGCGTCAGGATCTACCGGGGAGCAGTCAATTATTGGACTTTTGAAATGCAGGCACCAAATTTCACGGTTTGCAGAACTTTTAAATTTCAATTAACATGTAATTATTGAATTCTTTTGTAGGGGTGTAATCGTGTTGTAAGCAATTACAAGAGGATATAGAAATGTAAAGAAGATTGCAAAACATAATATAGACATGCCTTGTAGAGATACATTTCTCCGGACTAAGGAACAACTTAAATCGAAGCAGTTCTGGAAAGGACTGCGTTGTGAATTTCTCGGAACATTACTGTATGTGCTTTTTGGATGTGCGGGATCTCTAGCATGGAATAGTTTGGATCCATTAAAATGCCGAGTTCTAACAATCCTATCCTTTGGATTAATAGAGACGGTGGTGGTTTATGGCCTGGGCCATGCGTCCGGAGGACATTTTAATCCTGCTATTACAATAGGACTGTTTGTTACTCGTTATATCACTCTTTTGAAAGCAATAAGTTTTATTATTGTACAATGTTTGGGTGGTATAGCTGGAATTGGTATTCTCTACGGGATTTCACCAGCTGAGGCCAAAAAAGGTGTAGGTTTAAACATAATCAGCGATAATATCAACGAAGGTCAAGCTTTTGGATACGAATTTCTGGCTACATTACTATTATCATATACATTTTACGCTACACTTGAAAATAAAAACGATATTTTATTGCCAAATCCTTTAATCTGTGGCTGCGCAGTCTCTTTATCTGCGTTATTTACGGTAAGTCTTCCTGTATATTTTAAACTGAGTAGTTTATAACAAAGTTGACGTTCTATTGTTATCATTTAATTAGCCGTTCAAATTCGGTACACTTCAATATTATAATCAAGGGTTTTGTTCTGTCTTATCTTTTTTCAACATTTTGGTTTTCAAATGCTATGCATTTCAATCAATAGATAGTAAAACCCAATGGTTACTAGACTGAATAATTCCGTCTCTGTTTTCTCCCGTTGGTGTTATGTCGCTGAAACAGAGACGGAATCCTTTTATGCTTGTTTCGTGTCGATAGCAGTCAACTTTTACGCGGTGAATTTACAGTCGGTTTCATACAATGTTTATAATTATTCAACTTACAAAACTGTATTTCATACATATTAACCTACTTCATGCCATGTTAACCAAAGCTGTTATTTTTTTTTTATCTTTTTTCACTGCTACAAATATCAAGTCGTTGACCAAATCGAAAGCGATACCTTTATGTAAGACAACTAATCAGACAAAATACTGCAATCTAATTGGTTGTCTTACTTGAAGGTATTCACCGCATTCAAACTGACTGCTATCGACACGGAATGAGCCTAAACGGATTCCGTCTCTGTTTTAGCGACATAATACAAACGGGAGCAAACAGAAACGGAATTATTTATTCAGTCTAAATAGTTTCAAGACCATATATTTATAATCCTTTATATAATTTGACAATAATTTTCCATTATACATACCACTGTTATTAGATATTATTAATTTCTCTGCTAGGAAAATTTGGTAATTAGTCTCTCTCGAAGAAGTTAAAACTTTTGCTCTGAAACAAATCCAAATATTTTATTATTCTTACTTTTATAACAACATGTATTTTAAAGGTGAATGTTACTGGTTGCTCTTTCAACCCAGCTAGGTCACTGGGTCCAGCTATTATACACAACGATTGGTCTAATCACTGGGTAAGTAGATATATAATTTTAACACAATAGGGTTGGAAAGTCTCGTCACGTGACATGGGAGAATACTGGAGAAAAGTCTGATACTGGGCAGTTCTGATTATTGTTTTGATATACTAATGAGGAAATAAATCAATGTCTTGCTTAGAATATAATTTTGTGGAAATAATTAATATATGCGTCAAAGTTAAGATGATGCTCACATGAAATTCGAAGTACTTAATTGTATACTGATTTACCGGATGCATTTTAAAATACTTTAAGAGATGTAAATGTGTTCCATACTTGTTAAAATACTAAAGAAATTACATTTTATCACTTAATAAGACAGTGGTAAGCAACATTTAACAACCCTGAAACAAGGGTTTACATTCATGTATATATACAATGCTGAATTATAATGTTTCGTTTGTATGTCAGGACATTCACGGCGGGTGTGGCTAGCCAAACAGGAGACCCTCACTCCTTCCGGGCACCTGGTCTCACCTCTGAATTTCAGGGGTCCATGAATGTCCACTGTGGTACATTGTTGTTAGTGCCATAGTCATGTGACACCAGTTATTTTCGTATTTTACTTGAAAATACGTCATCAAATGGAAAAGATTAACTATCCCAATAAGTACATATGTGTCTATATAGATCGATAAAGTCAAGCAGATCACGAATTGCGACGAAACAGAAAAAGATCATCTTTCCTCCCATTTCTTTGAATCCAGTATTTATAACAATGTACAAGACGACTGACATCCTCCTCTATCCCCCTAAAAGTAATAAATCTAAATAAAGAAAAAATAGAATGATAACCAAAATATCAAATTAAATCTATAGTTTAAGAGCCCACCTTCCAACTTATCGCAAAAGTAGTACAATCAAAGGACATGCTTTTGAAAATTTAAAGATAAGAAATATAGAAGAAAAGATAGGTAGAGTAGAAAACCGAGGTCAAAAACTAGGACTTAATCTTCTTTTTAAAAGGGGGAGGGATGTACTGATGCCCATACTTTTGAAGTATAAAATGCTAAGGTTTTATACTTAACGTATCTACTGCACTAAAACATCTTTCAGGGATCACCTTAGATGAATGTAGGGTAGAGGGTCAAAGGTCAAGAACAAGGACTTGTAATTTGTCACTTAATTATGCTACTGAATTTGAGTACATCCATGTTTCACCAATACATCTTGTTTACTGTATTGTATTCTTGATAACTTTGATTGAGATTTAGCAGGATCAGACCAAGGTCATATTTCAAAGGTTAAGTTTAAAACTTATGGTTTTCTTGTTATTTAGATTTTAATGTTCTTAGATACTTTGAATGATATATTGATTTTTTGTTCAATAAAGGGTTACGAAATGACCTTGAAATTAAAACAAAATAAAAAAAAAAAAAAATCAGTGGTCAAATTTTTTTATTTGGAGGAAAATATCACTTTATATTATAAGAATATTTTGGAAAACATTACTCGTCACTATTTTAATATATAATACATGAGAAGAAAGAAGACTTATCGATGTAATGTAAAAAAAAAGTGAGCTTAGTTTAGATGTGTGCATTGTGTACGTGTTTTATATATTTTGTGGTATTTAGAGGTGCTTATATTTCATTTAATTGTAAAAAGTTAACTAAGTTAGTGTGGTCAAGGTTCCTGAATTTTCCAGACAGAGCACTGTAACGCTGGATGGAATTTAATTAAGGGATACATGTTTAGTTTCTGATTGGCTCCGACTGACATACCGAGATTTTACTTTTGGAAACCGAATTATCCTGGCGACACGTAATAATAAAAGTAATACATTGGATGCTCTTCTAGCGGCCTTTCCTATCTAGTTATACATTGAAATCTCTTCCAGCCATTTACCATCCCTAAGTGATGCATTTGATATTTTCCTGCCAAGCACCCTCCCTCCTTTAGTAGTACATGTATATCGGATATTCTGTCTATCGTCAACACTCTTTGGTAATTCATCGGATAAACTTATAGTGATTCATTATTAGTGTTGTCTTGTAATACATTGAATATAATACCTGCCGTGTAACATATTGTAACAACCTGCCATCCCTCAGTGATATAATGGATAATCTACCTGTCATGATACCCTAACTTGTAATACATGATCTCGCAGAAGATTCATCGGGTATTCTGCCGTCAAACTATTTAACAATGCCTTTGATTAATGGTAAATACAGCTCCACTGACTGTATCAATTGCTCATTATTGTTATGAGGTAGTTTGGATGCTATTATAGTCCGGATAAACATAATGTGTATACATCATACATCGGCTCGATTTTGACGGGATAACAAATTAATTTGAACTGTATAATAATACAACTGGAATAATACAATACGTATAGTCCTTTTAACAAAAAGAAGATGCTATTTAAAAAGGATGAATTACAATCTCGTTTCAAACAACTTGCAAAAGAATGATAAAATATAACTATTTAATTCTATAAGATCTCGTATTTATTTGGATTACTATTTCAAGTTATATACCCACTGTCACCAGATTTTACGATATGCATCATGTACTGTGAAAGAGTCGAGATTCTGATCAAGACTTAATGCCAAGTGATACCATTGCATATATCTCACTGTAATTCAGATATCAAAGATTATGTTTTTTAAGAAAATGAAGGTTTTAGTGACATCTGAGAGATAATATTGACCGGTATTGTATTTAGTGGATTCTCGTCATGTCTCCTATTTTTCAATCCATTTATCAGGTAGTACAAAAGAATCCTTTCAACGATGTCAAAACATATTGATGGAAATAAAGCTGCAGTAGTACACTATCATTCGGGCAACGTCACATATTTGCATTCAATGAGACATGCGACTAATTGATAAGCAAGTCGGCTATCTCTTCTGTTTTCATTTGACATTCTATTATGGGAACGCTTTATCATTGGAATACTGAGGACTATGTTCACACAGCGGTCTAGATGTCCATGGTAAGATTGACAACAACACACACATATCCGTACAGACTTTATATACATACATATATGCATATATATATAAAGCACAAATAGAATCAGTGAAACACCTGGGAGTACTATGACCTTGGATCTCTGAGGAAATACCTGTAGAAAAAGACAAATTAGACAAACAGTCTCGGGTAGCTCAGTCGGTTAGAGGGTCGGATGCATGACAGCTAGGTGATTCGGTACCATAGGTCGTGGGTTCGAGTCCCAGACAGGAAAGAATAAAAGTGAAATATAGGGTGCCTTGTTAACTGTAGTGTCTTTGTGGTTTATATATATATATATATATATATATATATATATATATATATATATATATATATATATATATATATATATATATATCGATTACGAGGCAAGCACCTTACCCACTAGGCCACACCGGCTTAACTCAAAATGAAAAATAAATAAATTCTTACATCACATCCGATTACCCTAAATGCTGAATACCTAAACAATGTAACATGATAATATGAATCAAATTATATTATAATAACATTACATTCTATAATAGTATATTATGATAATACCATAATGAAAATTTAGCAATTTTAGTAAGAACGTTTTGTCGACTAGCGTTTACGTGTCGAATGACCTACATGAGAACACATAGCACACGTGGTAAGAAAATAAAAGCGCCACCTGTTCGTTGCACTCTGTTTAAACGAATGGAATTATAATAATGTCTGGATCAAATAATGAAAAAATATAATAATGACCATTTATATGTTACTATTATTGTTGATTGTTAATTTAATATTGTTTAGATGAAGGACATAACACAGTAAGATAAATATAGAACATATATACCGTTTAATTTAGTGCACCATATGCGCATTTCGACAACCCATGTCTCATCAGTGATGCTCGTGGCCAAATGATTGGAACTCTCAAAATATATAAATGTTTGAAGAGCAGTGTTGAAACCAAAATGACCGAAAAGTGAACCAAAGAATCTATCTAAGGACAGAGCTATGCATGAGGGAGATACTCCTTAGTTTTAGAGTGATTTACTTAATTTGATGACTGAAAATTTGAAGCATATATTTCATGTCAGTACAAAAACACTGAAATCTAGACTTATGATACCCTCAGGGACTATCAGTCCACCAGCAGTGACACCGGCCTAGTGGTTATAATTAATATAGAACATATATACCGTTTAATTTGTTTTATTACGATTTGTGTGTGGCTTCCGAAATCGTGTCATTTATAGTAAAAGGGTTTGTATGTAAAATGCTATGAAAACGATCGATAGTCAATAAGGAACATCCATTATACTAGACAAAAGAGACATAATGGCTATCACCGAACTGTGGATGAACAAGGGATGGGATCAGGTTCCATGGAGAAGTAAGAAAAAAGAGGAGTTACTGGCTCAGTTATGTGGCAGAAGTCACCAGGGAGCTATACAATACATGAATATAAATAATATACTAGAACATATAACACATTACAAAAATATTTGATTGTAGTGCAATTACGATACCGACTTAGGACGGTCATTTAATTTGACAAAAGCCAAACAAATGGTGTGGCTAACCGGTTTACGGGCCCACCTTCCCACTCACTGTAACAACAGAACAATCAAAGGACGTACATTTAAAACTTTATAAATAATCCTCCAAGTAAAGAACAAGGGTCACAAGGTATTGCATATTGAGAGGTCATAAAAATAAAAACATGTAAGGTATTGTAAAACACATAATGGTATAAAAATATATGCGACATCAACATGATAAACCGTGCTCTGCCAGTCTGAAAGCGAGGTAAGACCCTAGATCTGTAGGAGTCCCGACTAACAGTCAGAGGGGACGAGGTTCAGGACCATGTCTCCTCTGCTAGAGGTTTGGAGAAGGCCCGTCATATAGTCCCCACCGCCCTGTTAGTCAGCGTGCAATGTTCAAGTAAAATTCTGCATAAGGCTGTAGAGGGGCCAAATACAAGACCTATAGTCTTTTTGATGATCTCAATATCATATTGTCTATTTAGAAGACGTTTGACTTTTTTATTACATTATAAAATAACGTTAAGTAAGCATCCCCTGCTGACCGTTCAGACCCGCCGAGATACCACAGTCCTGTTTGAGTAACTCGTAGTCACATGAGGTGGTAATGGTAATACTGGCAAAAATCTGTAAAACGTCATGATACGTAAAAAGTCCTAATAAGTAAAAAGTCCTGATAAGTAAAAATGTATGTACAATTGGATCAACAAAGACCACAATGGAATTAGGAAGTCAGTATGACAGTCAATGATTTCCGATCGGTGCAAGGAAGGTCAGTTTGCGAAATGTAGGTTAAATTACGGTTTTCATATACTTGTGGTGTTGAGTTTTCATATGGTAGCTTGCCGCAGTATATCATGTATATATATAAAAGTACATTTTTTTGCGATATTTTGATATGTACAAAAGAAAATGATATACCCACAAGGAGCATACCTATCATACCAAGTTTCTATAATGTGATCTATCTGCACTTGATCAGAACTCTTTCATTTTCTACATATTGCAGTAATGTATACAAAGGTGTCTGTTACTTGATTGTACACACATATATATTTGTTATATATGTGTGTATATGTCTTATGTCTCACCATGAGTCATTAATATTACATATAAGATTAAATTAAATGAGCAATAATTGCAGAGAGCCTGGTATAGTTTTCTCTATCCAAGAGAAGACAGAAGATATCTGACCAAACTGTATAACATAAATCACCAAGGACAAAAACATTTAACACGAGAATAGTCAAATAAACATAGAAAACACTACAAAATATTCGCTTGTGCTGTCGAAGAGAGGTATTTAAGCTGTTTACTTATCACACGTACTAGCTTTGTTTAATTGAAGTTCGGGTGGAAAAATTTCAATAATGTCCATTTGTGGAATGAAAGATCCCGTTTATTTGCAATTATGTTGTGACACATAAACTAAAAGTTTTTCTTACAAAATCAACTATTCTGAAATCTAAAACCTGTGTGTACAATATTTACAAAAACTTTTGAAGAATACAATAGCCTATTCTATACAGATTTAGTTGAAACCGGCGTCCGATCTGTCTGTTTAACGCTACTTATACATTGATGTCTAGTCTTAGATTAAATCGATTATTGTCTCACTTATACCTAATGCTTACTGATACCGGCTCAGCCGATACATCGGAGAAAATACACACTTATTATATATCGTCATGCATGTAAGAGAAATCATGAAACAAATGGGTATGGTTCTTCTAGGTGACCATGTGAAGGCTTTTGATTCAGTTTCCTGTTCCAGCATTTTAAGATTTTTGTCATGATTTTATTCATGTCATCACACCTTTTGTTAAAGACATATGTTGCTTTTGTAATTTAAAATAAATTTTTCTCAGAATTTTTCAACGTTGGAGGCGACTGTGCACAAGGTGATCCAACATCCCCATTTATATTTCATTTATATGTTGTAGAGGTTATGAGTCTTATGATCCACAGAAAAAAAAATAAATAAAAAAAAAAAAATAATAAAAAATCATAGAATCGGATGCTGCTGCAATATGCAGAAGGTACTGTTACCCAATAACATGACTTGGAAAAGCCTGTCATACAGCTTTGTCAGATGTCTTCTGTTTTCTCTTTTACATCATTCATACAGTGATAATTTTGCCACTCAAAACATCAGTCCGGCGGTTAACGTGAAGGGTCTATTTAAGCTTTCTCAGAGGATGGAATACGTTCGGAAAATGATAAAATGCTTGTCAGAGTCATGCTTTCAACTGTTTGAGGAATAACAGTAAATACAACTTTAACAATACCTAAACTATTACATCTATATGTAAGTCTACAAAACCCAGATTGAAATTTGTCTAAAGAATTGGTAAATATATTCTTTAGAAATATTTGGTACAACAATACTGATAAGATATCAAGAAAACCAATCATTCAGGATTATAAGATGATGGACTCAGAATGATTTGTGTCCGATCATTTTGTATAGGTCTTAATATAATTTGGTTTAGAAGAATACTGAACTTTGAAAAAATATCCTACTTGCTGTTATTATAATATATACTCCCTAAAATCTTTTGTAATATTCATAGATTAGGAACTAAATATATATAGTGTCAATTTAGATAGAATTATGGTAATGAAATTGATCAAGATGTATTGCACAAATCACCAAAGACATGCATATAAAACATGTTATTATTCATATAAACACAGAAAACTACATTACAAAAATATTTAATTGTATTTAATTTACGCTACCGAATTAGGACGGTCATTTAAAGTAACAAACATCACTCGATTGGTGTGGTTAACGGGTTAATGGGCGTCCACCTTCCTATATAGGGCAAAAGCAAGTATCTTTCAATTAATACTATGGGTTGTAACAGGAACTGAGTAAGAAGATTGAATTTGAAAGAATACAGTTCAAGAGGTATAGATAAAATATTGTTTTAATTGGCAATGTGATTAAGAAATAAACTAATAAACAAAGGACAGAAAAGTTTCAAATACATATATGACTAGTTTATATTCTAAAACTAACAAATCATTAAAAGCTAAAAGCGAAACATAAGGGGAAAACAACTTGGATTTAACACTTAAACAGAATGGTGGGAATCCGTGAATTATTTGAACAAGAACTCTATTTCAGCCATAAAGGGAGTGACATACAAATTATCTACTGCACAGATATCTGTGTAGCGATATGCCGCTCTACGTCACTGATTCTAATGATATAGTAATCCCCTTTATTACCATATCAATAGAGTAAGTGACGTAGGGCACATATCGCAGATATATATGGTCTACCATAAAGATTTGGAAAAGTATCCTTACAGAAGAGATATGAATAACAAATGAATGATGTGGCATTTAAACAGAAATGGGTATATTTTCTAAACGAATGAAAACTTTGTATGCAATACTTGAAAAATATTCATACCCTACAACTATACACCAACCATTGCTTCCACAATTGTCAATGATAAAAACTTAAAAGTGCCTAGATATCAAACATCTTACACAAAAACCTACCTCGTGCTCATGTCCCTTCTTTCAAACTCCACATATAATCCAGTCGGTCATGTCATTACTAGCGATGTCAATATCATAGACAATATAATTCTTTGTCAGATAATTACCTGGAACTCTAATTTTAGGGAACCCAAATCATATAATTGGCGTACAAATTTCAGTATCATAATGCATTCCGTAGAGGACTATGCTCGTAACTTTTTTTTCTCGGGGTACTGTATTCTCTTGCCTCTTGCAATTTGTATGGCTGTGCGTTATCATATCTCTACGACATATATGAACCCATTATTTAATGCTGAAAGCAAAATATATATTTAACATATATATATTTTATATATATATATATATTTCAATGTATATTGAGTTGTGGTATTTGTACAAATCTATATTGAATTTTGATTTATAAATAAGTTCCCGTACTTTTTGTGTACACTGACTCAAGTTGTTAAGTTCAATTTTAAGGTTTCTATCTTTGTACTAGCATTTATGTACATAATCTTATCAAATATAGAACATATATACCTTATAATTTTGAGCACCATATGCTCATTTCGACAAGTTATGTCTCTTCAGTGATGCTTGTGGCCAAATGATTCTAATTCTCAAAATATATAAAAATATGAAGAAACAGTGTTGAAGCCAAAATGACCGAAAAGTGAACCAAAGAATCTATCTAAGGACAGACCTATGCATGTGGGAGATACTTCGCATTTTTAGAATGATTTTCTGTATTTGATGAGTGAAAATTTGAAGTATATATTTCATGTCAGTACAAAAGCACTGAAAACTAGATTTATGATGCCCTCGGGTACTATCAGTCCACCAGCAGTGACACCGGCCTAGTGGTTATAATAAATAAATATAGAACATATATACCTTATAATTTTGTGCACCATATGTGCATTTCGACAAGGTATACCTACTCAGTGATGCTCGTGGCCGAATGATTGTAATTCTCAAAATATATAAAAATATGAAGAGCAGTGTTGAAGCCAAAATGACCGAGAAGTGAACCAAAGAATCTATCTAAGGACAGAGCTATGCATGAGGGAGATACTCCTTAGTTTGAAAATTTATATATATCTAATGTCAATACAAAAGCACTGAAAACTAGACTTATGATTCCCTCGGAAACTATCAGTCCACCAGCAGTGACACCGGTCTAGTGGTTATAATAAATATAGAACATATATACTTTATAATTAAAGTTATTATATAGTTATGTGAAGTAGTATGATGTTTCCGTCTTGTATTTACTTGTGTCAGTATGTTTGTATGTATCTATATATCCTGTCCTATGTTTTATGTACGAATATACAGTATTATTATGAGCTCCTCTACAACATATTCATGCACTGAAGGTTTTAGATAATATTAAAGTAAAATACAAGAGGTATTGGTGTCACAAGACTATGGCACTAATAACAATGTACCACAGTGGACATTCACGAACCCATGAAATTCAGAGGTGAAAACAAATGCCCGGGAGGCTTGAGGATCTCCTGTTTGGCTAGCCACTCTCACCGCGAATGTCTTTCCGTAGAGACGAAACAAATATAAGAATAAATATAGATTCGTTATGATAAGATATTTTGGTATAATTGATTATTAATATATACTGTAACATATGCACCATAAATATTAATACATATTTCAACTCATGTTTTTAACTAATAAAGACAAACTATCTCCTTTCAGCTGTATTGGATAGCGCCGATCCTAGGTGGTGTTATCGCTGCTTTCACTTTTGAATACACCAAGGATACTTCCAAACACTTGGATGATTTCCGCTCTTCCTTGCGGCAAAGGGTGTATTCATTACATAGAAAAGAGGAAATGGTCAGTTGTAATTCTGTGGTGACAGAGGTGAACTGTGAGCAAGACTTGACCACAGAAGAAGTTCAAATGTAATTGAACTTATATATGATTGTTATTATCTTGGCATGTTTTATGCGATGTACTGATGTATTTCTACGTTCAACATTTAGCATTATCATTTATTGATTTGTGGAAGTCGCGCATTGCTTTAGAAATTTGTTTATGAATATCACAATTTGGTCCTAAAAGATAGAATACATTTATTATGTTTCAGTACTTGTACTTGCTATATGTGATTGTAAAGATCAGTCAGCCGATAGAAATATCCGAAAAAAAAGTACTGAACAGTATGGACACACGTGAATAAGTTTTTCAGATACATTTTAGAGACACATAATAATTGAGGAAATCTTGATACCTTCCTACTACTCCGCCCTACAATTATGACAATCCTTCATCTACAATCTTGTAGTGTACATTATAAAATTTCCAATGGTTTCATGTAGTTTTATGCGTTGTATGTTGCATATATAGTCGTAGAGATCACGGATGTATCGATTATTATTCGCAAATTTCCTATGAAATCAATAAGTCCTTTATACTCCTGAACGAGCAGCTATTTTTTATGATTATAGCATCTAACTATGATCTTGAAATGTATGCATTAGATATATCACATTTTCATGGGAGAAATTAATCGAAAAGATCACTTATTCTATAAAATAGTAGGATATAAAACCGAAACAGATCTTTTGCTATAGAGTAGGAACAGAAGGGGTTTTTTCTATGTAATTGAAATGTTTTACGAGATGCCTAAAGTAAAATTCAAAAATATCTTATTTCATTGTTTCATTGGATTTTATGTGCAAAACATATTGGTAATTGATTGCAACAAAAGTCGTAATAACTGTTTCTTAAGCAGTTTCTGATAAAGATGATCCGCTTTTAAAGTATTTTTAAGATAAAGGTAATGACATCGAGATAAAAAATAATAATGATAATTACAATTTGCGTCATTAGATGCTAGTGATACACTTATTAATGAAACTGGACATCCATTTTTATATTGAGACAAAAATACAAAAGATTTAAAAAAAAAGTTTTCACGAAATGTTTTATGTCTTTTCCCGTTGCCTGAGAATATCTAAAAAAAAGATTTTTTTCATGGTTTCAATAAGTACAAATCAAAGATATTGATCCGATATCGAAAATTCGATTGATCGAAGTCGAAAAAACACGACAATGCATATATAAATGAAATATTAGCAATCACGAACCTCTGTCAAAACAGAGGTGGGATCAGGTGCCATGGAGGAGTAAGCATCCCCTGCCGACCGGTCACACCCGTCGCGATGCCTTAAGTATAAGCGAAAAAGTATTATTCGCTGTCACAGAATTGGGAAACGGCACAGCCGTAGTCAAAATAGGTATATGTCATAAGCAGTAAGAATACTGCTACTAGTATAGGTAATACAGAAGGTTTAGTTACTGTGAAATGAGGAAGTCAACATGTTAGACAATGATACATCATATGAGCAAATAAGGTCCTTGTAACGACCGTAAATTTGCGGAATGTTGACATAAGTCGTGATATCTCATATACTTGTTTGAGTAACTTTTCTCCTAGTAGTTGACTTCGATAAATGAAAGAGCAATACTCAGATGACGTTCGCACATATCGAATCAATTGGAATATATAAACACCGTACGCAGGTGATAAAGGAATGTTGCTACTAGTATATGGAAAGTTAACAATGGTGAAACTAAAGTCACCACGTTTGTCATAAATTGAAGTAGTAAGTTAACCATCTCGGTCGATATAAATGAGCAGATCTAAATATAAATCAATTTCTATGACCGTGATTACTTCCATTAATTCACTCTCAGAAACGCACACCTCTACTTTTCGAAGCTGTCTCGATTTTTTATTATTCATTTTGACTTTGTTAGAGTGGACACCATGTTTTGTACTTATTTCCAGAAAACCGACATAGAAATAACGAATTTGTTTTTGGAAAATATCATTTTTGCCCTTTTTCTTAAAATATACGATAATATTGAATATATTAAGTGTTTTGATCTAACTTAATTTTATCAAAACTGCATACACATTCAATTCTTTGCTTTGTATTCGAGTCAATCTCAACTTTTCCAATGTTCACAAACCAATGGTAATCATAAGATCGCTATAGAGCAACTAATTTTTTGATAGAATCAGAAATCTTTTACAAGTCTATGAAAGTTCATTGTAATGCCACGGATTCTTTCGTCAGATACTTTGGTATTAACTACTATAGTCCGACACCACTTGCAGACCTTACATAAATTGAATTCATTAATCTTAATACATTGGTAAGAGTTTCAAGTCATCCAATTATACATACATGAGAACAAACTATATTTCTTCCATTGATAAGCTTTACATCTTGCTGAATACACAAATATCGTGTGCTCCATTGATAACCTACCACCCCTCGAGAAGATTGGGCTCACAGCAAGCGTATCTTGAATTTCCAATGAAATAAATCCTTAGGGGCACTTATGCCACTTTGTAGTGATTAGTATTCTTAAAAGCTGATTAGTATTTTGTTATCTTCATGGTGCTGTGCAATTTAGCATCACTCTATTTGTTATGATCTTGTAGAAGAGAATGTTCAAAGATGGCATCGACGGCTGCACCCAGTAAGCCGATGACATGATTAATTACAGACGTGATCAGATTTAATACGCAGCAAAATTGGTTGACTATGGTAACTCTACTGTACTCTTATATATTCAGAAATATATAGATCATTCTCTTGACATAATTACTTATTTTGGAGATTTCATCTTATTTAAGGAGAGATTTAATGATCAAGCAAATCAACAGTTCGTCATTGTATAAGAATCATCCACTAAAATTTCTAATTTAAACTAAAGAGTGAATAGGAATAAATATCTTGTTTCATTGAATGAAAACTGAGCACCTGGAGATTAGTGATGGACGTATGTTGACATATTAATACCCTAAGTAATGAAAACCCCAAATGGATTGTTATTTTTCTTCAATTTCGAAAATGATTCGCTGTGAATACAAATAAACTTTATTAAAAATAAGAAACACAGAATATCTTATTCTGAAATGTTACAGCTTACAGCTAGTATTTAGCTAGAATATGATATAGTCACGTGCTAATTTCAGACTTATCCTGTATGACAGTGACATGAATAAGACAGGGAATATTTCATTTATTTTACTATTGTGTGATAGCATGATAATGGGCATAAATAGTATCATTTATGTGACTGACATGTCTGGTGAGGTTTTAATCGTATTTGATAACCTTCATCAGCGGCATAGTATAGAGAATACAGATGTCAATCATATGTTAAATGTTCTCCATGTTGATGTTTTTATTGAAATAGGAGCCTGTAAGCTGATTCATTTCTTTAACGAATGCATAATGTCATCAAACATGCTCATAGTGTAATAAAAATAAAATAGAGAATGTTTGTTAAATATATGCTTCCGCGATGGCAATATTTAATTTTATATATACTTATTAAACTATTAATATAAAATTTATGAAAAATCAATTTGAAAATAAATATTACATTTTTCATTCTTTTGTAGAGGAAAAAGATCTCCAACACAAATTTCACACCAACATCCAGAACAGTTTACATTAATAATAAATTGGCTCTTAAACATCAGAATGTAAATATAAGAATTAAAGTATACATCTATTCATTTAATACAAATTCGAATTCCTATCAGTGTGTTACAGTTATAACATGATTAAACTTATTTTACTAATGTTATATTTAAAGCAAAAGACCCAAGTGGATCTATATCACTCACCTAAATTATTCATTAGTCATTGAACAAAAACAGTTATGCACACAGCAATTAAAAAATGGTAATAATAATTAAATATTGACAACACTACTAAATCACTATCATTGTCATATGAATCCATCACATGTGTCTCTACAGCAAGGTTTCCTCGTATTAAATATGGTCTAACAAAGATTAATATCGTGACTTTCATGACCGTTCGCAAAAAAATCATATTCTTTGAATAAAGATTGTAGTTTATTGAATGGCTCTTGAACCAAGACATTCACATTCATATCTCTATTGAGGTAAGTTTGCCCTATCTAAGAAGAGTTGATAAAAGTTCTGTAAACTAAGTTTTTCTTTTTTATCATTTTCATTTCAACAGTACTAGATGAATCAAAATGTACAAATGATCTAATGACGAGTAGTAAATATGTAGATAATTTTATTCAACGAAACGAAAAGAATAAATACAGTGAGATAATACACGGATCACCTTCTGATAATGTTTTACAAAAGATTAACAAATAAGTTGTAACTGTATGATACCATTTAGTACCTTCCATTCTTTTGGCAATGTTTCAATATCACTAGATTTCAGAGTTTCATACATCATAAAATCTCCTAATGAAATTTACTCTTTGGACCATGCAATGCGTCAAAATCATACATATATAACTAAAGAATTGAATATATTCATCTAGTATGCTGCACATTTTACAAAATACAGAAGTAAACCTACGGGGAAGAAGGGACAAAATAACTCCGAATAACTCTAATTCTCCGAATTACCCAAAATAGGTCTGTGTTATGAATTTAGTATTCACCTTGGCTGAATATTTGGTTTTACATACTCTACATGAATAATACATTCTTTCTACCGATATGAGTGAATACGTCCATTGTAATATACATTCTATGAGTAGAATTACATAGTGTAAATACATTCATTGTGTTGAGTATCTTGCAATCAATAATTTATTTTGTCACACTCTGTCTAGTTTTCTCAGATAAATGTTATAATAATTTACACGAGTCAGCTTTGCGAAAATTCAATGAAATGTTGTTCAAAAATAAGTACTGTATTGACTGAAATAGACAAAATATTTAAGAACAAAAGTAAACATTCGATATCTAAAGTTGAAATGCAAGGTTTCTCGGCAAGCAAATAGACAATCAAGTGAGTCGGGAACACTATTCATGTTTTGCACCTATGCTCATTTTTGATTCAAACATGTAAATATCATTCACATACTTGTTAAAACTGATAAAGGCTGTTTAAATTGTATATCATAAACTGTTTTAATAATTTCACATCCGAGGTCATTAAGTATTTTATGGTTATAGACATGATAGTTATTATTCAGTTACGTATGGTTTTTTTTATAAAGAAGTAATTAGCTGAATCAATACTTGGAAGACACACCAAGTTCTCTAAAATTTTTCAAATTGATGAAAATATATCGGGAAACCAGATAAAATGTTGAGTTCTGTGCACGCTTGTTCTACTGCTGTTTTCATAGGAAGAGGTCCACTGCTGAAAATACCAATTTTGTCGACCTGAAATAAAACATGAGTAATTTTAAGCCGTATATGCAGACCTACGTTCAAGTCCAGTCTTTTGCAGCAGAAAGTTGCGGGTTCGAAACTTAATGGGATATTTTCATGTAAGGCTAGAATATTTAGAGCTGCATCTGTATGAGATAGACCTGTCCTAAGCCATTCAATCATCCACAAATGGATAGCCGAATTAATATTTAATAATTTTATCTAATAATTAATACCACAATGGATGGTACATGTACTACTGCATATGTGATTAACAAGTACATCCTAAAAGAAATGTGAATCAAAAAATTATCGGTATAAAGAATGATGATACTCTGTATTATTTAAAGTGCATCAATAACAACCGGTAATTTCACGATTTATAGGAATTCAGTTTTAATTATTAATTTTTAATCTTACATTTGAATTTTCAAAATGCAATAACTTCAGAAACATCTTGAAATTGGGTCGCCCAAAATGAGTGACTGCTTGTAAACCCGTCATTAAACTTTTGCCAGCTAGTCTTTGAAAATGTCTCTCGCAAATATACTGGAACAGAATCAATTATGAATTAGTTGATACATGTATAACAAGGTATAACTGAAATGTTTTTTATTTTGTATAAAAAGAAGTAAAGCAAGGTTGTCATCACCAGTTAAGTTGTTTATGCACTACTTAAGGCTACGTAACCAGCAGGTTGTGTCATTTAGCTAACATCTATGGTAGCGGTATTACGTAAAATCAGGAAAGATGTATTACGTTCTAAAGATTAAGCGGCGTAATAAAACATTGCAGTAATAGTAATAAGACAGATATGTCTCTTAATTTTAGGATACCTATGGAAGTCTTACAAAACTAGATGGTATATCATTCCTTTTCTCTGTATCTAATTATACATTACTTCTCAGGCAACAACAGGGAAACATTGATGAATTTGATAACGCTTTTGTTTTATTCTAGGACAATTTGACCAGTCCACAAGGTGGTGATTGCTATGGTCACTGTTAATCATTGTGGCTTCGGCTGAACTGTACCATCAAGCCACTAACATATGTAGTTTTATCATATTCAAAATGCTTCCTTTAATAAGCGTATAGAAACAGATGAGGATCAAACACAAAAATAAAAAAACGAGAGTTTTAAGCCCAAATTTTCTAGAAAAAAAAAAAAGACTCACAGCTTTTCAATTCCCCCTCTGATAATGAAGAAAAAGAAAAATGTTTTCTAAATGAAGCTGTCCTCTTTAGATGAATATGTTAGACAACGTACGTCGATTAAGCATTTCTATTGACATTCCATGTTTGCCGAGGAAGAAGAAAAAGATAAAAAGACAAAACAAACAAACCACTGTCATCGCCATCAAATTTGTGCAGAAAACACTTTAACATTTCAATCAATTTCATTTTGGTAGAAAAAAAAATAATATCGAATTTTGGAACCTGACCATACAAACTAACCACATTAACTTTTTGACTATACTAGATGTAATACGTATATATACAGACATTTGTTCGCGTGCATTTCCGATGCCAGAGTTTAGTTAAACAACATTTCATGCCTTGAATAGGAAAATTTGACTTCATGTTCTTGTCTCCTTTATATGTTCCTACGTGTATTTACTTCCTCGACTTGAAAAGTTGTTGCATGTCTTTTGAGACGGGTGTTGCATGCAACCAGGATACGCTTACTCCTCCCGGGCACCTGGTCTCACCTCGATTTTACTGGGGTTCGCATTTATCGGAATATGACACTAAACACGATATTATCATGTAAAGATGATGGATAAATCCAAACCATAAGTCTAAAAATCATGAAACCAGAGGACATACAAAATCAGTGAAAATGAAACACAAGTGGAAAATAACAAAATATGTCTACTTGAAGAGCATATGTGAACCCCTGTGATGGAGTGAGATCAGGTGCCCGGGGAGAGTGAGCATCTCCTGCTTGCTAGCAACACCCGTCACATATACCCAGTAGAAAGAATCAAATCGTGTAAATTCCATATGTATTTATATATGGAGAAGTCAAAGTAGGTAACCTTCTAGTATAGAAGGTGTCATACCATGGACTATGAGATATGGTTTACCCTTCGTTACTTCTTCGTTTTTTACTTGTTAGATTAACCAAAAAAATATGGTCATAGACATAGAATCCCATAGGGAAAATATGATGTTAAAAACAAAAGCAGAAATATTTTTCAAAATGACATACCTCTTTGAATTAGCTACAAATTCTCCTCATAGTTAGTGACAGGCATTATGTTATCATAATAAATGAATATATGGTATCTCATTTATCATAATTTCAAGTTGGTTTTAGGTCTTTTATTATTTTGCTGAATTTTGATGTAGGAAAAGTCTAATTCGAAATTAATATTTTCTAAAATTAACATAAAATATCTCGAATATGGCAGCTCCATATTATTTCTTTTAGGGATAAACAGATCATACTTTCTAGGAAGGTTTTATAATTATCTCCACAAATTATCACGAGTTTTTGAGCGCACAGGATAAGTGGCAGTACGTATTTGAAGAATTATTATTTCATACAATTCATACATTTGCACATAAATGCCACAACATCACGCCACATCATTCCTTCTACTCATTCATATCACGAATGTACACTTCCTAAGTACACTTCATATCATTCATATCACAAATGTACACTTCCTTAGGTAAACTTCACATCATTTATATTTATCATTAATATTACTTATGTATATTTTCTTATTTATCTGATGAGTCACACAGTATATAAGAATATGATAAACCTACCAACATTGTTGTCCTAAGATCATATTTCTGTTTGAATTGTGTAATAAAAATGTGTATATCCACCATCTTTCTGCCATGTAGTTCATTTTCGATGTCTTTAATCATATCTGACATCCATTCAAACTGTTTTTGTGTTCTTGTTACCCAGAGAAAGTACACCTTCAATATAAGGTAAAATATATTTCTCAATTTTGCATATATATTCTTAGTTTACTGTGTATTTGATATGGTATACGCTGTTTACAATTACCTTATCGGAAAACACAAAAAACATAATATTCCACCCTTAAACGATTGTCGAATCTTCCTTGAGGTTCAAAATATTTCATAAAGACCCGATGACGCATAGATCAATGACAACAAGATATAAGTATTAGAACATAAATATGTGTATAAATTTTGGTGCACCAAAGCGCTTTCCGACAACTTATGTCTCTTAGGTGATGATCAAGGCGTAAACTGTGGAAATCGGAAATAAAGAAATTTCAGGAGCAAACTCATTACTAACCTTGACCCAGAAGTCGAGAGTCAAACAACACATCTAAGGACAGATCTATGCATGACAGAGATACTTCCTAGTTTCAAAATAATTAACAAACGTGGAATCATTCAGTAAATTGAAGTAGATACTTCAATTAAGTACAAAGATACTGAAAACTGGGCTGTTAACACCCCAGGGATTTAACAGTCCACCGTCAGCAGTATCGACCCACTGGTTATAATAAATATTAGAACAAATATACGTATGTAAATTTTATAGAGGTTATGTCAGGAGAGTGTGAAAGAGAGAAAAGGAGAACTAACGAGGGGCAGTCTACTCTTGGAAGATAATGCACCCGCTCACACTTCCCAATTTGCAATGACGGCTGCGACCGAATGCAGCTTCGACGTATTTCCTCATCCTTATATCTCCAGATTTAGCCCCATCTGACTTCTATCTATTCCCAAAACTAAACTCTTACCTACATCTGATGTAATTTACTAGAGAAGTAGTGTTATTCATTTCTGGATGTTACAAAAAAAAACTTCAAGGAATTATTGGAAAGCCTTAAATTGTATCCACTGTCAAATGCATCGAGTCTTACGATTTTTCTACACTTTATACCATTCTACATCATGATAAATTTAAAAATAGACCCTTTAAAATTATCGATAACTGGTTTTTTTCACCAAAAAGTGTTCATGCAGGTATAAATACATTATGTTAGGATATCCAGACACATATTTTGTGAAAAATTCACTCTGAATCTAAATTAAGGTACTCTGAAGATGACACAAAACATGCTGGACTTTCTGATTGACAATATATATGCTGTGTTCGGTAACCAGGTCTTCCAGCAGACCATCGGATTCCCTATGGGCACTAACTGTGCTACTTTGTTAACGGAATTGTTCCTTTATTCACGTGAAACTGATTTCATACAAAATCTAAGTCAGAATAAGAAACAATTGGTATAGACCTTTAATTTTACATTAAGAAATATTGATGATATACTATCTATAAATATATATATATATTGTCATGTTAATTAGACTTCGAGTTGCCGAGTTGGGGAAATCGATCCGGTATCTAAGATTTTTACTATATGGTTTTCAAGAATTTTGGAAATAGAAGCTTTTTATCACTCAGCAATTTGAAGTTTATATTTCGAAAAAGTACAGAGGTACTGAAAACTTGACTGAGGACACCCATGGGAACTTAACAGTCCACTAACAGCGGTATGATCAAAAGGTAATAATAAATATCAAAATATATATACGTATAAGTTGGTGCAACATATGCGCATTTTCTGTGCTTTATGTGTCTTCAATTTTGCTCAAGGCTTAAACTGTGGAAATCGAAAACATAGATACATGTATTAAACTGGTTACCAAAGTAACCAAAAGTAATAAACCAATGACCTCTCCAAGGTGGGAACTATACAATTACAAACAATTATATAATAAATCACAATACGTTTGTAACAGGAAACGTTCGTTGAAGGCTATCAGATACTAAGTGCATAACTCAATCGACATTTAAAACATACCTTCGTACATTTGTTATTTGCAGTTTATGGTTGACCAGTTCAGATTAATTCAATATGACGGCGTTTTTCAAGAGATGGAGTTAATGCGAATCTGCTCAGATCGCATGTATAGCTTCAAGCAAATTAAGTTCCAGATGCTTTTTGATGATGTATGTTGAAATGTTGGTTTATTTATTACTATAAATAGAAAACTGTGCTGCTAACATGGTTTGAATGTGAATTCAGCACTAAATGGTATTAACACTGATTTGAGAAAAGATACCTTTTTACAAGGGATTGATACTCGCATGCGCAGTTTGTATGTAATGTCCTTCAATATAGAGGCAAAAGGGGTGACTCCAATGCCTCCTCCTACCAGAACAGATATAGGATATCTATACCATTCTTGATTACCTTGCCCGTATGGGCCGTCTATATATAGCTGAAATAGACAGGAAGAAATAATTTTGAACAGAATTAATCTCAGGCAAATAAAAAAGGGTAAGTAGATTACAATTAAATACGGAATGCCGCAAAACTATTCATAACTTAGCAAACATGATACCGACATACGACGGTCAAAAGTCAATGAATCTGATAAAAATTATTGGAAAATATCATATTGTAAAGAAACCAATGTAAGTATTGAATTGTTAATATCCATTTATTAATTCATCAGAGATTCTTCAGACAAAGTATAAACCAAATAGTTGTAGTCGTTAGCACTAATTCATATAAATATCATAGTGGTAGTCCATTTCGCCCTGCGGCTAGAGAAATATCAACAGATTTACAATACTCGTAAAGTGATGCATCAACAGAAGCTGAAGGAATCAAGAAGTCCACATCTCTATCTTTTTTGGCAGATTCCGACGGTGTATTGTCCACTGACCCATTGTTATATCTTTGTCAGTATTGTATTCTGAATTATTTTGTCGTTTGTCATTTATCTCATATGAAATTTTTTTCTTATGAAATACATGTGAACATATATCCTTTCAATTATTATACGCGTTATATTATATGTATTATAAACTAATAGGAATTTTTGTATGTCACATTCTTAATATATAAAATGAAATTAAAATAGTTCACCTTGGTATGAGGAATTCGAGTTTTATTTGGATCTAATACATCACGCAAATTGGATGTCCATGGTCCAACAGTCCGGATATGAAAGCTGAGAAAATTCTCATGTGGAGCGGATGTTATCGTGAAAGGGTGAAACTCATTCCTTCCTAGAGCATCACATGCTAATCTTGCCCACTGACCGGACATGAATTCGAAAGAATGTGGTCTCTTGACCACTAGCTTAAGTACGTCTGAAACATAAAATGTAATACAATAAGACTTTTCTATGACTTTAATTAGCATCACCGTGCGAATGATTTCTGATTTTTTGTGATCTCGGGAACCAAGAAAGAATACATTTGGACACTAGCTCGACAATAATGATATTCAGATTATTTTTAAAAAATCAAAGAAAAAAAATTCACAAAAAATGTATATTTCCTAGTACATTCTAACTCAGATTTCCCTCGTAATGCACATTGCACACTAGAGATTGCCATATTGTAATTGTTTTCCTAATTTTTTAAGGAATGATTGTCTTTTTATCTAGGTTCATTGGGAATGAACTTGGGTGAGAAACAAACAAATCACGTGAACCGCGAAGCGGTTCTCCAATGATTTGTTTGTTTCTTGACCAAGTTCATTCCCCATGAACCTAGAAAAAAGACAGTCATTCCTTATATTTACGATGCATTTTAAAAGTTTCTTTTTTGAAAACAAAATATCAAATTCCCCGTTATGAAACTGGCAAGGACCGAATTTTTCCTGAAGTGGAAAAGTACTTCCGCCAAGCAATATAGTGCGTGTCTAGAATGCTAAAACAATACTCTATCTGTCCAGGTAATTTCTTTAATTGCTCAAAATTAACAAATGCATTAATTTCGTTATTACAATTCTTATATTTTATTAAGTAACCCCACCTCTTTTTATATTACTACGCATGTGATTTGCCATACGCCGGGTACTACTTCCAAGTTCATGGGCTGATGAACCGAGTCTCTTTAGCATGGTTCATAGAAGGAATTTGACTAGCATTGTAAATATATAGCATTGTATATAATGGTACTGATGGCCACACTAACTGTCTTTTGTGGTGCAGAGTTCAAAAATTCCTTCAGGTAGGTGTCGCGCAAATGTTATTGTATTGTTGTTCTTTTGCTGTGTATCTCTGTATAGATAAGTACATTTAATCACATCTCCCTCATAAATCGGATGATAGTCTAGTGGTTAGGAAATTCGGTTACAGTTTGGGAGGTGGGTAGGACCTATGTTCAAATCCCAGCGAAGGCTTTATTCTTTTCTGGATAAGGAATATCTAAAGACAAATTTCGCGGGCCGAATCTAGTTCTATTGTAAAACATTTCTCTTTATTAAACGAATCCTTAGCGAGATGGCGACAAATGGCAGGAGAAAGAAGACGTTTTAACAACACAAGGGAAAAAAAACATAGTTCACTCAGTGACAAAAGTTTGCAAAGAAGAGTGCGACGCTTGGCAGCTTTGGTAACGCTGAATTGTCGGAGCATATGTGTTACAGTAACACATCTTTTTTTTCTAAACAGAAAAAACATGAATGCACTAAATACAAAAATAACATTCGTTGGATTCGAACCAAGACTATTTCGACCGTCAACACAATCGGTATGACGATTTTTACCACTGGACTAAGTAAAGCAAGGATAAAGATATTCTGATTAGGGTATCTCACTGACGTCGACTTCCAATGTTTTTATATTGACTAATAACCTGCCGCCCCTCTAACATAGAATCGTTGTTTAATAACACGTGCAATATTATAGCTGACGGACTATACAAAGTTTGCAAACATTAATTTCCTGTATTACGTATGCTGATAATTTAATTCAGATGTATTATCTGTCCTAATAATGATCTCTATTTTTACACTGTAACGTCATGAAATATCTTGTTATAACGAGCAATCAGCACCGTCATGTTTTCATTATCGTATTACTTGTATTCCCATGCATTATAGACAAAAACGGTATTCCTGTTTCAATTAAGCTTTAGTAAATGTGTTGCATACATATAGTTGATATCTAAAATGCATATATTGAAATATGTTTCATGCTTCACAACTTACTGGAGGGAAGAACCTCTATCGTGTCTATTGTAATCTCTATCGTTCGTCTATTGATGCTCACTAACTTGTCGATTAGAAAAACAAGCAATGGTCCAATAATGAATCCGTGCCAAGAAGGCATTTCAACAAGTTTACCACTTCCATGGAGAACTAATGTCATGTACACTGGGATGTACAGCTTATGTGTCATCCAGAAAACCTTATAGGCATGTGTTCGCGCATGCGCCAAGGAAAATGTATATATGATCGTCAGTAAGAGCACTAGAACTATGCCTGTAACGCCTGTAACATTCCCGAATATCCAGTAATGAAACTTTGGTAATACATGTGAACTGGAAATAAAGGCACAAAAATAACATATAATGTGTCAAACTATCAGTTATAGTTATATTCGAAATTGTGTTTCTAATAAGTACAACGTGATCGATTAGTCATTGAGCCAGACTTGCAGTAAAAAATTCAAGGTTTCAATTTCGAAAAACATAAACTAGGACAATGAAATCATATTTGTGCGAAACACCGAATTACTGACGTAAAAGTTTTAGAATAAACATATGTTGCCGCAGTCTAGTATAACGACAAGGTCAACTGAAACAATGTTACTGTGTAACTCACATGAGAGTATAAAAGTGGGAAAATTCAACAACCTTTGAAAATCAGAAGTGAAACCAGGTGTATAGGAGGAACAAGTTACTCCTGCTTGGCTACCAACATCTGTCATGAACATCTGCCCAAACATACAGATGCCAAATACAAACAGATGACAAAGACGTACAGATCACGAAGGCGTACAGATGACAAAGACGTACAGATGATAAAGACGTACAGATGACAAAGACGTACAGATGACAAAGACGAATAGATGACAAAGACGTACAGATGACAAAGACGAACAGATTACAAAGACGAACAGATGAAAAAGACGAACAGATGACAAAGACGAACAGATTACAAAGACGAACAGATGACGAAGACGTACAGATCATAAAGACGTACAGATTACAAAGACGTACAGATGACGAAGACGTACAGATGACTAAACATTCAAATGATAAAAACATACAGACCACAAAAATATACACATGAAAAATACAAATACCTACCAAACAACATACAGATGTCAAATACACACTGATGACTTAAACATACAGATAACAAAAACAGAGAAATGACAAAACATACAGAGGACAAGGACATACAAAGGACAAAAGCATAAAGATGATTGAAAAAAAAAACCAGTTCATGAAAGTTGTCTGTCACTGCACTACATCAAAGCAGTGTTACAATAACGTTAGTCAATCCTTAAAAGGATCAGTTTTCGGTATCAATGTACAAATTGACACCGACTGGAGTCATGTAAGCGTTTTGGCCACCCCAGGTCCTGTTCAGTATGAAAAATCCCAGGCTTCTGAGTGGATACATTTGCTAGGTGCATGGGTTTTTTTTTGGAGGGTGGGGCAGGCTTGGTGTAGTGGTTAAGCGCTTGGCTTCGGGCGACGACGAACGGGGTTCGATTCCCGGGTTCCGTCACTATGTTTGAGAGGTTGGTAACCTCCTGCTTCCATGTCGCGATATAATCGAAATATTGTTGAAAGCGACGTAAAACACCAATCAACCAACCAACCAACCAACCAACATCTTTCTGATTGAAATGCTATTTATGGAGTATCTGTTGACAATTAACAATATAAAATCTATTTAATGGATCAGTATTTTATTTAATGGATCAGTATTTTATTTAATGGATCAGTATTTTATTTAATGGGTCAGTATTTTATTTAATGGATCAGTATTTTATTTAATGGGTCAGTATTTTATTTAATGGATCAGTGTTTTATTTAATGGATCAGTATTTTATTTAATGGATCAGTGTTTTATTTAATGGATCAGTGTTTTATTTAATGGATCAGTGTTTTATTTAATGGATCAGTATTTTATTTAATGGATCAGTATTTTTCATATCAAAGGTTAAAGTATTCTCATCAAGCAATTTTCTGCGGAGGGCAAGTTCAAACAGGGCAAATTTTAAAACAGAAACGGCATGGTGAGTTATAGCGTTTTTGGGGGTGTTTTTTACTTAAATGGGGGCCTCTGTTGTCAATGAAATGTACAGGAAGCTCCAAATGATACTTATTCATGGAAACTGATCAATCAATAACATGAAGCCCAATGGAAAACCAATTGTTATTTGGATACCTTTTATGAACTCCACACTGCGAATTGACAAGAATTCTAACTAGGTTATAGTGGAGGTACAGATGTATACACTGCTAGCACCTCTGTTACATATATTTAATGTACTAAACCACGCGATAAAATGATTATATCAATTTTATCGATATATCGGGGGAAAGCAAAACACTTACGGCATGTTATATTCTGGAAAGATGCACAAAAGGTCTTCCGGTGGTTGTGTACAAATACAGTAAAAGTTAAATGCATTGCTGATGACATGAATAACTGTAGGAAAAAATGTAACTTAGTTATCAAGCATCGTATATCTAATGAATATTTTCAGTATCATTTGTTATAAAGAAATGTTCATGAAACCTTACAAACAGCAATCTGATATTAAGATTATAGCACATCATGTATTTTCTACTAAGCTTTATATATTTTCTTTCAGAGAATTTTTTCTTTACTAACATGAAGTTGCTGTAATCACCTGTGAATACGAGTGCAAGTAGTGCGATATTCCTGTGAATATTCTGGATGTTATCGAATGGGATACAATAATAAAGGAATGTCGACCTGAGATAAGTAATGCTGTTTTTACACATTAGAAGGATCAGACAAGCATAGTTGAACATTAGGACGGAAGCGGCTCCACGGGAAATGGGAATTCCTAACCCTGAAAATCTCCTTAGTCCTTTATGTTCTGCTTCGACATAATAATCTTAAAAGAGAATGACTTCGATAATTCAAAAACTGTAACCAAAAGCATAGTTATATATTATAGTACATTTTTGAAATAAGTTATATTATCTTTATAACATGATATTTTGTGTATAAGTATTTACCACACTAATTTGATATTCTTTGCCGACGAGATTATAATATAGGTTTGCAAATGTATAAATATATGTTTTCCGTTAGATTTTCATAAAGAAAGTCGATAATGTTCCTTTTTCCTTACGATAAACTTTATCTGTAAATATTCCAAGTACGAATAGAATATACAGCACGTTCCAAAATATGTATAATATCTTGTTTTCCATATATCTACATAGTCCGAACAATGTCGGATGTGCAGGACCATCACTCGGTTCATCAGCGGCTAAACTGAAGGACGACAGCCTTTCCGAACGAGTATGGCGAAAGGGATTACTCTCAGCGCTGCGGTGTACATAAACATAAACAATATATTAATAATCGGACCACAACAATTAATTTTATACAGGAATAGTGCAATGTCATAATGAAATGTTGATAAATTCATGAAAATGAGACAATTTCTGATATTTACATGACCTAGAGTGAGTATAGTCAAAAGTCCCTTGTCCAAGGAACACATGTCCCAAGGAACATTTTTTGTTAGATATGATAATATTCTGGTTTTAAGGTAAGTTAGGAAAAAGGGCCGTTACAATACCTTTAGGATATGTGCTGACTGACCTTGACCTTTCAGAAATGACATTGAGTGACCTTTGTCCTAAAGTCCCTGTCCCACGGAATATTTGTGTCGAATAGGATACAATTCTGATGAATGATTTATAAGGTATGAGGCATATCCCAATTTTGGGGGATATGTACTGAGTGACTTTGACCTTGCAAATACGACCTTGAATGACTCTGTCCAAAAGTCCGTCGCAAGAAACATTTGTGTTAGATATGATACAATACTAATGAAAGGTTTGGAGATACAAGATTGGACGGACAGATAGACGGGCAAACACCACGCCAATGACTTTATGCTTCCCCGAAATATTTTGGAGAGCTTAAAAATATCATTAAAGCCCAGTTACACTGGAGTGGAAACTCATTTTAAATATATATGAAAATAATTCGAAGACATATTTTAACTTAACTATCGATATACTACCAGTCCGCCAATTTATCTTATGCAAACATATAAATATATAATCAGACCTAAAGGTACGGAATAATGTCTGTCGCAGCTGTACGTCAGAAACTTCGGAATCCTCCTCATCAGCTATGTTACCTAATAAAACAGATATTATGTCACTATAATGAAAGTGATTGCAAACACATGTATTTATTTGTTTGGAAATTTTAGAAGGAAAGGTGAATGGCTTGTAGGGAATGCTAACACTTCCATCTGATCCTACATCCTATTTTATTTTAAAGACCTGTGCTTGCTGTATAATTGGTACGCATACTGTTTAAACGTCTCAGCCCGGGATTCCTTGACGATACACCCATACTGTTTATACGTCTCAGCCCGGGATTCTTTGACGATACACCCATACTGTTTAAACGTCTCAGCCCGGGATTCCTTGACGATACACCCATTTGTATAGGAATACAGAATGGGTCAGTGCTGATTCATTCATGTTGGATTTTCTGGACAACGCTTAGGGGTCTCGGTTCAACCGCTTAAAGTTGCATAAGCTGTCAAAATTGGTATAACAAAAATGTTATGTTTCATTTAATTATCTGAAATTACATACAATCAAACTACACAACAAAGTTATACTACATCGATAGTCAACTCTTTTGACGACATTGACACGTTTTAATAAACCGGAAAAATTGAGAAATGTCCGTTACATTCACCATTTACACAACATTTGACACGTATGTAGATTGGGTCAGAAAATCACGTGATAAAAACAATGTACTAAAGTGTGTCGCCGAGTATATCTTCGTAAAAACATGTTTTATCTAGCTTTGTAAACTCAAAGATATAAAGGCGCACACTAAATGCACAGAAGGAAAGAAAAAATGTAATCAGCAATACTGTCAATAGTAATTTGACTATATACAACGAACATTTTAAAGCTTTATGTCACATTAGTAGTCCCACATGGTTTGATCGAGGGGCCCCAAAAGGGACTCTTAAAACAATTTCTTTTAAAGAATTTTACAAAATGTATTTACGTTTTTTTCATGTCGTCCACTTTACACATTATTATCAGCAGTTAATTTTAAGAGATTACCTTACCTAATGACAGTAAATATCGGACCGCTTTCGTAATACAAACACGCAAGTAACCAATACAATGGAATGTCAAGGCCTCGTGCTGACGTAGTATTGAAAAATGTAAACATTAAAGACTCGTGCGAAGTATTTTGTGTAAATTGACAACTCTCCCCCGTTCCCATCGCTCTAGTGCAACTTCTATGTTGTTCGTCACAGACTTATTTCATCCCTGATGTTATCGAATTCTGTCTTTAAACGAGGACGTCTCATCTCCGATAGCTTTGTCTACGTCACCAGTGATGTTGTTATTATTGAAAGTTTCCTAATCTCGCGTTAGTTGGATAGGTCATTGATACACTGAGCATGCCAGGTGAAGAAAAAATTACCGACTTTGTGCGGGTAGGTCGTAATTATTTAATTACATTTTAATGACTTTTTTCCATTACTAACCGAACTTATATAACATTGCAATTTCGTATAAAGGCTTAACTTCAGGAGAGAGTCCAGGGTTAAAAGTTACAGCTTTCGTTTTAATACGGAAAATGACAGCTAGTGCAACTTTAATTATAACAACAATAATACGCTTTCACAACCGCCTATAATAACAGTAAAATCTTTGCACAACGAATTTGCGATTTATATTTCAATATAGTGATAATTTACTTACTTGACTATATCAATAAAAGGTGGCGTGGCAAATTGGACGAGATGCCAAGCTCGCGACAGGAAGGTCCCGGGTTCGATCCCCGCCGTGGGCACGTCGGTATCCTGTCTTGAGATTAGATGATAAACATCCGAGGTCCCGTGTCACGGTAGTCGTAAAAACAATAATCAATTTAGGAATGAATGAATGAATGAATGAATGAATCAATCAATCAATCGTATATTTTCTCATGATCAGCTCCATAACAAAATCAGCAAAAAGGAAAACCAAGTCGAAAACAGACCAAAGAACATCCTCTTGAGGTGCATATTGAAACCCAACAGGAAGTGAGATCAGTTGTCAGGAATGAGGGAGTATCTTCTGCTTCTCTCAGGGGATGCTCCTTACTGACTACCCCTCGGAACCTTACCACTTTACTTGCTTCTTTCAATGGATGCTCCTTACTGACTACTCCTCGGAACCTTACCACTTTACCTGCTTCTCTCAGGGGATGCTCCTTACTGACTACCCCTCGGAACCTTACCACTTTACCTGCTTCTCTCAGGGGATGCTCCTTACTGACTACCCCTCGGAACCTTATCACTTTACCTGCTTCTCTCAGGGGATGCTCCTTATTGACTACCCCTCGGAACCTTACCACTTTACATGCTTCTCTCAGGGGATGCTCCTTACTGACTACCCCTCGGAACCTTACCACTTTACCTGCTTCTCTCAGGGGATACTCCTATTGACTACCCCTCGGAACCTTACCACTTTACCTGCTTCTCTCAGGGGATGCTCCTTACTTACTACTCCTCGGAACCTCACCACTTTACCTGCTTCTCTCAGGGGATGCTCCTTACTGACTACCCCTCGGAACCTTACCACTTTACCTGCTTCTCTCAATGGATGCTCCTTATTGACTACCCCTCGGGACCTTACCATTTTACCTGCTTCTCTCAGGGAATGCTTCTTACTGACTACCCCTTGGAACCTTACCACTTTACCTGCTTCTCTCAGGGGATGCTCCTTACTGACTACCCCTCAGAACCTTACCACTTTACCTGCTTCTCTCAGGGGATGCTCCTTACTGACTACCCCTCGGAACCTTACCACTTTACCTGCTTCTCTCAGGGGATGCTCCTTACTGACTACCCCTCGGAATCTTACCTCTTCACCTGCTTCTCTTGAGGGATGTTCCTTATTGACTACCCCTCGGAACTTTACCATTTTACCTGCTTCTCTCAGGGGATGTTCCTTATTGACTACCCCTCGAAACCTCACCACTTTGTTTGCTTATCTCAGGGGATGCTCCTTATTGACTACCCCTCGGAACCTTACCACTTTACATGCTTCTCTCACGGGGATGCTCCTTGCTGACTACCCCTCTGTACCTTACCACTTTACCTGCTTCTCTCAGGGGATGCTCCTTACTTGGCTACCGCTCGGAACCTTACCACTTTACCTGCTTCACTCAGGGGATGCTGCTTATTGACTACCCCTCGGAGCCTTACCACTTTACCTGCTTCTCTCTAGGGATTCTCCTATTGATTACCCCTCGGAACCTTACCACTTTACATGCTTCTCTCAATGGATGCTCCTTATTGACTACCCCTCGGGACCTTACCATTTTATTTGCTTCTCTCAGGGAATGCTCCTTATTGACCACCCCTCGGAACTTTACCACTTTACCTGCTTCTTTCTGGGGATGCTCCTTACTGACTGCCCCTCGGAATTTTACCACTTTACCTGCTTCTCCCAGGGGATGATCCTGTTGACTACCCCTCAGTACCTTACCACTTCACCTGCTTCTCTCTAGGGATGCTCCTTACTGACTACCCCTCGGAACCTTACCACTTTACCTGCTTCTCTCATGAGATGTTCCTTATGGACTACCCCTCGGAACCTTACCACTTTACCTGTTTTCTCTGGGGATGTTCCTATTGACTACCCCTCGGAACCTTACCACTTTACCTTCTTCTCTCTGGGGATGCTCCTATTGACTACCCCTCGGAACCTTACCACTTTACCTGCTTCTCTCTGGGGATGCTCCTATTGACTACCCCTCAGAACCTTACCACTTTACCTTCTTCTCTCTGGGGATGCTCCTATTGACTACCCCTCGGAACCTTACCACTTTACCTGCTAGTTACATCCGTCGTTTATGTCCAGAAGAATCTTATCCTCATTTCCTTTTATAACAAGAGGCCCAAGTGGGCCTATATCGCTCACCTGAGTACCTAGATTATCAGTCATGCATGAAGGAGGAATTCATTTATTTTTGCATTAATGTGACTAAGTCAACACAGATGTTGAAAATATGTCAAATTTTATTTCAGGCTAGAATAAAAAACAACACTTTTTTGCACATCCATTCAGGTGATTTTGATATTAAGCATTTCCTTTGTCTCTGCAAGAAGTCATTCAGGGCAACAAGTTAGTCATTTTCTTTAGGTGGGGCCTTTTGTTGACTGATTTCAAGTCTGGGTCATGAACAACAATTGTTTCAAATATTGTCCAGATCTAACTTAAAATTGCCTAATTTCATATGTTGAGTGTTGAGAAACATCTAAAAACTTATTTAGATGTGTAAAGAAATGAAAAAAAAATTTTGACCACAGCTGGATTTGAACCGCTTCTCTCCATATTTCAATTACCAAGTGGTATATGTACTATTGTGAGAACTGCTTTTTAGACATGGTAGCATTATCTGTTAACCAATTTGGATGAAATTTACCAAATTGATAGCAGACTTTTAGTACTTCATGTATTCCATGTTTCATTAAAATCTTTCATGTGGTATAACAGCAGAAGTGAAAAATGTGATTGAATTGTTCCTACACACCCTCATTTGGAAGTCTTAAAAAATTCATAGAAAATCGAAAGATTGAGATATTGACAAAATTCTTTCAAGGTAACAATCCTTACCATAATTATGATCACAATAGTCCATAAGAAATCATCATTATCAATTAACTAGGAAATATGACACTTTTTTCTGCATTGAATCACCAAGTCCAAAGAAATGTTGAAAAAAATTCTAAAATTTGATTTTGGAAGGGAACCAAAATGACAATACATCTTCACTCATCCCTCTAGATCATTTCTATGCATTCTGTTTGTCTCTGTATACAGCCCGTATGAAAAAGAATATCGTTAAACGAGGGAACTCTTTTGTGACCTACTCTTGACTATGGTGGCGCCACCTGTAAAGAGGTCTGGACGAAAACAACAGAATTTGAAGAGGATCATAAGTGACCTATTTCTACCAAGATTTATTAAAATCCTTCAAACAGTTTTGTAGAAAAAGTTGAAAATGTGAAAAATGGCCAAACCCCCACCTCCCCCCCCCCTTTTTTTTTTTGGAAGTCTTAAACGTAAAATTCCTAATTTCATATGTTGAGTGTTGAGAAACATCTAAAAACTTATTTAGATGTGTAAAAAAAAAAAAAAAATTTTTTTGACCACAGCTGGATTTGAACCGCTTCTCTCCATATTTCAATTACCAAGTGGTATATGTACCATTGTGAGACCTACTTTTAGACATGGTGGCATTATCTGCTAACCAATTTGGATGATCCGCACAAAAACCAAAACCTTTGAAAAGGACTATGAGTACTTGCATCCTACCCAGTTTTATCACAATCCTTCAAGTTATTCTGTAGATCAAGTTGAAGATATGAAAAATTGTCCCCCCCCCCCCCCCCCTTTTCTTGGAAGTCTTAAAAAATTCATAAAAAATTCAAAAATCGAGATATTGAAAAAATTCCTTCGCACCAGCATTCCTTACCATAGAAATGATTAAATGAAACCAAATGAATGCATCAATGTTTACTAAAAGAAAATAATAACTCTTTAATGCATTAAAATAACAAAGTCCAAAATAAAAATGAAAAAACGTCAAAAATTTGATTTCAGAATGGAACCAAAAATATCAACACTTCTTCCCATATTCCTCTAAATCATTCCTATGCAGTCGGTTTGTCGCTGTATGCACTCGATCTGAATAAGAAGTTTGTCAAAGGAGGGTACCCTCTGTGACCTACTTTTGTCTGTGGTGGTGCCACCTGTTCATGGATCCTGACAAAGATGACCACATTTGTCGTGGACCTTGAGTATTTGATGCATGCCAAGTTTCATTGAATTCCAGCAAGTGGTTCCGAAGAAAAAGTTCAAACTGTGAAATGTTTACACCAATTATCCCACCCCCCTTTTTCTTGAAAGTCTTAAAAAATTCATAAAAAATCCAAAACATAAAATATTGAAAAATTTTCTTCGCAGTAGTATTTCTTACCATCAAAATGATCAAATTAAACCAAATTAATGCATCAATGTTTACTAAAAGAAAAAAATACCTCTTTTCTGCATTAAAACTACCAAGTACAAAAAAACGTCAAAAATTTGATTTCGGAATGGAACCAAAAATAACAACACTTCTTCACACATCCCGCTAGATCATTCCTATGCATTCGGTTTGTCTCTGTATGCCCCCGGTCTGAAGAAGAAGTTTGTCAAAGGAGGGTACCCTCTTTGACCTACTTTTGCCTGTGGTGGCGCCACCTGTTGATGAATCCGGACGAAAAACAACAACACTTGTAGGGGACCATGAGTACTACATGCTTATCAAGTTTCATCAAATTCTGTTCAGTGGTTCTGGAGAAGAAGTCGAAAATGTGAAAAGTTAACGACGGACGACGGACGACGGACGGACGACGGACGACGGACGACGGACGGTGATTGATCACAATAGCTCACTTGAGCCTTTGGCTCAGGTGAGCTAAAAACTATGCATATAAACATATAACTGAATGATAAGACGGTAGTATGTACCGTTCAAAGGAAGAGATGCTTTGTTAAATGTTGAGTAAAATTCAGGTGAGGCAAATATGCCTTTGAATATGCCCATGGTCATTTGCTGTTGGTCTGGCAGTCTAGAATTCCGGAAAAGTTTGTTTATATATAAATCTAATTCTGCTCCATTAATGGTACTATCAGACAGTTCTACAAGGGACCTACAAGTAAAATTTGAGAGAAAATGATTATACATGATCCTGCTAGTACAAGTCTGCCAGTAAAATACTTTGAGTTAAAGGATTATTCAACACAGAATTGTGATATCACTTTGGTATGTCACATTGAAAAAAACAAATAATAGGCCTTTTTTACATAATTATTTTTGATTTGCTCAGTGTTAGAGTGAAATACATCTCAATTTATTTGAATCTTATTTTTGGTGTGTTAAACCTTTCACAAATATTTCAAATACATGTATATCCAATAGGCTTTCTGTTATATTTAACACTATACACACTGTCCAGTTCTTACTTGATCATATTTGTAAATTCTTCTCTAGTAAGGAAACCATTGGCATCAATGTCATACATTTTGAACATAAGCTCTGCCTTATCCATGGCATTTCCTGGAAGATAAATGTTCCTCTGAAATTTAGGAGATTTTGTCACGACAGTTTCTGCAATATGTTTACAGAGTTATCGTGAACCATGGGTTTTATTTTAGATATTTGTCATACATATAGTCACAATGTAAATTGTACCGTAATATTATGATCATATGTAGAGCTTTATATCGGTAACTTTATAAACTAAGCATTTAAACACGCGACTACAAAAGGTTTAAATGTTAAATACGAAGGTAACAGTATATTATGAAAGAAATGTTCAACGTCTAGTTTTCTTTCATAATAAATATAGAACATATATACTTTTTAATTTAGTGCACCATATGCGCATTTCGACAACTTATGTCTCTTCAGTGATGCTCGTGGCCAAATGATTGGAATTCCCAAAATATATAGATATTTGAAGAGCAGTGTTGAAATCAAAATGACCGAAAAGTGAACCAAAGAATCTATCCAAGGACAGAGCTATGCATACCATACCTTTCGCTAACACAATAAAGAAATCCAGATATTCTTTGAAGCTGATAGACCCATTATGATCGCGATCCACGATCAAGAACATGTTATTGATAAAGTCGGAATTAGGTTTCATCCCTAAGGCATCAGCAAATTCTGTCCTGGTGAGATTTATCGACTGTACATATGTAAATCGTTCTTTCGACAAATTTCTTGACTTTGGTTTCCCTGGAGCTTTTTCAAACACCTGATGATAAAGTAAACAATTAAGTTTGAAAATATCTCGAGAGCTTTATTCAAGATTTTAAGAAAACGAATCGCTGCATAGCCTACACGATGTTCTCAAGAAAACTTGTTAAAGCAAGTGATTGTTGTCAATTTATTCTGAAATAATTCTTCGGTGACTAATTTTCCCTATTTTCATAAATAGAATAAAGGATGTAAAGGATGTAATCATTTTTCCTTTTCTATAATATAAATTCAGTTATTTGTAAGCATTTCTGTAAGGTATTACCAATACGTGCTCTTCCATTGCAATTGTTCAGGTGTTACATAGAACAATGAGGTTTATACTCAAACAAGTATTCCTTGATCGTGTCATGTGATCATCAGCAATATGATGCATCGATACGTAATAAACAATTTTGAAGACAGCAATCGTATGTCTTGTATACTAGACATACAGATATATGGAACAATGGAGAAGGTTTAATTTATATACATGTAATCGCAGAAAATTTTACGCATTTTTGGAACAAACCTTCTGCGAATATTAATTTGCTGATTACCGTTATAGTTTTTCAGACTAACGTACATGTATGCAGTCTTACCTCTGAACTGACAGCTTTTAGAAAAAGTTCTAGTTCTTTGTTCCGATCATTCAAAGTTTTAGCGATTTTTAAAATCATTTTCTCTGTAAGAGATCCGTGTATGCTTGACTGCACTTTGAATTTCTCCACGAATTCCCGAATTCTGAATACAAATTCATCTCGTACATTCGAGTCTTGAAACCGCAAAACCTAGACAAAAAGTGGAATTTTATGGTACAAAATCCATGGCAAAAGGCTCAATGAGACCTTTATCGCTAATATAAGCATCTTGATTATATAATAAAATGAGAAAATATTGGAATTTTTATAAGTAAAATACTCTTTTCAATATCTACAGATAAACAATTCAACTTCCTTTTGAAATACTGTGATACATTTACTTTCTCACATTATGTAGGTTAATTGAAATCTTTCTTCACAAAGGAGTATATCCTTTTAGATAATCTAGATATATTGTCCCTGAGAACAGATCTGGCAAAAATACAAACCTGGACGGGAAGTTTAGGAAATTTCTCTCTTTCAAGCTTCATCAAAGTCCATAGCTTAATATAGGATGCAAAAAAGGCATTCTCCTATGTTCAGTTATCTTTGAAAACAAGTATCCTTCACAATAAATTCTATTACATTAAATTCTCATAACATTCACCAAATTATGCATTTTAAGCAACTTAATTAGAAAATGAAGGAAATTTACAGAAAAGGTGAAAGTGAAAAAATGTCCAAAGATACGTCAAAACGTTGAAATCTAAACAACAAAATTTCTTAAGACACCATTCCGGATCACTCCCTTGAATTAGATTTGTTTTATTCAGTCAGTTTGTCAAAAGAAGGTACTTTCTTGAAATTATGTTGGCCTGCCATGGGCAAACCCTAGACGGATCTGGCCAAAGCTTTGCAATTTTCTGTTCTAATTATATCATAATCTGAATTTACAAATCAGCAGTGGAGCTTGAGTACTCACTTGATGCTAAGTTACAATTCAGTAGAGGAGCTTGAGTACTTACTTGATGCTAAGTCAGTAGAGGAGTTTTAGTACTTATTTGATGCTTAGTTACAAATTAACAGAGCAACTCGCGTACCTACTTAATGCTAAGTTACAAGTTATCAGTAGAGGAGTTTGAGTACTTACTTGATGCTAAGGTACAAATCAATAGAGCAGCTTGAGTACTTACTTGATGTTAAGGTACACATCAGTAGAGAAGCTTCATTACTTTCTTAATGCTAAATCAGTAGCTTCAGTACTTACTTGATATTAATTCAGTAGAGGAACTTGAGTACTTTCTTGATGCTAGGTTACAAATCATTAGAGGAGTTTGAGTACTTACCTCATGTTTAATCAGTAGGGAAGCTTGAGGACTTACTTGATGCTAAATTACAAATAAATAGAGCAGCTCGAGTACTTACTTGAAGCTCAGTCAGTATAGGACCTAAAGTACTTACTTGATGATACGTTACAAATCAGTAGAGGTGCTTGAGTACTTACTTGATGCTAAGTTAGTAGACGAGCTTGAGTACTTACTTGGAGCTAAGTTAGTAGAGGAGCTTGAGTACTTACTTGATGCTAAGTTAGTAGAGGAGCTCGAGTACGTACTTGATGCTAAGTCAGTAGAGGAGCTTGGGTACTTACTTGATGCTAAGTCAGTAGAGGAGCTTGAGTACTTACTTGGTGCTTAGTCAGTAGAGGGGCTTGAGTACTTACTTGATGCTAAGTTAGTAGAGGAGCTTGAGTACTTACTTGATGCTAAGTTAGTAGACGAGCTTGAGTACTTACTTGATGCTAAGTTAATAGACGAGCTTGAGTACTTACTGGTTGCTAAGTCAGTAGAGGAGCTTGGGTACTTACTTGATGCTAAGTTAGTAGACGAGCTTGAGTACTTACTTGGAGCTAAGTCAGTAGAGGAGCTTGATACTTACTTGATGCTAAGTCAGTAAAGGAGCTTGGGTACTTACTTGATGCTAAGTCAGTAGAGGAGCTTGAGTATGTACTTGATGCTAAGTCAGTAGAGGAGCTTGAGTACTTACTTGATGCTAAGTTAGTAGAGGAGCTTGAGTACTTACTGGATGCTAAGTCAGTAGAGGAGCTCGAATACTTACTTGATGCTAAGTTAGTAGACGAGCTTGAGTACTTACTTGGAGCTAAGTCAGTAGACGAGCTTGATACTTACTTGATGCTAAGTCAGTAAAGGAGCTTGGGTACTTACTTGATGCTAAGTCAGTAGAGGAGCTTGAGTACGTACTTGATGCTAAGTCAGTAGAGGAGCTTGGGTACTTACTTGATGCTAAGTTAGTAGACAAGCTTGAGTACTTACTGGGAGCTAAATCAGTAGACGAGCTTGATACTTACTTGATGCTAGGTCAGTAAAGGAGCTTGGGTACTTACTTGATGCTAAGTCAATAGAGGAGATTGAATACGTACTTGATGCTAAGTCAGTAGAGGAGCTTGAGTACTTACTTGGAGCTAAGTCAGTAGACGAGCTTGAGTACTTACTTGATGCTAAGTCAGTAGAGGAGCTTGGGTACTTACTTGATGCTAAGTCAGTAGAGGAGCTTGAGTATGTACTTGATGCTAAGTCAGTAGAGGAGCTTGAGTACTTACTTGATGCTAAGTTAGTAGACGAGCTTGAGTACTTACTTGGAGCTAAGTCAGTAGAGGAACTTGGGTACTTACTTGATGCTAAGTTAGTAGAAGAGCTTGAGTACTTACTTGATGCTAAGTTAGTAGACGAGCTTGAGTACTTACTTGGAGCTAAGTCAGTAGACGAGCTTGATACTTACTTGATGCTAAGTCAGTAAAGGAGCTTGGGTACTTACTTGATGCTAAGTCAGTAGAGGAGCTTGAGTACTTACTTGGAGCTAAGTCAGTAGAGGAGCTTGAGTACTTACTTGATGCTAAGTCAGTAGAGGAGCTTGAGTACTTACTTGATGCTAAGTTAGTAGAGGAGCTCGAGTACGTATTTGATGCTAAGTTAGTAGAGGAGCTCGAGTACGTACTTGATGCTAAGTTAGTAGAGGAGCTTGAGTACGTACTTGGAGCTAAGTCAGTAGAGGAGCTTGAGTACTTACTTGGAGCTAAGTCAGTAGACGAGCTTGAGTACTTACTTGATGTTAAGTCAGTAGAGGAGCTTGGGTACTTACTTGATGCTAAGTCAGTAGAGGAGCTTGAGTATGTACTTGATGCTAAGTCAGTAGAGGAGCTTGAGTACTTACTTGATGCTAAGTTAGTAGACGAGCTTGAGTACTTACTTGGAGCTAAGTCAGTAGAGGAACTTGGGTACTTACTTGATGCTAAGTTAGTAGAAGAGCTTGAGTACTTACTTGATGCTAAGTTAGTAGAGGAGCTTGAGTACTTACTTGATGCTAAGTTAGTAGACGAGCTTGAGTACTTACTTGAAGCTAAGTCAGTAGAGGAACTTGGGTACTTACTTGATGCTAAGTTAGTAGAAGAGCTTGAGTACTTACTTGATACTAAGTTAGTAGAGGAGCTCGAGTACTTAGATGACGCTAAGTCAGTAGAGGTGCTTGAGTACTTACTTGATGCTAAGTCAGTAGAGGAGCTTGAGTACTTACTTGATGCTAAGTCAGTAGAGGAGCTTGAGTACTTACTTGATGCTAAGTTAGTAGAGGAACTCGAGTACGTACTTGATGCTTAGTCAGTAGAGGAGCTTGAGAAGTTACATGACGCTAAGTCAGTAGAGGAGCTTGAGTACTTACTTGGAGCTAAGTCAGTAGAGGAGCTTGAGTACTTACTTGATGCTAAGTCAGTAGAGGAGCTTGAGTACTTACTTGATGCTAAGTTAGTAGAGGAGCTCGAGTACGTATTTGATGCTAAGTTAGTAGAGGAGCTCGAATACGTACTTGATACTAAGTTAGTAGAGGAGCTTGAGTACGTACTTGGAGCTAAGTCAGTAGAGGAGCTTGGGTACTTACTTGATGCTAAGTCAGTAGAGGAGCTTGAGTAATTACTTGATGCTAAGTCAGTAGAGAAGCTTGAGTACTTACTTGGAGCTAAGTCAGTAGAGGAGTTTGAGTACTTACTTGATGCTAAGTTACAAATAAGTAGAGGAGTCTGAAAACTTACTTGGTGCTAATTTATAATGAACTTTTTTAGCCGTTGCAGGGAAGATGTGAATTGTGTGAAAAGTTAACGATAACAGACGATGAACGTGTTATCACGCTCCCCAGAACCCGAGCAGACTGCTCAGGCAGGTTATATACCCTTTGTTATGACCTTTAGCAATCAATGTTTCATAGTTTGTGAATTTAAAATATGGGAAATAAGTATGACGATTTGATCACAAGAATTTCAATAGTAAAGGAGATTCCTAGGAATATGAACATATAAGTATATTTATAAGTATTATATTTCTATGTTGTAATGAAATATTTCCATAATAAGATAATGTTCCATATAAAAGGGACGTGTACATTGAAAATCTGAAGTCTGTGGTGGAAATAGTCAGCATGCTTTAAAAACACAATTATAAAGGCCTACTTACTAAATCTATTTCGTTTTGAAACAACACTGACAGGAGATTACGCAGTTTGTCACTTGCTGTACGTATCCAGACTTTTTTGTCCTCTTTTAAATCAATGATACGTAGGATTTGATGCTCACTATCATGGACTTCAATGCACCGTTTATGCGGAAACATGTAAATTAAAACAATCCTTGTACCGTACGGACTGCCCACAATCTCTTCCGCTGTAGAAAATAAAACGCCATTAGTAAGTAACTGCTTAATAAACATTGACAAAAGTAACAGGGTTAGGATTATGATTCATACATGATAGTTTGAAATGTCAAATGTTGATAGGAAAACAATAGAGCTAGTGAATAATATTCATCCTAGTATTACTAGCTACATGGTGACCTAGTGGGACTGTACGGGATGATAGTGGAGCTAGTGAGTCATATTCATACTAGTATTACTAGTTACATGGTGACCTAGTGGGACTGTACGGGATGATAGTGGAGCTAGTGAGTCATATTCATAATAGTATTACTAGCTACATGGTGACCTAGTGGGACTGTACGGGATGATAGTGGAGCTAGTGAGTCATATTCATCCTAGTATTACCAGCTACATGGTGACCTAGTGGGAATGTACGGGATGATAGTGGAGCTAGTGAGTCATATTCATACTAGTATTACTAGCTACATGGTCACCTAGTTGGACAGTACGGGATGACTATGGAGCTAGTGAGTCATATTCATCCTAGTATTACTAGCCACATGGTGACCTAATGGGACTGTACGGGATGATAATGGAGCTAGTGAGTCATATTCATCCTAGTATAACTAACTACATGGCCACCTACTGGGACTGTACGGGATGATAGTTGAGCTATTGAGTCATATTCATCCTAGTATAACTAACTACATGGCCACCTAGTGGGACTGTACGGGATGATAGTGGAGCTATTGAGTCATATTCATCCTAGTATAACTAACTACATGGCCACCTAGTGGGACTGTACGGGATGATAGTGGAGCTAGTGAGTCATATTCATCCTAGTATTATTAGCAACATGGTCACCTAGTGAGACTGTACGGGATGATAATGGAGCTAGTGAATCATATTCATCCTAGTATTACTGGCTACATGGGCACCTAGTGGGACTGTACGGGATGAAAATGGAAATAGTGAAGAATATTCATCCTAGTATTACTAGCCACATGGTGACCTAGTGAGACTGTACGGGATGATAATGGAGCTAGTGAGTCATATACATCCTAGTATTATTAGCAACATGGTCACCTAGTGAGACTGTACGGGATGATAATGGAGCTACTGAATCATATTAATCCTAGTATTACTGGCTACATGGGCACCTAGTGGGACTGTACGGGGTGACTATGGAGCTAGTGAATCATATTTATCCTAGTATTACTAGCTACATGGTCACCTAGTGGGACTGTATAGGATGATAATGGAGCTAGTGAGTCATATACATCCTAGTATTACTAACTACATGGCCACCAAGTGGGACTGTACGGGATGAAAATGGAAATAGTGAAGAATATTCATCCTAGTATTACTAGCCACATGGTGACCTAGTGGGACTGTACGGGATGATAATGGAGCTAGTGAGTCATATTTATCCTACTTTTACTAGCTACATGGCCACCTAGTGTGACTGTACAGGATGATAGTGGAGCTAGTGAGTCATATTCATCCTAGTATTACTAGCTACATGGTCACCTAGTGGGACTGTACGGGATGATAATGGAGCTAGTGAATCATATTCATCATAGTATTACTAGCTACATGGTGACATAGTAGGACTGTACGGGATGATAATGGAGCTACTGAGTCATATTCATCCTAGTATTACTAACTACATGGCCACCTAGTGGGACTGTACGGGATGATAGTGGAACTAGTGAGTCATATTCATCCTAGTATTACTAGCCACATGGTCACCTAGTGGGACTGTACGGGATGATAATGGAGCTAGTGAGTCATATTCATCCTAGTATTACTAGCTACATGGCCACCTAGTGGGACTGTACGGGATGATAATGGAGCTAGTGAATCATATTCATCCTAGTATTACTAGCTACATGGCCATGTATTGGGACTGTACGGGATGATTATGGAGGTAACGAGCCATATTCATCCTAGAATTACTAGCTATATGGCCACTTAGTGGGACTGTACGGCATGATAATGGAGCTAGCGAGTCATATTCATCCTAGGACTACTAGCTGCATGGCCACGTACTGGGACTGTACGGGATGATTATGGAGCTAGCGAGTCATATTCATCCTAGAATTACTAGCTATATGGCCACCTAGTGGGACTGTACGGGATGATAATGGAGCTAGCGAGTCATATTCATCCTAGGATTACTAGCTAAATGGTCACCTAGTGGGAGGATACGGTAAGATAGTGGAGCTAGTGAGTCATATTTATCCTAGTATTACTAGCTACATGGTGACCTAGTGGGACTGTACGGGATGATAATAGAGCTAGTAGGTCATATTGATCCTAGTATTACTAGCCACATGGTCACCTAGTGTGACTGTACGGAATGATTATGGAGCTAGTGAATCATATTTATCCTAGTATTACTAGCTACATGGTCACCTAGTGGGACTGTACGGGTTGATAGTGGAGCTAGTGAGTCATATTCATCCTAGTATTACTAGCTACATGGTCATATGGAATTCACACGATTTGACTCTTTCTACGGGGTATATGTGACGGATGTTGCTAGCAAGCAGGAGATGCTCACTCTCCCCGGGCACCTGATCTCACTCCATCACAGGGGTTCACATATGCTCTTCAAGTAGACATATTTTGTTATTTTTGTTTTTCATTTTCACTGATTTTGTATGTCCTATGGTTTCATGATTTTTGGACTTGTGGTTTGGATTTATCCATCATCTTTACATTACTAGCTACATGGCCACCTAGTGGGACTGTACGGGATGATAGTGGAGCTAGTGAATCATGTTCATCCTAGTATTACTAGCTACATGGCCACCTAGTGGGACTGTACGGGATGATAGTGGAGCTAGTGAATAATATTCATCCTAGTATTACTAGCTACATGGCCACCTAGTGGGACTGTACGCGATGAAAATGGAAATAGTGAATAATATTCATCCTAGTATTACTAGCCACATGGTGACCTAGTGGGACTGTACGGGATGATAATGGAGCTAGTGAGTCATATTCATCATAGTATTACTAGCTACATGGTGACATAGTAGGACTGTACGGGATGATAATGGAGCTAGTGAGTCATATTCATCCTAGTATTACTAACTACATGGCCACCTAGTGGGACTGTACGGGATGATAGTGGAGCTAGTGAGTCATATTCATCCTAGTATTACTAGCCACATGGTCACCTAGTGGGACTGTACGGCATGATAATGGAGCTAGTGAATCATATTCATCCTAGTATTACTAGCTACATGGCCACCTAGTGGGAGTGTACGGGATGATAGTGGAGCTAGTGAGTCATATTCATCATAGTATTACTAGCTACATGGTCACCTAGTGGGAATGTACGGGATGATAGTGGAGCTAGTGAGTCATATTCATCCTAGTATTACTAGCTACATGGCCACCTAGTGGGACTGTACGGGATGATAGTGGAGCTTGTGAATCATGTTCATCCTAGTATTACTAGCTACATGGCCACCTAGTGGGACTGTACGGGATGATAGTTTAGCTAGTGAATAATATTCATCCTAGTATTACTAGCTACATGGTCACCTAGTGGGACTGTACGGGATGATAATGGAGCTAGTGAGTCATATTCATTATAGTATTACTAGCTACATGGCCACCTAGTGGGACTGTACGGGATGACTATGGAGCTAGTGAGTCATATTCATCCTAGTATTACTAGGCACATGGTCACCTGAATGGTTGAACGGGATGATACAATGTCAGGGAATTGCATACCTTTGTTATAGAGTGAGGTTTCCGTCATTTTCAGAACCCCTCCCACCACCTCCTGGAAGTCTGACTCTCCATAGGGAGAAGTCTCACTCTAGAGTTCCCCACTTGAGCAATTTAGAATAAGACTTCCCATCTGTAGATATGGCGGAGCCGAGCCTCGTATGAATTCATACAATGTATCATTCCGCAAAACCCCTTTAGGTAACCCTATGCCGAATTAACGCTACCTTTAATCTCGAACGCTTCTATCAGCGAACGCGTTTTTATAAGAGGTGAACGATCACGCTTACATAAGACACGAGACATTTCCCAATGACTAATACTGGATCCAAGAATCGGAAAAGTTATGATTAAAGCGCGCTATCAAATCATAATAGTAGATTTCTTAACAGTTTAACTAAAGGTGCTGTAAAATACCATGATCTTGTACAAAATCTATTTCAGAATTTAAAATAATTCGTCGTAAAACATCAAGCTGCAAATTCGAAAATTTCCAGTGTAGGAGATTGCTTGAAGTGAGATCGTATGAATACAATTCATATAAAAGTGAAATGCAATCAAACGATGACATTTAAGGAGTACTGCAAATTTCTTCAAAATACTGCTTTACTGATGCTAAGATTATCATTGTTACAATAGCTTCATAAAACAAGGAATAAAACTATCCACTCCAATTTCATGCTGAATGGTGAAAGGTATATTAGCGTAGACATAAATAAGCAGGTTTGTGAGTATTCTTTTTCCTCGTTCTCATCTTGAATATATGTCGGTGTAGCATTGAAAAGTGACCCCCGGTTTAAGGGTCGATTTTTAACGTTGAAAATTAACTCGGTCCGTTGTTTAATGACCCCACCTACACGTGAAAAAGTGACCCTTCGAGCGAAATGTGACCCTCGTTGAAAATTGACCCGCAATGGTGTGCCATATTTTTAACATTAAAAATGACCCCTGTGTGTAATGCTCCCTTGTACTATTAAAATATAATTCATACTGTGTACTTCTTGTTTGCAAACAGGTCAGTTACAGATTTGTCTTAATTTCATGTTGGACAATGACATCTTATGTAGAGTATTATGCAAATTTCGATTTATTTAGACGTATTGCTTAAGAGAACTAATACCTCAAAGGGATCATATTTCAACATTAATATATGTCTCCATATGAATAAAGCTTCGAACTCCTGTTTATAATATGGTGTGACTATTCGATCATTCAATGGTAAGTAAAAAAGACGTTAAATCTTGTTATTAGAGGTAGGGTCAAATTTCAACATTAAAAACGACCCCATATCGAGAAAATCTTATATACTACAATACACATATTTAGATACACTGTATGTTTTAGTTGAATAAAGAGTGATAGTTTTGCGGAGACAATGCATCGACATAGCCAAGGAAAAAAAAAAGGGGGGGGGGTTCATATTTTAGCATTAATTAATGACTCCAGATAAAAAAAATTAATTCACGGTTTATAATATTCGAGGAAATCGAAGATTACACGTATCAATGTTGATCACCACAAATGTTGATCATGCGAATAGAGTGGTGAACTTAAATTCATACACCGTCGCTTTCGCCTTGATGGGGGAGGGGACGTTTTCTAAAAGAATTCACACGATTGTGGTCAAAACTTATCTTTAAGAACGACACTTACACTCAGTCTGAATCGATTAAATCATCACAGCTGTGATCGCTAAAATAGACAAGCATTGACACTGACATCATACTATTTCTTCAAAGTTGTAGTTAGGTGGACGTAAATCTGACCTTTGAACTTTGAACACGATAACAGTAAGATACTCTTTGATAACGAGTACCTTAAAAATCGGAATTCGGTATACAATATATTGTGGCTAGTCGATTAATCGATATTAAGTAAAATGACCTTGAAAACTGGTCATTAGAGGTAGGGTCAAATTCAACGACCCCAAGTCGAGAAAACCTCCGTTTTACGATACATATACTTGGCTAAGTACACTTTCAGTGGGGAAATATGTTAACGTTAAGAAAGGATTAGTTTGATAGCCATTAAAATGTCTTTGTTCAGGAAATATCTGGACAATCAATGCTTGTAGATTAATTATACGGTAATAGATTCGTCCCTTATATTTTGTTTCGTCATTTATGACACTTGATACAATTATGAACTTCTTTCATGGTAAATATGCTGTGTTGTTATACCCCTATAAAAAGTTTTTAAAGAATTCTATAGAAAAAAGTCCAATTACTTTTGATATAAAGCGGTCTAAGGAATTGTTAAAAAATCGGCCTCTAACAACTGTTTGTCTTCGAGTCAAACTGATAATCTGTTGCCCTCAATCCCATTCAATAACTGTATAATATTCATAAGAAAATCAAATTTCAATGTATCAACAAATCAATATATTTTTGGTGTTTTTTTGCGGGGGGGGGGGGGTGAGTGTGGTGGGTGGGGGTAGTTTTTGTTTGTTTGTTTGTTTGTTTGTTTGTTTTTGTTTTGTTTTTTTTAAATTAATCAATCTAGAGCATATATTCCACTTTCCACTTTCCAACGTAATATTTAAGAATTAGTTTTTCATTAACACTTTGTATTTACTTCATTCGCTAATTATCAAATTTTCTGAAAGATGACATATACTTGTCCATATGCATAATGATGATTTTTAAAAAACGATAATTTGGAAACAGCACACGTTACCCCAAAAGTCCGGTAACCGACTTAAAGTGTAACAGTGTCACCGATCCTGATTTTTCTTTCCGGTGGGAGTAAATTGTCAATGTATGTATATAAGTATGATCTGCCATTTTAGAAATCCCAGCAAAGTTCGAATAAAGCACCTTAAATTACATGTAAAAGTATGTTCAAACTCGACGTAAATCGAACTTGTTTTGTAGTTATAACCAAATTTATATTTACTGAATTGTACTTATTTCATCGGGATTCATATTAAGCGGAATAAGTGCTGATCTTAGTGTTTTAATTACTGATTTCGCAATAAAATGTTTGTGAAGACATTATGAAGGTCAATCACAGATCACGCTAATTCATGAATATGCTAATACAGTGTATATCTAAAACCTTATCATCAACATTTTGGGTGAAAACTAGGTTGCATACAAATACAGTAATTAGTTGTTCAAAGATGGCATAAAGTGTGTTAAGGAATTTAAATCATAAACGACTTTTGGACAGATGAACACCGAAGTGAACAGTTGATTATTCCAACTGGCCTGCTCTTTACACAGCGAGACGACTTTTCATATGTAGTCAGGACGAAAAGATGCTGAAGATAATACGATAAAAAAAGATAATAATTATCATAATTAATTAAAAATAATAATAATATACGTATACATGACGTCATGCCTCGACAATTTGTTATCCACATCTTGTTGTGAAGGAAACGCTACTACATTATGGCTCTAAGTGGTGCATGCCTTTCAAGAGTCGTTTCGCCGTTTAAGGGACCCATCAGGCGAATGCATGTATGTTTTGCAAGTGTATGAAAGAAGTACTTGCATTACCACCCAGTGACATAAATCAAAAGAACTAGTAAAGTTCTAATACAGATATGTATATTTTAAACGTTGACGTAACTTTTGAAATCACGATGTCAAATGCTATACGTTTGTCGTGAGGGTTTCTAATCCCTGATTATGTGAAACATGTAAAACAAATCATCCTTCTATGAAAAACAAGAGCAACGCCAACGTAGTATATGCCTTCTGGTCATTTCTGTAATATGGGCATAACTCACATGACCATATTAATTAGAGGTCATATACTCCTCATAATCACCCACAAACAAAATTTTTCCATTCCAAAATTTGCGTCTAATGATTAACAGATATGTCACTTGTCTTCATTTAAAGTTGCATTAACTGTCAAAATTGGTATAACAAGAATGTTATGTTTCATTTAATTATCTGAAAATACATACAATCAAACTACAAAGCAAAGTTATACTACATCGATAGTCAACTCTTTTGACGACATTGACACGTTTTTATTAACCGGAAAAATTGAGAAATCTCCGTTACATTCACCATTTACACAACATTTCACACGTATGTTAAGATCGGGTCAGAAAATCACGTGATAAAAACAATGTACTAAAGTGTGCCGCTCAGTACATCTTCGTAAAAACATGTTTTATTTAGCTTTGTAAACTCAAAGATATATAGACGCATACTAAATGCACAGAAGAAAAGAAAAAAATGTCATTAGTAATACTGTCAATAGTAATTTGACTATATACAACAAACATTTTAAAGCTTTGTGTCACATTAGTAGTCCCACATGATTTGATCGAGGGGCCCCCAAAAGAGAGTCTTAAAACAATTTCTTTTACAGAATTTCACAAAATGCATTTACGTTTCTTTAATGTCGTCCACTTCACACATTATCAACAGTTAATTTTAAGAGATTACCTTACCTAATGACAGTAAATATCGGACCGCTTTCATAATACAAACACGCAAGTAATCAATACAATGGAATGTCAGGGCCTCGTGCTGACGTGGTAATGAAAAATGTAAACATTAAAGACTCGTGCGAAGTATTTTGTGTAAATTGACAACTCTCCCCCATTCTCATCGCTCTAGTGCAACTTCTATGTTGTTTTTGTTCTTAAAATGTTTCGTCACAGACTTTTTCCATCCCTGATGTTATCGAATTCTGTCTTTAAACGAGGACGTCTCATCTCCGATAACTTTGTCTACGTCACCAGTGTGAAAGTTTCCTAATCTCGCGTTAGTTGGCTAGGTCATTGATACACTGAGCATGCCAGGTGAAGAAAAAATTACCGACTTTGTGCGGGTAGGTCGTAATTATTTAATTACATTTTAATGATTTTTTCCACTACTGACCGAACTTATATAACATTGTAATTTCGTATAAAGGCTTAACTTCAGGAGAGAGTCCAGGATTAAAAGTTACAGCTTTCGTTTTTAATACGGAAAATGACAGCTATTGCAAATTTAATTTAGACATCTGTATTAACTGACACAAAACAAAATCAAAATAAATATGCCAAAGACAGGTATCCTAATTATAACTTATTAACTTGACCTAGATATCCTTAAGATGTATGTATACTAAATATCTATTCAATATATCTAGCTGTTCCTGAGATAATGAGCGGAAACTGCTAATTTAAAAATGTTTCTAAGTCCAAAGGGGATAACTCTCACAAAAATCATTGAACCATAACCAAATTTGAACTTGACCTAATTATCATTTAGATGTATCAGTATATTAAATATAAATTCAACATCTTTATTGGTTCCAGAGGTAATGAGCGGAAACTGCTGATTTTAAGAAATTTTCTAATACATGTAAGGGAAATAACTCTAAAAAATTATTGAACGATAACCTTATTTGAACTGGACCTAGATATCCTTAAGATGTATCTGTATGCAAAATATCAATTCAATATATCTATCCGTTCATAAGATAATGAGCGGAAGCTGCTGATGTTACGAAATTCTCTAAGTCCAAGGGGGATAACTCTCACAAAATTATTGAACCATAACCAAATTTGAACTTGACCTAATTATCATTTAGATGTATCATTACATCAAACATCAATTCAATATCTTTATTTGTTCCAGAGAGAATGTGCTTACACTGCTAATTTTAAGAAATTTTCTAAGTCCAAGGGGAATATCTCTAACAAAAATTAATGAACCATAACCATATTTAAATTTGACCTAGATATCCTAAAGATGTATCTGTATGCAAAATATCAATTCAATATCTCTATCCGTTCCTGAGATAATGAGCGGAAGCTGCCAATTAAAAATAAAATTCTAAGTCCAAGGGGGATAACTATGACCAAAATTATCGAACAATAACCAAGTTTTAGTTTGGATTTATCCATCATCTTTACATTTGAACTTGACCTAAATCCTTGAGATGTATCTGTATACCAAATATCAATTCAATATATTTATTGGTTCCAGAGATAAAAAGCGGAAACTGTAAATGGACCGACCGATAGACAGACAGGCCGACCGACCGACAGCAGTAAAACAATATGCCCCTCCTTCTTCGAAGGGGGACATAAAATATATTCAGTAAAATGATAGGGGCTGACCATAAGTCCAGATCCCCATAATTACGATCCTCGCTTCTGTTCTGGATCCGCTGATATCTTTAATGTGGATGCTTTAACTTAATACAGGGACAGTATGCATAATGTGTTAAAGGCAAACAAAAAGATGATATTGCATAGACCTTTTTCCCAAAATAGCCCCACCCCCGGGAAAATCTGCCTAGTAAATAGATTTTCTCCCGAGAAAAAAAAAAGTATTCTTGTATTTAAGACATGCAATTCGAGTTTAAAATCATCCCCAAACCGCAAATCTTTCCCTTGTATATATTAACTTTTTTCTGTATGCACAATGTGTGTCATTTCGAAGTCCGATTCCTTCCGATATAGAAGGAGGAGGCAAAGGTAATATGAAAGGGGAATGGGTTGGGATGGTGAAAGACATTCCATATGTCCACCCCACTTCCATAGAAACTTGTATTTCAAAGTAAAAAACAAAGAAGTACCGAAGGGTAAACCATATCTCATAGTCCATGGAATAAAAGAAAATATATTGAATAGTGTCATATTCAGACAAATGCGAACCCCAGTAAAATCGAGGTGAGACTAGGTGCCCAGGAGGAGTAACCGTCCTCTGGTTGCATGCAACACCCGTCGCAAACGTCCTGCAACATCTTTTCAAATCAATGGAAACAAATGAACAAATGTCTGTATATATATACACATTATGTCAAATCAAGCATAGTCAAAAAGTTAAGATGGTTATTTTATATGGTCAGGTCCCAAAATATCAATTAACATTCTTGAAAGAGGAATCTGAAATTGCACCAGATCCCTATATCGACCATAGAACGTTCTCAGTGACAATTTCAAACGTTCCTCAATATATCCTTGTGAAAGTAGTTTCGTGGCAAGAAGCCTCGCTCTCAGGACGAAATTTCTGTATTTAGAACATGCCCTGGCATAGCGTATAAGTTGTGAAATGAAGAGGCCATATATGGGAGAGGAAGGTATGTTGCTACTCAGAAAAGGGAAGTTGGTAATAATGAAATTAAAATCGTCACGTTTGTCATAAAGAGAGGTTACTTATGAACCATCGTCACTAATTTATAGGAGTTTATCGAGGTATGAAGCAGAAAGTCACTTTTTAATGTTACACAGGTATGGCTCAGTAGATAAGGTGTTCTGCTCGAGAACGAGAGGTCTAGGAATCGACTCCCACAGTGGGAGCATCCAAGGTTTAAATTTCTATGCAATGCAGAGGCCGTCACAATATATGTTAAATCAATCTTATCTTCAATATTGTTCTTTAAGTGTTGTTATGATGTAAAGCACAAATGTAAGTAAAATATGTGCCTCAAAAAGTAGACAAACTGTAGTTTACAAAATGTTATTGATTCAAATCTATCCAGTGCTACGTAATATGTTTGAATACATAAATAAAAAGTAGAATATTAAGATGCCGAGATGTAGTCAATAACAAACATCTATTATACAAAACAAAATAGATGCATGTATGTTATTTGTCACTGATCCCTGAAAAGACCATCATTTGATCAGGTATCATAGAGCAGTAAGCATCCCTTGCTGACCGTTCACATCCGCCCTAATGCCATACGATCATGTGAGACAGTATAACGTGTAGTCACATTAAGGAGCAACTGTACAATCGCAGTCACACTGAGATCATAATATAAATGGTGTTATACTGTACTATCACAAGGTTAAACAAGGAATATAATCGAAAAAGGAAGTCAACATGTCAGACTCTGATGAAAGAAGGGTTTGATAGCGACCATAAATCTTGTACCATGGCAAAACTGAAATTTTAATCCATAAAAACCAACTTCTTTTGAATTATAAGTGCCTGTAATATTGAGATATTGAATTATTGATTTCTTTAATTAGAAAGATTCTACGACTGTACCATAGAAGTAAATGGAATCCTCTGTTCTTCCATATGTAATTTGTCGTGTAAAGACATGTGGTCTTGATCGTAACTGCTGTGCTTTAGCAAGTAGCCACATGATGAGAAGGGTCCCTAAGAAATTAAACAATACTCATACTGAAAATACTGATATAAATATATCTTTCTATCATAAAATAACGGTGTATCATATTTCTGGTATATGTATATTGAGATGTCAAAGCAGTTGTTTGCCTGTTTTAATGTGAATAATGCATGCAGATAAAAAGGAATTAAATATTTCACAAGTTGTGGGCTTCTTCAAAACGCCTTGGAAAAAGCATAAAATGCAACGGGACTTCAGAATATAGTGGGTAATAATATTGATGTTAAAGCATTATATACAATGTCCACGACTCTATACCTACCAATGCATTGTTTAAAGTTGTATACCCTACAATTCAGTATAATTTCAAAAATTAGGGCATGTAAAACAAAAACTGTATTTTTCTCGTATGGCTGAAGTTATTAACTTGCTTCAAATCTTAGGATATATCAAAATAAAAAGAAAATACGTCTTAAATAAAGTGGGTATTCCATAAATACAACCATAACCTGTCGTCGCGCATGCGCACTTTAATCAAAACAAATACGATGAAGGGAGACGTCAAAAGAAAACGATTTCAGTAAATACTAACTTTAGCAGACTTGAGTGCCGATTTTTAAAGTTACTGGTCAAGTTTTTTTTACCTCGTCCACCATCAGTGTCCATGATGCGGCGGCTTCCGAATCAAATCACGTGATAAGTTGGTGGTAAACATTCTGTTTACAAACATCGCGTTTTAGGCAGCCATGTCTCACTTAATACGACGAATATGGTCAACATTTGCAAGGGTCCTTTTTTAATATGTTCTAGGCTTATATATATAATCAAATCAATTTAGATTAAATTAACTTGTAATATAGTGAGATGATGCCGCACAAGCGGCCCTTCACTTTATTGGAAGAAGAAGATATGCACTGTACTAGAGAACATAGGATATACAGCTTTAATACAACAGTGACAGATCTTTGAATTCTGTGTTATAAAGGGCAATCACACATTTGTTTACAAAAGAATATGACGATTTAACAAGTGTTACACTGGACAACAACATATTATCAAAAAGGATTAAAGGACTTTAAGTTTAAAATTAGGCACACTAAATGACAGACAGCTTATAATAAATTATCACTGATATAGATATTAAGAATACACTCAGAAACTTACCAACGACAAACAAGATCAAAGTCATGAATGTAGCAACAAAATGAAACATGTTTCCTTTGAAGTAGGAATACGTTTGTCTTGGAGTGCAATTCCTTGATTGTGAAACATTATGTTGAGAGGCTTTATTGCATTTATAATCTAAATAAAAGACAGAGTATTTTAACCATTTTTTATATGAATAAATAAAATACCAGTCTGATTAATGAATTATCATCTGTATTTCAAAGGTATGTTAAAAGTAATTTATCCGTTAAATTAGACACCTATTTGCCAAAGTAATATATAGTAAACTATAAAGATTAGACAGTGATTACAATACTGATATTTTGTTTGTTTTGTAAATGACATAAATATTACTCACTTGTTTTATAAATAAATACATCATCTTGTATTTCATCCACCTTTATATACGTAACATTTGTTATAACATCTTTTAAGTTGGTATTAAATATGTCTCGAATTTCTCTTTCATTAAATATGCTGAAAGAGAAGCAACGGTGTTGAACATTTGATATCTCATATCTCTATATATTAAGGGAATACATATTGCACAACTTAACAACCAGGTATTAAAATATCAATATAGGTGATCGATTTTCGCTGTGTGCATGCACTGCACTTAGAATCATACAGCAATGGTTTTCTTTCATCAATGTAAAATTATTACGAAAGTACCGAAATATTTTCCATATTTTATTTTGAATTACTAACCCATTTTGTAAGTTTTCAAACCAGAATCTGTCAGAGTGTCGTATTCTTAGGAACTGTTCAAGTATGATTTCTTTGAACAAAGATCCAGGACCATTTTTTGTAGTTTCTAACAATCCTCCAGTAAATAAATCCAAATTGTCTGGACTACTAGCGTTCTCATATAAAGTTTTCAAGTTTGCAACAGCCTGTGAACAATATCATAAAATAGTTAAGTTTAACTGCTATACATATATAGTAAATATGGGATATATAATTCTAGACTCCTACAGATCAGGGAATTAACCTCGCTTTCAGATAGACAAAGCAGGGTTGGCTCATATTGTAAAGCCACCACATATTTTTGACATTCAAACTGTATTCAATGATACTGATGTTGTTCTGCCCAACAGGGTTTGATCAAAATTATTCTTGTAGAACTATTGGACCACTGCTATATTAGTATTTCTTTATTCGGATCTACCAACTGGTGACGCCACCATGGATAAAAGTATACTCAAGGGATTACCCTTTGAATTCTATTCAAAAGGGATGCATGAATTTTAATCCGATATTAAAATTTTAACTGAATTTATTGTAATAAAAGAAATTTGAAAGAAATGATATACCGAATTAATTTCTGGGATTTTTTCAAGATAAACAGGTGGAAATAAAGTTGCAATTGTTTAAAATAAAAGGGGAATATAAAATTAGTTTGTAATAATGCAATTTGATGGACGTTTGCTTTAGAATTAACTTGACTGTATAAAGTACTCAAAGTCCCCGACAAATATTGCTGTTTTTGACCATATCTGCCTAATGGTGGTTCCATGGCTAGGCAAAGTAGACCCAAAATGGTATTGTTCTTTGAGATGAGGGGATATACCATTAAAACATGATGAGCTTCAGAACAAATGATATGACATACTGAAGGCTCCGTTGACATGTTGCTGTTTTCGACCAGATCCGTCAAGGATATAATCTGGATTAGGTGAAATGCGAGTGCTAGAAAATACCTAATTGAATGGTCAGTCGGGATTCCTACAGATCAAGGATCTGAGCTCGCTTACAGATGGGTATAGCACGGTTTACATATTTTGATACTGGCATAGTGTTAATCCTGAAATCTTATCGGATGGGAGCACCATGCCATCGGAATGTCAAAATGTAGGCATGCACAAAACATTTTCTCAAACAGTCATGGACAATCTAAACAAAAATGTATATTTGTTTTTGGTTTTATAAAATGAAGCTATATATTCCTACGCCATTTTGTACATCGACCTCCCCAGTCAGGTTATTCCAATATTCGTATTTTTTTAGTCCAAATTGCTGGCGAACAGTGTTGTAGTCTGGTATACCATGGTCTCTACCTCTCTGTATATCTATAGCAGCTAGGTCTTGTCTTGAAAACTCGAGGGGACCATAAAGATATTCTAAAAGAAACAAAACTAATTAGCAACATTATGTCTAACCTGGCTCAACAGTCACATAATTTAACAGTCATTTAAAAAATAGTCCTCACTTCATCCAATTGTTTTTGAAAACTGCTGATGCTCACTGACAACAGCTAATGTTAATCTTTTTTTTTTTAATTTTTTTATCAAAAAGGAAATTAAATTTTTTTTTTGAAAATCTTGATATCAACAAAAATGCATTACCACAAGAAATGCACATAAAATTCCAAAGCCCCATCCCTTACTGTTCACACGACCTATGCTTAAAAAAGTGTGTGTTATATACAGATAAACGGTCGGGTAAACAGATGCACCGAGCTCTAGAAAATTACAACTGAATTCAGTAGTTTAAACGAAAAGTAAACTTGTATGCAAAAATCTGAATAGGTTGCGAGCATTTTTCATTTGTTGGAAACGGGCCAGGGTTTGACTTTGTTGTTCATTCAGGAATTTCTTTTCCGTCTCATATTTATTGTTACAATCACAATCAAATAAGACAATATGTTCAGACTTTATTCACTCCAATTTTCACCTCTTAAATCTTCCTCTATGATATGATCCTCTTTCGCTGATAAAGTCGATGCTAATCCACGGAGAATATTGTTAAACATAAGTTTACATTTATCCTGAAATAAATGAATAAGATAACAATAATTCCTCATTGAAGTTTTTGTGTCTATAAAAGAATGCAATAAAAAATATACCTAATATGACACTCTCCAGAAGACTTATCTATGAAAATCCATCTATTAACAAACTGCTACAAGTATATGACTTTCACTTTACTTTAGGGCTATATGTGGTTGGGTAGCAGGAGATGCTGAGACCCATAGACCCACTCATGCGTATGCAATCGTTAAATTGAATAGGGAATGCCAACACGACTGGTAACAGAATGTAAGTCATTCCACAAAAAAGGAAAAGAAATACATAATTAATAGACAGGGAGCGTGGACATAGTACAGTGGGAGATATCAACCCCATTAGAATCCAAATTCAACACCGAATTAGTACGTGTGTGCGTGCACACACTCCTCACTAGCCTGTGAGTACATGTATGACCTACTTTTGAAATCTTATAATGTGGTACTTTTTTGCCGCCATAGAAGAATTCCGACACTATAATTTTGCATTTTGTCCTAATCTATAGATCAAATGCGTACATCTAAGGATATGTCTTATAATAACCGAGAAGACAACGTACAGACAGCACAGTTTTCCTAACAGCTATCTCCATAAATACCCATAACTCCGAAAATAAGAATCTCTTTGCAAATAACGCTATGTTGAATGGGACTGCGTCTGTGGGAAGGGATGTTACTGTAAAAGAGGTGGTTTCGCTTTCTTGTATTATGTAAAATCAATGTATATTTGAATTCTCTGTTATCATCTAGATATCTAGATGTGTTATTAAACGTGTCGATAAAATGGAAGCTTTGTTTAGATCAAAGCTTGCAGTTCCACTATTAGCAATACACAAAAAGATTTGCTATAAAGGAAAAAAACTGAAGACATCTGACAAAGCTGTATAACAAAAATCACCAAGGACATACACACAAAACGTGATCATAATAGAATATACACTGAAAAACGAAATTACAAAGATATTCGATTGTGGTGCGGCCACGATACCGACTTAGGACGGTCAATTGAAGTAACAAACGTCATTCAATTGGTGTGGTTAACCGGTTTACGGGCGCCCACCTTTCCACTCACTGCAAAAGCAGCACAATCAAAGGACCCACATTTAAAAATGTATAAATAATCCTCCATATAGAGAACAAGGATCAACAAGAGCAGAGATCATAAAAATTATATTACACACGAAATGTATATAGAATAATGTGTTGCTATCTGTAAACTGTGCTATGCCCGTCTGTAAGCGAGCTCAGATATTTGATCAAAAGAAGTCCCGACTAACAGTCAGAGGGGACGAGTGAGTATCAGAACCTTGTATCCTCTGAAAAGGTTTGGACAAGGCTCGACATAGAGTCCCCACCGCCCTGTCTGCATTGGACTGTAGAGTGACCCAATACAAGTACTATGGTCTTTGCGATGATCTCGTGGTCATACTATCGATGTGGAAGGCGTTACATAGCACATTAAATGCCCATTGGAGTCCCAACTATTTGTTGACAGTTGTGAATTCAAATCGGGGAACCCATTTTAAAAGTATAGCGCACAATGGCACCATTAAATTTCGACTTATCAGAGACCAGCATTAGGGTCATGTGATTTTTATTGACAACAAGTTCTGTATTTAGTAGAGGGAAATTATGAAGTTACAGTTGGGTGCAGTCCTAACCTTACATTCAAGCGCACTTGACAAGTGCACTTCAAGTTTATTTTTTCGTCCTGAAAACCAGTCATAAAGTTTAGTCAAGTGCACTTAATTTCAAGTTTACTTTAAAGTAATTCCGTCTTCAAGTTTACTATCACGTGACACCAAGTTTACTTTTCACGTTTGTTTATAACTATTATCCAGTTTCGTATAACACGATAGAAATAATTGTCTTATTATGTACAACTGTATATTTTATATAAAAAAATTGTTTTAATAGAAAAATATTGTAAATGTACATGCATTTAGAAAGTAAACTAAACTTGAAGTGCACTTGGAGAAAACTTAGAATCAAGTTTAGTACTAAACATGGAATCAAGTTTACTACTAAACTTGATTCTAAGTTTACGCTGTTGTCGCCAAGTAAACATGAAAAGCAGTCATAAAGTTAACTTGAGGTGCACTTTATGTAAGGTTAGGCCTGCACCTAACTGTATTTTTAGAAATCTTTTTTTAGATATCTAGATCTATAATAGGAATATGTGAAAACCCCACATTATTTTAGAACGCAATGAAAATTTATAGATTCAACTCTCTTTTGATCAATACACAATAGGGTTTAAAATAGTATAAAAAGCCAGTTTTGAGAAATTTTCTTTATTCTACGGTATCATTTATAGGTGTATCGGGATTTAATGGTCTGAAGTAAAGTCTAAGACATGTGGCATATAAAATCAAAGTTTTCCACGCGTAAAATTCGGCAAGGATATGTTTGCAATAATCAGGTGCGAAATTTGAAAGTTATCCCAACAGTATCGTGTAGTGAAATAAAAAAGAAGATCTCCATGAGTTGAGTACAGTTCAAGGTCGTTTGGTGTCATTGGATAAAAAATCAAAAAGTTATTGAATAAGTATCGTGTGAGGTATCAGATCAGAGGACTTTAGTCCAGGGAAAGTGTTGGGATCCTTAGGTGCAAAATAAAAAAAGTAGAAATGGAAATTAATAGAAAGGAATGCGTGATATTAACATCAAAGAATTGACGGTTAGGGTCCTGCCCGGGGTGGTTCGGGGTGATCAAGTGCAAGTTAACATGGTTTGAAGAACAAATTAATTGATAGGCATTGATTAAATGCATCATTCCTCAGCGATACGCCATGCAGTAAACGTGTTCCTTTTGACAGCTACTAGCCTGTCCTCCAGATAACACAGATGGATTGCTCATAAAAACATTCGACCACATACTCAAATCACCGAAGCGTATCCTCAATCATCGACGCGCATCCTCTTCAACAATACAACAGAGAGGATTCATTCAAGGTTCAACATCCGTTCTTCACTATAGTGTCATACTCTTAGATGAGCGGTAAATGTACGTGGATTAAAGACTTGCTGATTTTAAACAGACTTGTCATGGAACTTCCTCCTTTGAAAATTATATAAATGTACAAGATACAAATGTATGACAACCTTTGTATAATGTCATCAGAAAACGTTACAACCTCGAGCACAGGTCATCGAAAAATTTACAAACAAATTCAAGGTTATGATTGTCATAAGACAAAGGGAGAAGAATCTGCTTATAATGCATGATATTCAAGGAGATACTTTACTTTGTGAACTTTATATTGGAAAGGCAAATCATCATACGTTTAGTGTTGTTTGCTTAATGCAAAATATATTAAGCATCAGATATCTGTTGTAGATCATGTGTCAGAACTCAATATGATTTCCAGAGATATCAAACACAATTGTTCTAGGAATGATAATAGCTACAAAAAAAGTGTGGAAACTGAAAAAAGGAAGAAACCGTGGAAGATGGTGATGGTGATTAATAAAGGAAGAAACCGTGGAAGATGGTGATGGTGATTAATAATGGAAGAAACCGTGGAAGATGGTGATGATGATTAATAATGGAAGAAACCGTGGAAGATGGTGATGATGATTAATAATGGAAGAAACCGTGGAAGATGGTGATGGTGATTAATAAAGGAAGAAACCGTGGAAGATGGTGATGATGATTAATAAAGGAAGAAACCGTGGAAGATGGTGATGATGATTAATAATGGAAGAAACCGTGGAAGATGGTGATGATGATTAATAAAGGAAGAAACCGTGGAGGATGGTGATGATGATTAATAAAGGAAGAAACCGTGGAAGATGGTGATGATGATTAATAAAGGAAGAAACCGTGGAAGATGGTGATGGTGATTAATAAAGGAAGAAACCGTGGAAGATGGTGATGATGATTAATAAAGGAAGAAACCGTGGAAGATGGTGATGGTGATTAATAATGGTCACTGAGGTCTGGGAAGAATATTTAGAATATGTGCATGCATGTATGTGTAGTACTTTTTGTTCATTTCGTAAATGTTTATATCCACATTCCAATTGTTTATCGCTATACGTTTATACAATTAAAAACCAAATCTAAAGTGATTTTTTATTAGTTCGTCCATATTGAGGTATGGAATTGAGATATAGCCAATATTCAGCTATTTGGTCTTGTATTGGGCCCCTCTGTATCCTTATCCAAACTTTTGTTTACTTTTGTTCATGTCGCCTAACATATTTCTGATACTAGCAAATTAGCCCATAAGACGTTCCATATGTTAAAATCTTTATGACATCCCGAATCTTGAGAATCCTGTTGATCATTGTTCTCTATATAGAGGATTATCTATAATTTTTTTAAGTGTTTGTCGTTCGATTGTGGTACTTTTGCATTGAGTGGAAAGGTGGAAACTGTTCTCCGTAGGTATCATAATTGCAGTGATCGAATATTCATGTAATTGTCATTTTCTGTTTATTTTACTATTAACATGCTTTATGTGCATGTCCACGGTGATTTGTGTCATAGGGTTTGGTATTGTGTTTCTCTTTTCTTTCTTCAGGTGTAGAATCACTGATGAGGGTTTATGTGTAAGTCATATTGTTCATTTATATCCAAATTTTAAAAGTGCTTTATTCTTTATATAAAATACGAAATCAACTTTCTTACGAATGCAAAGTATGCTAAACGATATGTAATGTAAAGATGATGGATAAATCCAAACCATAAGTCTAAAAATCATGAAACCAGAGGACATACAAAATCAGTGAAAATGAAAAACAAGTGGAAAATAACAAAATATGTCTACTTGAAGAGCATATGTGAACCCCTGTGATCGAGTGAGATCATGTGCCCGGAGAGAGTGAGCATCCCCTGCTTGTTAGCAACACCCGTCACATATACCCATTAGAAAGAGTCAATTCGTGTAAATTCCATATATATTTATATATGGAGAAGTCAAAGTAGGTAACCTTCTAGTATAGTGTCAAATCTGTGTAAAATGATCGCAATCGGTCTCAGTCACGAATACCTTTTAAAAGTCTGGATAACGAGATATCATATGGGGTAATAAAAGTCTCGTAACGACCGTAGAACTTCCTCAGTGACGTTGCTAGTCTAGCACATATATAACCCTGGTTGAGCAGCTTAAATGAAAGTCGCCTAGCCCTCAGAACAAAGTCATCGTAATTTGAACATGCTCTGGAATAACATATTAACTGAGATATGAATACGCCGTATGCGGGCGATGATTGAATGTTGCTACTTATGAAAGTAAAGTTTGTGATAGTGAAATTGAAATCGTCACGTTTGTCATAGAGTGAGGTGTTCAATTGACCATTAATGTCGAAAGACAACATAATATCTAAATACGAAGTAGAATTACTACTTTCTGTGGTTTCTTTGACCTCCAGCTCACTTAGATAGATGATGCTAAGGTAATCCGCGAATGAAGGATTATTAATTGAAAGCAAGTCATCTATATATCTGTAAGTGAAATTGAAGCCAAGAGCCAATTGTGTTTTTTCCTTGCGAAAGCAAAGACTGAATGAATTCAGCTTCGAATGAGTAAAGGAATATGTCAGCCAGAAGCGGAGCACAGTTAGTGCCCATTGGAATGCCAACAATTTGTTGAAAAACCTTTCCTCCAAACACCACAAAAATGTTATCGATAAGAAAGTTCAACATCTGAATGACAGCTGTTTCAGTGTATCTTTTTTTGGAATCAGAATTTTCCCTATCAAAGTAAGTTTTATCATGGCCTGTAACTATATATTTGAATTTGCGGCTTCCGTTTTTACTAGTAAATGCATTTTGAATAATCTGTCTTTTAATTTCAGATGAGGGATCCTTGTGTAAAGAGTCGAAAAGTCAAAAGACTTAATGGAGTGAATTTGAGTAAAACTTTTTGATTGAATTTTTAAGGATCCACATTTGATTAATTCCACTTCTGGAATATACTGTTTCGCAATATCTATGAAGTTAATTTCTGATAATATTTTTTTGAGTAGCATCGATAGAAATGCAGTACAAGTATAGAAATTCTAAATTTAATTTATTTGTGTCAATACCAAACGTATTGAGGCCAGATTTATGATTCTCAAGTACTCCTAAAACCGAAAACTTCGTGAGAGTAAAAGTAGGATTTCCTGGAGCTGAATTTAATCCTAATTCTTTCACTAGGCTGTCAAAGTAATATTTCTTACAAGTAAATGTATAAATATTAGACGCTTTATCTGCTGGTGTAATGATATAATGTTCTTGGAGATATGTAAGTTGAACGTGTCTTGACAGCACAGAAATGTCATATTTCAGTAGAACAAAGATAATAATTAAGAGAGGAATGTTCTGTTTTAATACATACTAAGGACGGGCGACCTCCTGTTGGGGAGGAAGAGGAGTGATGTCCTGTGGAGGAGAAGGAAGAGTGATTTTCTGAGGGGAGGAGGAGCAGGAAGATTGATGCCGTACGGCTTAGAAGGAGAAGTCCTTTCCTGGAGAGGAGGATTGATTTCTTAAGGAGGAGAAGGAGTAATAGGTGTGACATCATGAAGAGGAAGAACAGAGGAAGTTATTTTCTATAGAAAAGAACGACACCACACCTAGCCATCAGCAATATCATTCATCAGTCTAGTCAATGATCAGCTGTGTATGTTGCAGAAAATATAAAAGTCACTGTTAAAATAATACTCTAATGGCGACACGAAAATATTGATACAGTAACTAGGTAGACAATTTAATCGTTTTGTACCAGAACAGGGATATAAAAAGGAATACAGATACTCGATACGTTTCATTTTAATTTAGAATGGCAAAGTGAATTGTTCTCAGATCTACGAATTGTCAAGCGATACATGTAAGATAATCGACTGACTGTGGAATTTGAGCAAACGTATATATATGTAATTACCAGTGACTGGATATTGAACCATAGAACTTTCAGAAATATGTATTATTAATGTGACAAAAGCCGTTTAAAATAAAATATACATGCAATATTCAGAAGGTGAATTTTCTAATGTGGGAGAAAAATTGTGTCACTGTTATAATGTATCTTTCTAACAGATACGAATATCAAAATCTTCATGTCACCATAAGTAAAGTATATCATAGGCAGAGACAAGTCATTCTTATTCGGATAGTGGACCGTAACATTCTTATTTATACGCGAATGATGTCTAGGCCCATATTAATTTCTATGCCAACCTACTGAGAAAAATCTCAGAGAAAGTTTTTCCCAATGCTGCATAAAAATAAAATCTCAGAGAGATGGAGGTACGTTATAAAAGAGGAGAGTACACAAGATACCGATATTAACTATACAACATGTCATATCTCTGGCGACAGAGACAAAGAGAGACTTACGAGAAGTCATGGCAACGACGAGGCACACATGCCCATCAAGAATTGTGTATGAAAACTAATTAACATCCTCAACTAAACCAAAAAACAAAACTCAGTCAGATAGCAACATCTGGAGTGGAATGACAAGTCCGGAAGAAGCTCAAGAGCTTACCTAAACGACCACAGACTACTATATTACGCCAGAAAAGATCGGAAGATTTTCAATTAACCACGCACAAAACAACACAAGTTTTAAAAGAAAAGTTCGAAAAAATATAACGATGGATTATAAGAAACATCACTCATTTGACCTTTATGCTTCCAGAACTGTTTCGCTTTCCGTTCCTGCCAACCAAGTAGCCGTACAAAGGATGCATTTTTGCGAAGTGAGACCGATGTCTGCCGTCTCCATCAAGGACCTCAAATGTAGGATTACTTAATCCATGGATCTGCCTTGACGAAAGTGGAGAAGACCAATATCATCAACTATCAATATAATCCAAGTATTCCCAGGTCGACCTATTCTTGAAAGGCAAACTCGTAACACAGAATTCCAAAACTATAGTTGGAAGGCGTACCTGAAAGTCCTTTCTGAAGTGGTTCTCCCACCTCCGACACATAACTTCAAAAATTTTCCGGAGGGAGAGGGAATAAATGTTTTCAATCACCCTACGTCTAAACTCAAGAATAAAAAAGTTTTGAAATATAAGGACCACGGTACGTCGGCTATTTTGATCTCGATATAATATGATGAACCAAATCGACGTGCAGGTGAGGCCATTTCGCTTGAGTTCAGGGTGCATTCTAGTGTGTAAGAAACAAATACGAATCAGATACAGAGAAAAATCAGATGGTGGCTAACTCTGGAGAATATGGAGGATGAAGAAGTATCCCGAGACTGTATTCCGTCTCAGCTGTCATTGCAACTTGGAAAGTGTGAGAGGGTGCATTAATCTGCAAGAGCAGAACGCATAATCTGCACCATTTATCGTGTGGCCTTTCTCAAGAAAATCAATCATGATTATTCCCTATTTGTCCCAAAAAATAGAGGCCACTACTTTCCAGCTGAGAAACTCTCTTGTATTTTTAGGGAATGAGTGAGCCAGGTTGATGCCATAGCATGCTTTGTTTCTTGGATTCAGGATAAAAATGGGGATTCCAAATCTCTTCCTGAGTGACAGTTCGACCACTAAAATCCTCAGGATTATCCTATGCCTGTTTCTCCTTTGATCTTCAGTCAATATTCCAGGGACGAGAAGTCCTAATGAATTTCCTTATGAGTGATTCCCTTCATACACAGATATTTAGTCACAGCTCTATCTTCAGTTTTCTCCACTTTGACGGCTTGAACAACCCTTCAACTTTTACAACAAAAATGGTTTGACTGGGGTTTTTATACTTAATTTTTGAATCGAAGTTTATTTTTTATTATATCTCGTTCATCCAAATTACAGTGTCTCTGTATCAAAAGCCGATAGCAAGTAATTCTAAACATCCTATAGTCAAATCATTCCACCATGTATTTAGACTGTGGTAATGTGAGTGAAAATGGACGGAATTCGGAGAAAGAATGTTAAAACTCACTTGCATCAGAACTTATGACATCGATTGTTTTATATGTCCTGAATGCATAGCTGATATTCCCTTACCTTGCTATACCAGTAAGTGTTATATGTCCTGAAAGCATAGCTAATATTTCCTTACTCACTATACCAGTAAATGGTACATGTCCTGAATAAATAGCCGATATTTCCTTACCTCGTTACCCCAGTGAGTGTTGCATGTCTTGAGTGCATAGCTGATTTTTCCTTGCCTCGTTATCCCAGTAAGTGTTACATGTCCTGAATGCAAAGTTCATATTTCCTTACCTTGCTATACCGGTAAGTGTTGCATGTCCAGAATGGATAGCTGATATTACATTTTGACATGTTTCTTAAGAACTGTTGTGACGGGTGATGCATGCAAACAGGAGACGCTTACTCTCCCCGGGCACCTGGTCTCACCTCGGAATTTTTCAGTAATTTGGGGTTCACAACAGTTTCTTTTTGAAACTTACACGATTTTGTATCTGTCCTTGGACTTTGAGAATGATTAACGGTTTGGTACTTCTTCGATATTGACTTTCCTTGCTATCTCAGTAAGTGTTGCATATCTTGAAAGCATAGCTGATATTTACTTACCTTGCTATACCAGTAAGTGTTATATGTCCTGACAGCATAGCTCATATTTCCTTACTCTATATACCAGTAAGTTGTGCATGCCCGGAATAAAAAGTCTATATTTCCTTCCCGCGTTACCCCAGTGAGCGCTGCATGTCTTGAATGCATAGCTGATATTTCCTTTCCTCGCTATCCCAGTAAGTGTTGCATGTCCTGAATTCATAGCTGATATTTCCTTACCTCGCTATCCCAGAAAGTGTTGCATGTCCTGAAAACATAGCTCACATTTCCTTACTTCGCTATCCCAGTAAGTGTTGCATGTCCTGAATGCATAGCTGATATTCCCTTACCCCCCAATACCAGTATGTGTTACATATCCTGAATGCATATTTCATATTTCTTTACCTCACTTTACCAGTAATTGTTATATGTCCTGAAAGCATAGCTCACGTTTCCTTACCTCGCTATCCCAGTAAGTGTTGCATGTCCTGAATGCATAGCTGATATTCCCTTACCTCACAATACCAGTATGTGTTACATATCCTGAATGCATATTTCATATTTCTTTACCTCACTTTACCAGTAAGTGTTATATGTCCTAGAAGCATAGCCCACGTTTCTTTACCTCGCTATCCCAGTAAGTGTTGCATGTCCTGAATACATAGCTGATATTTCCTTACCTTGCTATCCCAGTAAGTGTTGCATGTCCTAAATGCATGGCTGATATTTCCTTACCTCGCTATCCCAGTAAGTGTTGCATGTCCTCAATGGATAGGTATTATCACCAAAGGCATTATCCCTGGGAACACTGTAAAAATAGTAAAATGTATTCACTTCACAGGAACATTTCTAGCATACGACGATTACGTAAAACGGATGTATCTTTTAGATAAATTCATAGCCAGTTAAATCATGTGAAAATGTTATCAAAATAAATTACAAATTAAAGAATCGCTGTAAGGATGGATTTCTTTCAGTGGTCATATGAGAACTCTAATCTCCTCACAGTGTAACACAATAACATGAATTACAAGGTTATGAACCACAAAGCTCGACGAAGTGGGTCTTAATTTTCAAAGAGAATAAATATCAGAAGCAGATCATTCAGGACATTGTGTTTCCCTACCTTATAAAGATATCTAAAAAGAGGTTGTTGACCAAAATATCACAGGCTTGAAAATTAAGAGGGTTTTGTCATCTTACCATGGCCAACATTTGTGTAAAGTTTTAGTCTCTACAATGGTAAGTTTTTCTGTACTCTTGACAAGGTTTTTCATATATTGTTCATTGTGACCTTGAAATACAAAGTCTTTTTTCAGGCTAAAACTATAAGTCAGAAGAGTCAATGACAAGAGAAATTCTGTATCAGTTCACAATTTAAAGCATCTGTTAAAGCTATTGAAAAGTGGGTCAAAGTCCAAGGTCAAAGACACAAAATCAAAACTCATATCACAAATTTAATGTCCTGCATGTGAGAAATTCATATGTTGAATATCACAGGTGTACCTTTTCCGGTTGAAAAGATATAGCTCAGGTTAACGTTTTAAAAAATTGAAGGCCAGATTTCAAGGTTCAGATCACCCGGTCAGAAGTCATCGTACTTATTAAAAGCCCAGGTCAAGAAGAATCCACATGGGAAATACCAAAAATTACCTTTTCCAGTTCAAAAGATATAGCCCAAGTTAAAGTTTTTTTTAAAAAAAATAGGTAAAACTCAGAGGTCAAGGTCACTGGGTCAAAAGTTATGGTATCAATTAAACGCTCTGATCATAAGGAATTTATACGTTTAATGTCTTAGCTGTACCTTTTCCAGTTCAAAAGATGAAGCCCAGCATATAGTCTTTGTAAAGTAGGTCAAAGTCAAAGGTCAAGGTCACTAGTTCAAAAGTCATGGTACAAATTTAAAGCTCTAGTCATGAGAAATCCTTACGTGGAACATCAAAGCTGTACCTTTCCCATTTCAAAAACATTGCAGAGGTTAAAGTTTAACCTTTGTCTACGGACACCGTCGACGAAAACGATGACAACGGCAACATTAGATTTCCAGTCTTTCGTCCTGGCGAGCTAGAGAATTTAATTACAAATAATATATCATACTTTATCTGATCAGGTACGAGAGTGTGACCAAAGCGCATGGCACCAACTGCAAATTCCTGTGAAATCCCTGGATGAATATTTGAATCGTATCCATTGAAATTTTTAATGTGACTTTTAACTGAAATAAAATCACAGAAATCTAAGTGATAGAAAAGTTTAAAATGTGTATTAGTATCAGAATAAATTTTTTAAATACACATACGTTAAGATAGCATTGTTATTATATTATTATTATTATTATTATTATTATTATTATTATTATTATTATTATTATTATTATTATTATTATCGTTAATAATAATAATAATAATAATAATAATAATAATAATATTATTATTATTATTATTATTATTATTATTATTATTATTATTATTATTATTATTATTATTATTATTGGATTCGATAAACATATGAGACATGAAAGTAAACATTACGAATGTAATTATTACATGGAGAATGGTATTTTGGAATTGAGCAGGGCTCATTATTCTCACTGATGCTTAGCCATCGAGGTAACCAATCATACATAGAGATTTTCTGGAAAAAAAAAGATAAGCTTAATGCGCATGATGAAACAAGTCCTTCAATTAGATTACAGATTGCATACAAACATTTCTACAAATGATATTCAAAATATTGGATTAAAAAAACCCTCTTCTTTTTTCTTTGTAAAGAAATAAAGGTTTTACCTGTTGATGTGCTATAACCTTACGTCTTGCTGTTTGAAAAAGTTGTTCGTCTGTCCAATCAGAATGTAAATTGAAAAGTTGTTCTGCTATATAATTATGCCATCGAAACCATAAAACGGAAAATGATAGTAAGAAGGGATTCTCGAAGCCTTGTCTATTGCCAATTTCTAAAGAAGAAGAATTCAAGATAATTTGACGTCATGAGAGGAAAAATTAATAAAACATTCTATCTATGTAAAATCATATACACATCTTTGTAAAGGTTAATGAACTTTACCAAAATATATATAGATGACGTACAGTATATATTAGTAAATTGTATCACTTTGTATTTGATAATTTGGCAAATGCTATACATTAACATACAATTATGCAGAAATAGGACCCTGAAAGATATTCTAATTTAATTTAAACAGAATCTTACTAAAATATCTAGAAACTGGTTTGAGTTTATGTTGTCGTGTAACAGGTAAATTCAAAAAAGGAAGCTCGACATCATTTCTAAAGGGGAACTGTTCCTGTATTGGTTTACTGTCATCATCTGCACGTAGTCTGCCTCCTTTAAATTCTCGTAATGCGTCTGTCCATGCTTTGTGTCGTCCATATATAACAGAACCGTCGAGATATGGCGTCGCGTCATTTAACTATAAAACAATTTTAAAATAATAATAAAAGAGAAGTCAGTAAATTGATAGAATAAAAATAAGTTATGATTTTATATTACTGCACGACACAGCATTCAGACATTGTATTAAAGTGCTATCTGACGGTATTACAAGCATTTTGATCACGCAGATATGTAATAAATGTGATATTAGAGCTATTGTGATGTTAACGTTAATCAGGTTTTGACCGTTTTCTTTTTTGAAATTGCTGTACAGAAATAAACCGTTTAAATATATTGAATACATGACAAAATATTTATCTACGATTTGCATGCCAATAACTTCGTTTTTATACATAGCCCAATATCCCCTCAATACTGTCGTCTGTATCCAAATATCTTTTTGGAAATATGTAATTAAAAATAATAATAATAATAATGATAATAATAAACAAAATTATTAAATACATAAATAAATAAACAAAATAAATAATAATAATAATAATGAACAAAAAGGAAAAAATAGAAAGAAAATAGAAAAAAAACCCCAGACAAACAAATTTTTTTTTCTCGAAAACTGTTAGTTGATTCATTGGTCACACGCATCATATGTAAATGTTGTTAAAGCAATGTGGGATCTGTGACCTCTATAACCACAATCTTTGAGTTTGATATTAATGATACTCTTGAGTGATCTCTGATATCTCTAACCACAATCCTGATATTGGTGGTACTCCTGTGTCATCTTATATATCTCTAACCAGAGTCCTCGAGTCTGATATTGGTGGTACTCCTTTGTGATATTTGATATCTATAACAACAATCCTGAAGTCTGATATTGGTGGCACTTGCTTGTGGTCTTTAATATCTATAACAACAATGCCGGAGTTTGATATTGGTAGTACTTGCTTGTGATATTTGATATCTCTAACCACAATCCTGGAGTTTGATATTGGTGGTACGCCAGTGTGATCTTTGATATCTATAGCAACGATCCTGGAGTTTGATATTGGTGGTACTTGCTTGTGATCTTTAATATCTATAAAAATGCCGGAGTTTGATATTGCTGGTACTCCCTTGTGATCTTTGATATCTAAAACAAAAATCTGGAGTTTGATATTGTTGGTACTCCCTTGTGATCTTTGATATCTATAACCACAATTCTGGAGTTTGATATTGGTGGTACTACTGTGTGATCTTTGATATCTGTAACCACAATTCTGGAGTCTGGTATTGGTGGTACGCCCGTGTGATATTTGATATCTATAGCAACAATCCTGGAGTTTGATTTTAGTGATATTCTCTTGTGATCTTCAATATCTATTACAACATTATGGAGATTGATATTGGTGATACATACTCCTGTGTGACCTTTGATATCTTTAAAACATTCCTGGAGATTGATATTAGTGACACTCCTGTGTGACATTTGATATCTATTACAACAATCCTGGAGTTTGATATTGGTGGTACCCCTGTGTGACCTTTGATGTCTATAACATAACTTTAGTAGTCTGATATTAGGGTTGCACCTGTGTGTGAAATATTGATCCCTTGAGATATGAACCCGTATCTTATACAAGCTGACACTTCTGTTATAACAAATTCTTGCACTTGTTGTCATTTGATACACATTTTCCCTCTTATTGCATAAAACATGTGTTACACACATATATATTGAACATTTTCATACCATGATATATCCTAAAATATTGCATAATTATTGCAAATCTATCGAAATGTCATATGTCCTAGGACATATTTGTAACTAGGGAAATTAAACAATTAAACAAAAATAAATAAATAAAACAGATATAGCATTGGACATATAGTTTGAACTTTCCGATGGGTTTATAAATGAGTTCATTGTACTATTTGCATATTGGTCTGATTACATACAAATACGTATGCGCACATCTACACAGATTCTGTTATAGATGTAAGTGATACGTATGCACACATATACACAAATTGTGTATAGGTGTAAGTGATACGTATGCGCACATCTACACAGATTCTGTTATAGATGTAAGTGATACGTATGCGCACATCTACACAGATTCTGTTATAGGTGTAAGTGATACGTATGCGCACATCTACACAGATTCTGTTATAGGTGTAGGTGATACGTATGCGCACATCTACACAGATTCTGTTATAGGTGTAAGTGATACGTATGCGCACATCTACACAGATTCTGTTATAGCTGTAAGTGATACGTATGCGCACATCTACACAGTTTCTGTTATAGCTGTAAGTGATACGTATGCGCACATCTACACAAATTTTGTTATAGGTGTAAGTGATACGTATGCGCACATCTACACAGATTCTGTTATAGGTGTAAGTGATACGTATGCGCACATCTACACAGATTCTGTTATAGCTGTAAGTGATACGTATGCGCACATCTACACAGATTCTGTAATAGGTGTAAGTGATACGTATGCGCACATCTACACAGATTCTCGTATAGGTGTATGTGATACGTTCTTACGAGTATATGTTTTTAATCCTGTGTCGAGTTTTGTATCTTCGATGCTTAGACATATTTTCGTAAACTACAAGCTTCAACTAGAAGTGAAAAATATACATTACTATAAACTGACTGTGCATAGTTCTTTAAAGAAGTTTTATAAGAAGGTTTATAACTTGATGGAAGGTTGCCACGAGCGTTATGTGTGACACATGAATAATCGGGAGTTCGTAAATCTCGCATTAAATGTTTATTTCTAAAATGAAAATCACCAAATAATAACCCAAGTTTATAGAAAACTTAATATGAATCTCTCAATGATTTTCAAACCTGTTGTCTTGGGTTATTAGGAAAGTGGCCTGTCCTGGCATCATAACGAGATCGCTTGAATGGAATGTCAGCATCTCCCATTGGAATGTTTTCGTACTCAATTGGACATCCGAACCGCTGCGTGTCCAGAATTTCCTGAACTAGATGCTGACCTGAAGCAAAATGATAATATAATTCCTATTAATTTCAACCCGAGCTAAATTTATTTTGATACATTAAATAGGAATTCACTGATTCTTACACGAAGCACATTGTAATATAAACCAGTGAATACACTACTATAGTGATTCCGATGGTATCATGGATTATCCCCCATTATTTATCTCACCTTTAGATAAACCGACCCTGTACACAGTGCCAGCATAGATTTCCCCATAAACGGATAATCAGAACACGCTAGGGTGACCCCTTCTATTGTTTCTGATTTTTGTCGAAGGCCTATTACCTTTGTTTCGTGTATTATCATTATATTATTATTATTTTTATTACTATAATTAGTATTATTATTATTATTATTATTATTATTATTATTATTATTATTATTATTATTATTATTATTAATATTATTATTATCTTTTTTTTTTAAAGATGTCCACGCAGTTTTCTCAATTTCGAGATCTTTTCTCGCTATTTCGAGATAATTAACTCGGTTTTCCGAGATAATTATCTCGTTATTTCGAGATAATTATCTCGTTATTTCGAGATAATTAACTCGTTATTTCGAGATCTTTTCTCGTTTTTTCGAGATAATTAACTCGTTATTTCGAGATGATTAACTCGTTATTTCGAGATAATTATCTCGTTATTTCGAGATAATTAACTCGTTATTTCGAGATCTCGAAAGAACGAGTTAATTATCCCAAAATAACGAGAAAAGATCTCGAAATAACGAGATAATTATCTCGAAATAACGAGAAAAGATCTCGAAATAACGAGATAATTATCTCGAAATTACGAGAAAAGATCTCGAAATAACGAGTTAACTATCTCGTAATAACGAGAAAAGATCTCGAAATATCGAATTAATTATCTCGAAATAATGAGAAAAACGCTCAAAATAACGAGTAAATTATCTCATATTAACGAGAGAAGATCTCGAATTAACGAGATTATTATCTCAAAATAACGAGAAAAGATCTCGAAATAACGAGATAATTATTTCGAAATTGCGAGAAAATATCTCGAAATAAAGAATTAATTATAGCGAAATAACGAGAAAAAATCTCGAAATAATGAGATAATTATCTCGAAATTACGAGAAAAGATCTCGAAATAACGAGTTAACTATCTCGTAATAACGAGAAAAGATCTCGAAATATCGAATTAATTATCTCGAAATAATGAGAAAAACGCTCAAAATAACGAGTAAATTATCTCATATTAACGAGAGAAGATCTCGAATTAACGAGATAATTATCTCAAAATAACGAGAAAAGATCTCGAAATAACGAGATAATTATCTCGAAATTGCGAGAAAAGATCTCGAAATAAAGAATTAATTATAGCGAAATAACGAGAAAAAATCTCGAAATAATGAGATAATTATCTCGAAATTACGAGAAAATATCTCGAAATAAAGAATTAATTATAGCAAAATAACGAGAAAATATCTCGAAATAACGACAAAAGATCTCGAAATAAGGAGTTAATTATCTTGTAATAACGAGATAATATATATGATACAGGCGTAGTATTGACACCATAATGTAAAGCCGTGTATATTGCTAGGTCGATCTGATGATACATGCTTAGTAATGACGTCATTATGTAAGGCCGTGTATATTGCTAAGCCGATATGATGATACAGGCCTAGTTATGACGCCATTATGTAAAGCCGTGTATATTGCTAGGCCGATTTGATGATACAGGACTAGTACTGACACCATTATGTTAGGCCATATATATTTCTAGGTCGTAATGATGATAATTTCCTAGTATTGACGCCATTGTGTAAGGCCGTGTATATTTCTAGGTCGATATTATGATACAAGCCTAGAATTGACACCAATATGTATGACCATGTATATTGCTAGGTCGATCTGATGACACAAGCCTAGTATTGATATCATTTTGTAAGGCTCTGTATATTGCTAGGTCGATTTGATGATACAGGCTTAGTAATAACGCCATCATGTAAGGCCCTGTATATTGCTAGGTCGATATGACGATACAGGCCTAGTATTGACATCATTATGTAAAGCCGTGTACATTGCTAGGTCGTTATGATGATACAGTCCTAGTGCTGACAACATTATGTAAGACCATGAATATTGCTAGTTCAATCTAATGATACAGGCCTAGTATTGACACCATTATGTAAGGCCGTGTTTATTGCTAAGTAGTTATGATTATACAGGCTTAGTAATGACGCCATCATCTAAGACCATGTATATTGCTAGGTCGATCTGATGATACAGGCCTAGTATTGACACCATTATGTAAGGTCGTATATATTGCTAGGTCGATCTGATGATACAGGCCTAGTATTGACACCATTATGTAAGGTCGTTTATATTGCTAGGTCGATCTGATGACACAGGCCTAGTATTGACACCATTATGTAAGGTCGTTTATATTGTTAGGTCGATCTGATGATACAGGCTTAGTAATGGCGCCATCATCTAAGACCATGTATATTGCTAGGTCGATCTGATGATACAGGCCTAGTATTGACACCATTATGTAAGGTCGTTTACATTGCTAGGTCGATCTGATGATACAGGCCTAGTATTGACACCATTATGTAAGGTCGTTTATATTGCTAGGTCGATCTGATGATACATGCTTAGTAATGACGCCATCATCTTAGGCCATGTATATTATCAGGTCGATCTGATGATACAGGCCTAGTATTGACACCATTATGTAAGGCCGTATATATTGCTAGGTCGATCTGATGATACAGGCCTAGTATTGACACCATTATGTAAGGTCGTTTATATTGCTAGGTCGATCTGATGACACAGGCCTAGTATTGACACCATTATGTAAGGTCGTTTATATTGTTAGGTCGATCTGATGATACAGGCTTAGTAATGGCGTCATCATCTAAGACCATGTATATTGCTAGGTCGATCTGATGATACAGGCCTAGTATTGACACCATTATGTAAGGTCGTTTATATTGCTAGGTCGATCTGATGATACAGGCCTAGTATTGACACCATTATGTAAGGTCGTTTATATTGCTAGGTCGATCTAATGATACAGGCCTAGTATTGACACCATTATGTAAGGTCGTTTATATTGCTAGGTCGATCTGATGATACAGGCCTAGTATTGACACCATTATGTAAGGTCGTTTATATTGCTAGGTCGATCTTATGATACAGGCCTAGTATTGACACCATTATGTAAGGCCGTTTATATTGCTAAGTCGATCTTATGATATAGGCCTAGTATTAACGTCATTATGTAAGGCCGTGTATATTGCTAGGTCGGTCTGATGATACGAGCCTAAAGCAGACGTCATTATGCAAGATTGTGCGCTGATATTATGATACATGCCTTTTACTCACGACTGTGTGTATTGCTGGTGTAACAAATCTGGTCATTCGCATAGAATTGGGTTTACCAGTATAGAAGAATTAAATCAGTCAACGGTGGCAAATTTCTGTCCCTCCCCAACCCCATGTTTGACATATTTATCTCCACTTATCAGACAATTACTGCACAGTTATAAAGCCAGTGTGATAATTTATGGAATGATAAAATTAATATCGACTGATCCCGAGGACTACTGGTTTTATCACTCCATAAATTATAATATTGACCAGATCATCTGTGCAATAACTGTTTTATTATATACCACGAATAATTCAGAACATTGTGATAAAAACTGGTGCATTGTTGGCATTGAATGAACAGACTACCAGTCACACAGACGGATAAAATGATAACTGTAGAATTCCTGTTGGGCTTTAATTTATCAACTATGAAAAAAATTCTCCTTTTAACTTTTTTTAGTTAAACAAACAATGAAGTAACAGTTCAACAATTCCATCACAATTCAGAAAAGAACACAATGTTTAACTTAAATTAATCTATAAATTGTTCGCTTTCATGTATATGAAGATATTTGCAATTTAATAGTTCGACAATTCTATCACAATTTATGGATCAATATTCCAGACGCAAATCAATCCGATAATTAATTACATTGCTGGCTATGCATATCCAATTCAGAGTATATGATAATGGTATTTATTGGACAAATGAGTGGCAGAAACCTGCCACAATACGTCTGAAATTGTTGCAAGGTTTTTGCTTTTCAGATGAGAGTTGTCCGTCGTGTTCCTCCTCTGAAACTCAGCCACACGCCGAAAGTGTATAAAGATTCATGTACCTTGACATTATAAGTAAATAAAATGTAAGGAGTAAACATTACCATAAAAGACCAACATTGCAGTCCTTCCTCTGCAAGATTGAAGTCCGGATGTCCCTTTATGTACGGTATCACTGATCTCTTTTGCACTTGGTCGAGTTTGTCCAGCTAAGGTATACACCGAATCAGCATACGAGGCGGGCGAAATGCGGAGTAAATGGCCATCTTGATGTGAAAAGGAATGCTGTTGTTACTGTATATATCAGTCTTATCAGACGTTAGCATAGAATTTGGGTCGGAAATCTTAGAGACAATAAACTCTACCCCCTCAAATAAAAGTAAAACAACAACCAAATATACAAACATAAAACCTCCAAATATCCCAAGCCACCCCCACCAAAAAAATTGTCTTTTTTACAATTGCTTTACACTTCATTAATTTACATACACATTATTAAGCTATCATGTCAAAATTCAAAGACAACCCTGTAGCAAGTATACATTTCCAGAAATGTATTTATTTTTTTACTATTGATGCAAAAAATTGTCTTCAATGAACTTTATTGAATTACACTGTAATCCTGAATGTGTACACTTTTTTCAATTTCAAGTCTCTATTTTCCGACGACTAAAATAACATGATATATAAACTGAAGTCATTAAAGACCGGAGCCAAACCTTTGCAAGGATAAAGGCACTATTTACTTCTATTTTATTACTATAATGCCAAACTGTATATTAAATAGACATCTTACTAAATGTGATTAGATATTATAACAGCATTACATTCGGATAATAACTCAAAACATGTCAAAAATAGGGGCTTCATTCACAGAAGAGCCCTATTTTCAATATCAAATAGGATACATATTCTTTATCATTTTATACTCTTGGTGTGATGAAATGTATAAAAAGAAAGAAAGAAAACGTGGCATTGATGGGCAATTATTTAAGGAATCAAGCCATTTTCACCATTACTGACCATCCAAGATTTAATGAAATAAATTCAGATGTGAATAGGAGGTGGGTATTCAACGCATCTCCATGATAGAATCCATCCGAGTCATGCTACATGACAGAATTCATTCTAGTTGAAGCAACAAAATAAAATCCATTCCAGTCAAAGCAACAGTGCAGAATATATCCATCCCCGTCAAAACTGCATGTTTGAATCTAATCCACCAATAGCTACTCAATAGAATCTACCTGAATAAAGTTACATGACAAAACGCATCTCAGTCCCCACTATGTTCGTTTAAGACAGCAGTTTTTTTTTAAATATTACTATGTCAAGCCCTTCGTGTTTAAATTAATTCAACTTTTATGCACTGAAAATGTAGAAGAATTATGTAACTTTGGAAAATATATAAAACATGCTTTTATTATTAGAAAACACATTGTATAAGCTTAATCTTCATTATCAACTATTATCTCACTCTCTGACTATGTCTGATTTATAGTATATTGCTGTTACGGTGAGTGGGAAGGTGGGCCCGTAAACCGGTTAACCACACCATTTTTTGGCTTTTGTCAAATTAAATTACCGTCCTAAGTCGGTATCGTAATTGCACTACAATCAAATATTTTTGTAATGTGTTATATGTGCTAGTATATTATCATATCAGCTGCTTAAGTGTCACGAATGCAAAGTCGCGTTCTGCGAGATCTGATGTCATACCTTATACACAAATGGCAAAATGAGGGTATTGTCGTGTTTGTAGATAAAACGGCAGCTAGATAATGTTACAGACCTTAATTGGAAAGGATATCGCTATGACCGAGTAAGTTAAATATTCATTTATTGAATTATAGGTTGCAAGTTCGCTGGGCAAGCGTTTATTTGACGCCAGAGTCTTGTACATCCCGATACCGGTTGTTATCGCTAAAATTCCAACTTTTGATGAACAAAGTCTCTCTGGCCCTCTCCCACAAACCGCCGATATCAAAAGTGGGAGAAAGACAGAGAATCTCGGTCTAAATACAAATATGCCTAATAGAATCCAAAACTACATGACAGATTGCAATCCAAGACAAAAGCACTGATGAAAATCCATCCAATCATGACTCAAGACCGAATCCATCCCAGTCAAAGCAATATAACAGAATCTATATGATAAATATCTGGACATATATACATGTAGTAATTTAGTGCAATAGGTGCGCATTTCAACACCTAGTGTCTTCTCATTAATGCTTACGGCCGACACCATGCAAATCCAAAGTAGAGATATTCTCAGTAATGCTTACGGCCGACACCATGCCTAATCAAAATTAGAGATATTCTCAGTAATGCTTACGGCCGACACCTTGCAAATCCAAAGTAGAGATATTCTTATGCTTACGTTTTGGATTTTCACAAAAAAAAAAAAAAAAAAAAAAAAAAATCTTAGATTACTTTTAAACTTCTTACTCAGGGTTATAAATATCATAAACTTCGAAAACTTTTGGTAAAATTTTATAGATCTTATTTAGAAACTTTATCTAAATTCGGAAATGTTACTTTTCAACAATATGTATCCAGAGGAATTTCCCATCCCAATATCTAAGGAGATCTAGTGTACAAATTAAGGAGGGTTAAAGGTTCCGATAATTTCATATCGGCTGGTTCTTGGACATCAACAGTATGACCCCGAAATAATCGCTAAGACCATAGGTCTCTACAAACCAATGCAGACTTTCACTTGAGCGTTGCACGCTGACTAATAGGGCGGTGGGGACTCTATGGAGGGCCTTGTCCAAACCTTTCAGAGGAGACAAGATCCTGATCCTCGTCCCCTCTGACTGTTAGTCGGGACTCTTATTGATCAAGGATCTGAGCTCGCTTACAGACGGGCAGACCACGGTTTACTTATGTTGATGTTTTCTTACATATTTTTGATAGCAACATATTATTCTATAATTTTTTTGTGCGTAATAAATTTTTATGACCTCTCTCTTTGAGAAACCTGTTGATCCTTGTTCTCTGTAAGGAGGTTTTTTTTTATAATTTTTTAAATGTATGTCCTTTGATTGTGTAGCTTTTGCGGTGAGTGGAAAGGCGGGTCCGTAAACCGGTTAACCACACCAATTGAGTGACGTTTGTTACCTCAATTGATCGGTTTAAGTCGGTATCGTAACCGCAGCACAATAAAATTTAAATCTATTTATTTTACAACGATAAAGAAACAAGTTAACAACTTATATAAATCTTGCTCGTTGGCACAGATCTTGGCGTAAGGGTGTCGTTTGTGTGGAACGAGACCGGAGTACCCACAAAGCCAGGTTGGGGACAGCCCCGCCATCTCACGTACCACACCGGGAATCGAACCAGGGTCGCATTGATGAGAAGCGAGCGCGCTACCAACTGTGCTACCTGGCCGTCTTTGTAAGATGTCTTCTGTTTTACGACCGACACTATGGAAATCCAAAGTAGAGATATTCTCAGTAATGCTTATGGCCGACACTATGGAAATCTGAAGTAGAGATATTCTTAGTAGTGCTTACGAGCGACACTATGGAAATCCAAAGTAGAGATATTCCTAGTAATGCTTATGGCCGACACTATGGAAATTCAAAGTAAAGATATTTAAAGAGGAAATTACTTACCAAAGCGACCTAAACGTAAAAACAAAGAACCCATCAAGCTGTGCATGAGAGATAGGTCTAATGATTTACAAACTATTGTTACAGCATATTGCATATTTCGGGTCGGTAGAGAAGCACTAAGAACTAGCCTTATGGCAACAGCATATTGCATATTTCGGGTCGGTAGAGAAGCACTAAGAACTAGCCTTATGGCAACCTTGGGGACTAATACTTCATTAGCCGCGGCATCGATACAGAGGTAATAGCATATACAATATACTCTTTCAAGCATTAAAACATGTTCATCTCTAATACCTCTGGTGCCCCAGTCTGGATGTTCTAAGTTGTTGTACCAGCCATCATATGGAATATTCTCACATGACTCTCCACACTGTTTTCCTTTTCCTGAAACAAGAACATAAAACTATTGATACCATACGGTACTTTCGCTGTAAGATGCCTAATATGCAACAAATTTATATCAATCTTTGGGGTTTTTTCGAAACATTATTGGAAGGAATATCAAATTATGGAATATGGTCACAAGTTGCGTTGAAAATATTATGAAGACTTCTGTTTGTATAAATTTTCATAAAATATGATAATAAATTCAAGGAATAACACAAAAACAATGGTTTTAATTTATTGCGATATTGAAATAAGGCGTAAATGTCGTAAGTATCGATGCAGTAGCGTTTATATAATATGGTCGTACTTAAATTGCTATTTACGTCATATGGACGTAGCTAAATTGTTATTTAAGTCATATGGACGTAGCTAGATTGTCGTTTACGTCATATGGACGTAGCTTAATTGTTATTTACGTCATATGAACGTAGCTAGATTGTCGTTTACGTCATAAGGACGTAGCTAGATTGTCGTTTACGTCATATGGACGTAGTGAGATTGTCATTTACGTCATACGGACGTAGCTATATTGTCGTTTGCGTCATATGGACGTAGATATATTGTCGTTTACGTCATATGAACGTAGCTAGATTGTCGTTTACGTCATATGGACGTAGCTAGATTGTCGTTTACATTATATGGACGTAGCTAAATTGATGTTTACGTGATATGGACGTAGCTAAATTGTCGTTTACGTCATATGGACGTAGCTAGATTGTCGTTTGCGTCATATGGACGTAGCTAAATTGTCGTTTACGTCATATGGACGTAGCTAGATTGTCGTTTACGTCACATGGACGTAGCTAGATTGTCGTTTACGTCATACGGATGTAGCTAAATTGTCATTTACGTCATATGGACGTAGCTAGATTGTCGTTTACGTGATAAGGACGTAGCTTGATTGTAGTTTACGTCATATGGACGTAGCTAGATTATCGTTTACATCATACGGACGTATCTATATTGTCGTTTGCGTCATATGGACGTAGCTAGATTGTCATTTACGTCATATAGACGTAGCTAAATTGTCGTTTACGTCATACGGATGTAGCTAGATTGTCATTTACATCATATGTACGGAACTAGATTGTTGTTTAAGTCATATGGACGTAGCTAGATTCTAGATTACGCCATATAAACGTAACTATATTGTCGTTTACATCAAATGGACGTAGCTTTATTTTCGTTTATATCATATGGACGTAGCTAAATTGTCTAATCTAATTTTAAAAACAATATCTTTATTCCGCCCCTCTATTTGTCCCATTGAGGATAAAGATCTGGCGAAACCCCGTAAGGGGTCATGTTCTGATGAACTGTGATGACATTTCAGTCACCGACACCGTTATTTCCCATAGTCAAGCAATGACTCGGCCAGGCACGTGCAAGTGAAGCAATATGTAACAAAACAAAAACTATCTTACAGGTCACACACGCTGGGGATTTTAATTTCATTCCTAGAAATTTGAAGCCGATCCACATATTGTCATTTACATCATATGGACGTAGCTAGATTGTCGTTTACATCATATGGACGAAGATAGAATGTCGTTTGCGTTATATGGACGTAGCTAGATTGTCATTTACGTCATATGGACGTAGCTAAATTGTGAATTGCGTTTACGTCATATGGGCGTAGATAGATTGTCGTTTATGTCATATAGACGTAGTTTGAATGTTATTTACGTCATATGAACGTAGCTAGGCTGTCGTTTACGTCATATGGACGTAGCTAGATTGTCGTTTACGTCATATGGACGTAGCTAGATTGTCGTCTACGTCATATGAACGAAGATAGATTGCAGAAAATGAACCGAGTCATTTTCTCATAAGCATCCAGATTTACATTCATTGATGGTACGTGCTATTTGACCGTTGATGGTACGTGCTATCTGACCGTTGATGGTACGTGCTATTTGACCGTTGATGGTACGTGCTATTTGACCGTTGATGGTACGTGCTATTTGACCGTTGATGGTACGTGCTATTTGACCGTTGATGGTACGTACTATTTGACCGTTGATGGTACGTGCTATTTGGCTGTTGATGGTAGGTGCTATTTGACCGTTGATGGTACGTGCTATTTGACCGTTGATGGTACGTGCTATCTGACCGTTGATGGTACGTGCTATTTGACCGTTGATGGTACGTGCTATTTGACCGTTGATGGTACGTGCCATTTGATCATTGATGGTACGTGTTATTTGACCGTTGATGGTACGTGCTATCTGACCGTTGACGGAACGTGCTATTTGACCGTTGATGGTACGTGCTATCTGACCGTTGATGGTACGTGCTATTTGACCGTTGATGGTACGTGCTATTTGACCGTTGATGGTACGTGCTATTTGATCGTTGATGGTACGTGCTATTTGACCGTTGATGGTACGTGCTATTTGACCGTTGATGGTACGTGCTATTTGACTGTTGATGGTACGTGTCATTTGATCGTTGATGGTACGTGCTATTTGATCGTTGATTGTAGGTGCTATTTGACCGTTGATGGTACGTGCCATTTGATCGTTGATGGTACGTGCAATTTAACCGTTTTAGTTCGTGCAAATATATCTAAGTTATGTTTTGTAGAAGGGAGTCAGCGACTTTTGAGAAGAAATACAAGGAAAAATTGCGAGGGAAACAACCTACAACAATCTATTTCATTATTTTTTTTCCTATTGCATTTTCAGAAACTTATTGACATACTTTAATTCGATAATGTGTTACACACAGGAAATACAACTTACCAACACGCAGGAAACAACCTTTTGAATTGAATTATACTTCCTCTTTTATTTTCAATTAAAAGTTTTCATGTGCCATCATACTTTAATCATCTACTGCTATTCGATTCCCATTTGTTCTATTTCTTACTTCCTTTGAATTCATGACAAGATACAGCACAACTTACATATACATAATGTGATCTCTTCATATAAACTGTGTCAGTAATTTTTTAAAAAATATATATGATGCTTCAGCGTAACCAGGTTCGGATCAATTGTACTTTCTCATATCATGTTTTACATGTAGGCATTTTAACTTCCCTTTATTCAATTTATTTGTTCATTAATGTTGATATATCACACGATCAAAAATGTTTCTGTAGTGAAGACAGAATTAATAATAGTAATAATAATATATATTTTTTTCTCAAGCGTAATACCATAATAAATAATTCTTACATAATGTAAACCAACTCAGACTTACTTTGAAAGCCTTGCAAAACATTTTTATCATTTGATAAATTTATCAAAAGATTTACATATGGCAAGTAGTAAAGTTCCTTGTCAAGTTTATACTCGCACTTGAAACGTTTTTATGCTTTCACTATATGTTTGGCGCTATTCGTTTTATGGAATTACAACCTACGAGGAAACCCAGATTTTACACGTATAGCATGGTTTGCACTGACCAATGAAAATTACTATTACACATGAAACTAAATTACACAATTACGTATTTCTTAAATTTTGTATTGCAAAACCTTGTGTTTAAGTGTGTACAGAGACCGCCCCCCCCCCCCCCCCCCCCCCCAATATTTATGACATCCACATCAACTCGTTTTACCAGAGTGTGTTTTACTGTGTTTAAGTAAATTGGTGTTAATAAAAATAATAAGAACTTTGATACGATTCAGTCTTTGAATGTATAGACAAAATGAGGCGTAAAAACTTTGTACATGTATAATACGATTCCTTTCCTGTTCAAATAGGACGTTTCTCATTCATACAGTTTTCCTTAATCCCGGCATCTAGAAAATCCTATGTTCCTGGGTGGACTGGCTATATTTTTGTTACTACTAAATTTATAATATATATCCGATACATAGTCAGAAATGACTTACCAGTTGTTAGTTCCAGCAATAACAAAACATAGTAAAATGACGCCAGGTATTTAATACAGAACATCATTGACAACGGATATAATCCAAATATGTACGTGGAGGTAGTAATGTTAATAAAACTGATCCTTGACTCTTAGTACATGGAACAATAAGGCTCCGTATGTCCACCAATCACGTACAGGATGAAACATCAATAGCTTGATGAAGGAAATAAAAAACAAATATGTTAATGGAAATACTGTGGGAATTTCCTCGTTCTTGGTATTGAGTTTATGTAATGATGATGTAATGAGTTTATGTAATGATGATTCTACATAGAGAGATGGTAACAGTTATCATCAAAATATATGACAGACTCCCCCCACCCCCCCCCCCCCCCCCCCCCCCAGTGCAAAGGGAAAGAAGATCTCAAGATCTCAGTGAACGCACACCAATTAATTGTTCAACTTTCTGCCAGCTGGGCAAGTTCCCCTTTTCAGTGAGGAGTTTACACAATCGACTTTACATCCATTTACTGCTTGGTCTATCACAATTACTGCTTGATCTATCACATTTACTGCTTGATCTATCACATTTACTGCTTGGTCTATCACATTTACTGCTTTGTCCAATGGTAGATTTAGAGGGGTAGGGCCTAGGGCCGGGGACTCCCTTTTTTCCAAAAGTTGAGTAAAACCAGCCAAAGTCGCTGAGTATTTTGGTTAGTACTTGACTTTCACATGCGCATCCCCTCCCCCCCTTTCGGAAATCTTGGATCCGTCATTGTGGTCCATCATATTTACTGCTTGGTCCATCACAGTTACTGCTTGGTTCATCACATTTACTGCTTGGTTCATCACATTTACTGATTGCTCCATCGCATTTACTAATTGATCCATCACATTTACTGCTTGGTCCATTACATTTACTGCTTGGTCCATCACATTTACTGCTTGGTCCATTACATTTACTGCTTGGTCCATTACATTTACTGCTTGATCCATTACATTTACTGCTTGGTCCATCACATTTACTGCTTGGTCCATTACATTTACTGCTTGGTCCATTACATTTACTGCTTGATCCATCACATTTACTGCTTGGTCCATTACATTTACTGCTTGGTCCATTACATTTACTGCTTGGTCCATTACATTTACTGCTTGGTCCATCACATTTACTGCTTGGTCCATCACATTTACTGCTTGGTCCATTACATTTACTGCTTGGTCCATCACATTTACTGCTTGGTCCATTACATTTACTGCTTGGTCCATTACATTTACTGCTTGATCCATCACATTTACTGCTTGGTCCATTACATTTACTGCTTGGTCCATTACATTTACTGCTTGGTCCATCACATTTACTGCTTGGTCCATCACATTTACTGCTTGGTCCATTACATTTACTGCTTGGTCCATTACATTTACTGCTTGGTCCATTACATTTACTGCTTGATCCATCACATTTACTGACTGGTCCATTACATTTACTGCTTGGTCCATCACAATTACTGCTTGGTCCATTACATTTACTGCTTGGTCCATTACATTTACTGCTTGGTCCATTACATTTACTGCTTGGTCCATCACATTTACTGCTTGGTCCATCACATTTACTGCTTGGTCCATTACATTTACTGCTTGGTCCATTACATTTACTGCTTGGTCCATCACATTTACTGCTTGGTCCATCACATTTACTGCTTGATTCATCACATTTACTGCTTGGTCCATTACATTTACTGCTTGGTCCATTACATTTACTGCTTGGTCCATCACATTTACTGCTTGGTCCACCACATTTACTGCTTGGTCCATTACATTTACTGCTTGGTCCATTACATTTACTGCTTGGTCCATTACATTTACTGCTTGGTCCATCACATTTACTGCTTGCTCCATCACAGTTACTGCTTGGTTCATCACATTTACTGCTTGGTTCATCACATTTACTGATTGCTCCATCGCATTTACTAATTGATCCATCACATTTACTGCTTGGTCCATTACATTTACTGCTTGGTCCATCACATTTACTGCTTGGTCCATTACATTTACTGCTTGGTCCATCACATTTACTGCTTGGTCCATTACATTTACTGCTTGGTCCATTACATTTACTGCTTGGTCCATCACATTTACTGCTTGGTCCATTACATTTACTGCTTGGTCCATTACATTTACTGCTTGGTCCATTACATTTACTGCTTGATCCATCACATTTACTGCTTGGTCCATTACATTTACTGCTTGGTCCATTACATTTACTGCTTGGTCCATTACATTTACTGCTTAGTCCATTACATTTACTGCTCGGTCCATTACATTTACTGCTTGGTCCATCACATTTACTGCTTGGTCCATTACATTTACTGCTTGGTCCATTACATTTACTGCTTGGTCCCTCACATTTACTGCTTGGTCCATTACATTTACTGCTTGGGCCATCACATTTACTGCTTGGTCCATCACATTTACTGCTTGGTCCATTACATTTACTGCTTGGTCCATTACATTTACTGCTTGGTCCATTACATTTACTGCTTGGTCCATTACATTTACTGCTTGGTCCATCACATTTACTGCTTGGTCCATCACATTTACTGCTTGGTCCATCACATTTACTGCTTGATCCATTACATTTACTGCTTGGTCCATTACATTTACAGGTAATGTACATAATATCCCGTAACATCTTTTGTTTTAACGGTTATTTGTTCCGCATAGCAGAACTTCCTTCACGTTAGAGGTTTAGTTTTAATTTACATGCATGATCAATACCAGAAACGCATTTTGAGTACAAATTGTGGCTCAAGTTAAGTTTACAAGACGAAGAACTTTTGCTATAGTAGCAAATATTACCTCCCCCTTTCTAGTGATGAGTTAAAAGGTCTTGGTTTGGCTTTTATGTAATGCTTAAGTAAACATTTGGTTCATTAAAAATGTCGGCCTCGAATGCACAGGTCTATGAGAGATATTGATGGAGTTCGTATGAATGATCAGACATACAGAGAAATTCTTATCATTTTATTCGTTAGCTGCTGGGGCGGTTTTAGAGAGGTCAATTCCGGGGGGGGGGGGTCATTTGAAGCCGTAGTCTTCACTGAGGCACACAGCACCGAAAGCGGATAGATGCACAGGGAATCACTCCCTCCTACTGGTGGAAGAAAATTTTCAGGAAAAAGGTTCCAAATGGTATAACTCTACACACATTCTGAGATCACTCCTTCCTACTGGTGGAAGAAAATTTTCAGGATAAAGGTTCCAAACGGTATAGTCTACGCACATTCTGAGATATTTCAAAACTGAAATTTCATTAAAAAAATTAATAATAAATAAATAAATAAATAAATAAAAAATAAATAAATAAAACAAGTAACAAAACAAAAAAAAAAAAAAAAAAAGCCCATTAAAAACACTTACTTAAACATAGGAGGATGAGAATGTGTTATAAGTAATAGAAAGAGTTTGGACGGAATTTACTCATCCTGATGAATCCATACTCGTCCTAAATGAGTTGAATCCGCCGATGAGCTTGATACCACAGAATAGAATAGAATAGAATATGGTTTATTTCCAATTTTGTGCCCAATTCTGAACATCAAGAGGTGATGAAATTGAACAACAAATAAGCTAAACTAAACTAAACTAAACTAAACAATCTGCATTCATGCAAACTACAAAACAAATAAATAAATGACTAGATTACTAAGTAGGAAGGGAAGAGATCCAATAGACAGACAATACACGTAATATGCATCATAGACAGTAGTATAGAACATATAAATATATATCTGTAGTTCACATGTTAAGATGACAAAAAGCAATGACTTTAATCAAATATAGTGTATGGTACATGAATGTTGACATGTTTTAATCATGAAAATACAGTCATTCCAAGATTTTACGCATTAAGAAACATTCTCATACATAATCAGACAGATGGCTTATAATATCAGCTTTTTCATTAGACATCAACCAAATAAATTTGTTTTTATTCATAAGGGTACAAAAGTTTGCATATTTCATATTAACAAATTCAAACAACTTTCGCCTATGATGGTCTTATTTTGTACACTCTTACATAAAATGAAATTCATCTTCTACAGAGCCAGACTTGCACATGCAACATTTTCTTTCAGATACAGGAGTATTTTTATAACGTCCAGTCTCAATTGCTAACTTATGGGAACTTATTCTAAAATTTGTAAAACATTTCTAGACATCTTGAGTTTTAATAACAGCAAAATATGGTTTAGTTTTGAAAAGCGCATATGTTCTGAGTTTTCCAGATTGTCTATTAGCACAATCTGTGATTGTAACACAATCTGTGATTGTCTTGTATCTTTTCTTATATCTAAGCAAAAGATTATGCCGTACTCTTAATGCTATATTTGAATGTGTAATACAATGTAATGGGATCTTTAATTATTTTAAGATAAAGTAAATGCTAGTAATCCAACTGGCTTTGTTATTATTGTATAGAATATTATTATCATGGAAAGCCTTAGGTAATAGAGAATCACAAGGTGAATTGACAATTAGCTGTAGATATTTAACACAGTTGGTTATTACATCAATGTAGAGTGGATATCTGCCCAGTTCACCCAAAACTTCATTATTTGTAGCCTTCTTATGAACTCCACAAATATATTTCAAAGTTATGATATAAAGTTTGTCACAGAACAGATTATTAGTAGACTTTTCAATTGTATAGTCAGGGTGCTTCATAGATGTTGATTGTACCCCATATTTCAGTACCATATAATACAACTGGCTTCACTGTATGATCAAAAAGATGTAACATAGCATTTGCATTTGGTTTGATGTTGCCAAAACTCTTCACTAACTTGAAAAAAGCTTTCACACCACATTTGTATAGATCATGTTCACTGTTTACAAAGGACCCAGATGCGTTAAAGACAACTCCAAGATATTTATACGACAACGTATGCTCAATTTCTTTACCTTTATATAGAAAAGGTAGGTTTAAACAGTTTGGCGTTTTTAGAAAATATTACTATCTTTGTCTTTTTCAAATTAACAGATAGACAGTATTTATCACAAAATGTAGATAATTTATTAAGGCAATTTTGTAGACCATTTGCACTTGATGACAATAAAACAAGATCGTCAGCACACAGTAAACAATTAAGTGATGTCTCTCCTAGTTGAACTGGGTAGTCATTTCTATTAAACATGTTTGGCAATTCATCTATCAATATTTTAAAAAGATTTATGCTCAAATTGTCTCCCATGATCTTGAGAATTTATCAATTTTTGAATTACATGTAAGTATTAATGCATCGTGTGAAACCCACAGGGTAGATCGTACCTCACAAACTCATATACATGTACCAGATCATGCAAATATAAAGCTGAATGTTTTACAGAAAATATGTTATTTTTTCCGCTCGCCTGATTGCTCCCTATATTATAAGGTGTAGTAGTTTAGCAGTATAAATCATATTTCAGAGTGGTTTATAGCATTGGACAAATCGTGCTATTCAATATGTTCAACAAAACTTAATTGTTGCTATTCAAAAATATATTTGCATGTCCATTTTGAGAGGTAGACAGGAGACAAGGGCTCTACCATCTACTGTGAGAGAGATTTTCTCCTCAGAGTCTTGTTCGGAATAGTGTCATTCGCGTCCCCTTGGCGCCAATTTCCAATCCCTTTTCCCAAATTCCCCTTGCGTTGTCTGCCCCTCATTTATATGCCATGCACACCAATATTTCACCTTCCTAATTGAATTTGTCTCATCTCTCACATGAGCATATATGCAGTTGATATTTAAATTAAATCATATGCAGTGCATTCAAAATTTATGGTAGCCATATTTGTTGACAGTATTTACTTCTTTAAAGTTTCATTCAAATCAGTGCAACAGGAGATCCGTGAAATGATTTTAACACATTTTTCAAATGTAAAATAAACATAAACATAACTTTAATATAAGAACAAAAGTAGAACCCAACAAAAAAGGTGTATCTTCACTTATACATGATAACAATAGTAAAAAGAGTCCTAAATTGTTCACCTGAGACATTGAAAACTTTGCACAATGATATTGAACAATGATTGTAGATGGCCATAAGTCATGTAAAATTGTACATGAAGAACATCTTTGCTTAATATCTACCAAGCTGTCTCAAATTCGATATAGAAGTAGTGAAGACAAAGTTAAAAATGTGAAAAATCAATATATCAAAAATATTTATGGAATGCTTTTTTGCATTAAAATAAGATAGTTCTAAGTAAGTAAAAAAAATTAAAATATTATCGTCAGACAGGAATCCAAAACAGCAACACTTCCTCACATATTCTCCCCCTAGACACTAAAGACTGAGAGAGACTATACACTTCACTATAGAAACTAGTAGTATAAAGACCTATACAATTAAAGTAGTGTTTAAATATTATTTGTTGAGTTTACTTTATATTAGAATGTGTTTTGTTAACAAAATATAATTATAGAAGGATGTATGTTGATGGCATATATTAAAATGCAATTCTAACAAGTATTTTATTGGTGACAAAAAAGTCAAGAAAATAAATAACCTGTCCCTGGATATCAAGGAAATAAATATTCTATCCTTCAAAGATCTAAAAATAAATAATCTGACTCGATCAAATTTGCCAGTCCCCCCCCCCCTTCTCCCTCAGAATCAAACGGCCGTCCCCTTAATGGCTGTGATATAGAAGACACTTTCAACCCCTGTTTTTATTTGCTTCCTTTGCTTTTGATAGTTGATAAAACAAAATGCCAGAGGAAACCCCTTGTATCATAGGGATAAATGTCCCCATACAGCCTCGACCAACTCAGACGACCGTGAATGAAAACGCAATGATGAATCATGATACTTTACATAATCAATTCACCTTTATCTCATTGCATAACTACATGTCGTTTATTCTTATTTACATTCGGCGCACCACAGGTGCGCACAACTACACTGGAAATGTCTACCTGTTGTACAGTGGAATGAAGGTAATTATAAAACTAGTCTTTGAGCTGTTTGTACCAAATATCAATGTAAGTTTACAGCCACTTACGCCATGAATACATGTAGAATCCTTAAATCCTCCTCGTTAAAAGAAAATCGAATCAGTCATATTACTGCTATGTAAAGGTAAACAAAAGGAAAGGATATATATAACTGGGACTCTATATTAACAACCATCTATAAACATGTAAAATAACACATTTAATGTTGTCGACAATGATAAAGCGAACACATTAACAACCGAGAGAGGAGAAGATAATGTAAATCTTGGTTCTAACTTTTGAACTTTGTAAGAAACAGCTAGAGAACTACACACTGATACGTAAGACCTAGAACGTCTTTGTTCTGTTTTGTAGACACGAGGGCCTCGCTGATCAAATCTGTACTTAAAACTGTATGCAATGCATTGATTATTATGTTCACTGCGTATTGTAAATAGATTAAAGTAACCTACACTAGGTAAACTTGTGAATACACAGATGGCCCTCCACTGTAACTAAACTGATGTACAGTTTATTTTATGGATTTTGTGGTAAAATTTGCATATATTTTAAGACATCTTCATTAAATGAGGAACATTTAAATACATGTTTTATTTTTTTTTTTATCTATGCTTTATTCTTATCTATGTGTTTGTCTGTTCTTTGTTAAATATTTTAGTTATACCTCTGAGCTTGTCCCATTGATACTAAAGAATGCGGTAACGACGAAAAGAGGACATTACACTTTTAGTGCATTTTGCAGTTTTAGATAATTTCATATATTTTTATCATGTCAAAATTTCAGTATTGACGGTATGTCTATCACTACGGAAGAAACAGATTTTTGTCGTCTCTGTCGATGTGTACTTGATCTTAATGGTGGGATATACAGAGACATTCTCGTGAAGAAGTTATCCATAGCGCAGTGTCCAGCACATGCTGATGCAATTCGAAATCTAAGACCAGAACAACTACGAATAGCCCACAATGTTCCAAACAAAGGCAATTATAACGAGTGTGACATTACTTTGATGTACTCTCTACTACGAAATAATTGCCGGAATGTCCCTCAACCGTCAAATGGATGGGGAAAACCGCCAAACGGAATCACTCTATCCGACGATATTGAACGCATACGAGTCTTAAGGAATGTCGTTTACGGTCATGCTGTGACGGCATCCATTTCTGCAGCCGAGTTTTTACAACACATACAAACGATAACTTTAATATGTCAACGAATGGACACAGTACATTCAAACGATATTGCAAATTCAGCAGGACTTTCCTATTGTCAGCAGCTCCACTTGATCCTGACATGTAGTATGGATTCTGCAATGAAAGATAACTATCTTAAAGATATCAAAGTGCTGTGTAACCGGGAGCAAGAAATAGAATCCAAACTAAATGAACTGCTGGAAGGGCAAAATAATACACGAGCTGCCATTCACGAACATGTTGCTGATATCAATGAACAGGTGGCATGTGGCTTGTTATCTGTTAAACAACGTGTTGCTAAAGTTCAAGAAGAAGTACATGTTATACAAACAGATATTGGAGAACTGAAGATACAGAAAATATCAAGCACGGACGACAGTCAGACGGCAGATCACAAAAAAGAACAACGTTTACAAGGTAAACTGGAATGTAATACATAATACTTTGAAATGCTGTTCAATTTTATTTATTTTCAATACATTTTCAGTGTCCATCTTATGCTTTTCAGATTATTCTATGGCTACAATTGAACAACACAGGCAAAATGTATACATCAAAAGGATAAAACTTGAAAGAGCTTGTGAGGATATTTTAGATTCTTATAGACAGGCCATGTGCATAATTGCTGGAAAAAGCGGTCTAGGCAAAAGGCGCATCAGTATCGAACTACTTTCAAAATGGCAAAATCGACAATTTCAGTCATATATGATTGAGAAACCAGAGCAGCTATTGGTAATACCAATATCAAAGCCATGTATTCTTGATATAGATATCTCATTCTCCAGAAAACAGGATATAGAAGAATATTTACGTAATCTAGATCGATTTCTGCAATCACAACCAGTTAAAGTTGTCGTGAGAACTGATAACGAAAATGTTGAATTTGTTCAAGAAGAACTAAGTAAATGTAAAGTGTTTCCGGTAAAAGCTAAAATAATTCAAATGAGTGACTGGAAATTAAATATGTCAGAGAAAAGAGAAATGGTGATCCAATATCAACAAAAATACAAGTCCAATACTCAAAGATGGTCCCAGTCTGCAGTTAATGGTGGCCTTACTTTAGACGATATTGAAACTATTTCAACGTCAAACCTTATCTGTGCATTTACTCGAGCTTGCAAACGGTTCTTTACAGAAGAAAACTCTTTTCGGTTGGGACCACATTTTTTCATGTGTGCTCACGACTTTGAAAAGGAGATAGACAATCTTGTTAGGAAACAAGGTATACATAACATTTGTTGTTATTTGATTTTATGTTGTGTTCTTTTTGAGAGGGTTATAACGTTTGACATTGTCAAGCATGTGGCTACTTCTATGAGATTTGATCAAGTACCTGACAGAATTAGAATATATGATTCCGAGAAAAGGTTACTGAATGACGAATACATCAAGAAAGGAGACAATGGACCCGACCATGTGTATGAACTAGCACATCCCAGTCTGTATGACGCCATATTATTGTCAGTTGCAAAGTATTATCCAGAGACACTACTTACTCATGCTAGTAGACGAATGGTTTTTAATCATGTGATATCTTGTAACTATCCGAAAAAACCCAGCAACATTTGTTGCCGTATTCCAGTTGATTGCTATGATCAATTTGCTGAAAGATTGCTAGAAGCAAATGAAGATGCCCTCACACACAGGACCTTAATTGACCAAGAGTTTGTCTCAGTCTTACTGCACAAAATGTACGTGAAATACAAATGGGCAAGTAAGACACCAATGGACAAACTTACTTTGAGGTATGTATTTTTAACTGCCTGTAAAACTCAGAGTCTTTTGGTGCTGATGACGGAAATGCTATGTCGTCTGCAAGCAGATGAGGAAAGTAACTGTGCACTACTCAGAGAGGGCCTATTCCAATGCGTTCGCTTAAATGATAAAGAACGAGTGAAAGAGTTCAGAGTAGTATCACAAGGTATAAGAGAGGAAGCGTTGATTTTAGCTGTAGAAATAAACTCCCCCGATATGATTAGTGCTTTAATAGACGATCTCGATTCAGTTCATATTGAAATATTTTATAAAAGTATAAAGTTTGGTTTTAAAGAGTGTGTGAAAAGGATTGTAGATAGAATAAAATTGGATACGCAGACTTATATTGAAGGATTAAAGTTAACTGTTAGTTTAGAAAAAACTGACGTTCTTCAATATCTAGTAGAAGTCATTGATGTTAATCGATTTCACCACGAGGTACATATATCAGACATATTGGGGTCAGGAATGCATGCACACAATACTTACGTATTCCGTTTGCTTGCCTTCCTATTCCATGAATTTCTGTCAAAGCCATCAAACACAGAAAATGTGTTTTTTTCTTTGGTAAAAGTTGGTCATGTTGAAGGATTAAAATGTTTAATGGAATTGAACTGTTCCACCATATCAAACAGTGCATTAGAGTCAGCTTTTGTACAGGCGTTTCATGATCACCAAGCAGAGATGTTTTATGTACTTTGTCAACAGTATAATATGTCTGGTGTCTCCGATGAAGTAGTATTTGATACAGCAAAACGCGCCGTAGAAACCCATGCAATACAGTTTTTTATTGCTTTAGTAGAAGTACTGAAAACAAGAACACAAAACAGTATGAAGATAGAAGAATTGTTTTTATTAGCATCAATACAAAAAGACACAATGTTTGTAGACGCGTTATATCAGCTCTCACTACCGTTGTTAGTATTACGAAAAGCTATCTTATTGACCATTGCCTCCGGAGAAATCCAGAATGCAAAACATATTATTGCTAAATTTGATAACCAAAAGTTGTTTGATCTTCAAATATTTTCCCAGGAGCTGTTTATTTCACTTTGTGAGCAGAATGATGTTAAGTGTCTATTAAATTTTATAACAGTGTTTGATAAGACTCAAGTTCTACATGACACCCTAATTCAAGGCACAATGCTTTCGGTTGGATCCGATAACACACATACTTTAGAGTTCCTATTGCAAGAATTCGAACGTCCGTGGGTCTCAAACGATATACTGCAAACCCTGATATTGGAGATCAGCAAAAGCGAAAAATGCAGCGCAGAAAAGTTAAGACTTCTATTGTTATATGCGGATGACGTAGACATTAAACCCCAAACAAAGGAAGATTTTGTACTTGAATGCATGTCTTCAAACAATATTGATACGATAAAGGTATGCTTCGAACACTGGCAAGATTTGACTTTATTAACGCCGAAGATGGAAGAGGCAATAATGATTGCTATAAACTCAAAGAATGCCGAAATATTAAATGTACTTGCTGAAACTGCAGCAACTACTGGCGAGACAAGTATTCAAGAGTACATTGTGATGAACGCAATCCATACAGGTGATCAGGCCTTCATCGACAACATTTTATCATGGGCTGCAAAGGAAACAAAATGATAGTCGGAACTTGAGGAATGATTGATTGTGTCAGAAAAGAAGAAAAGTTTGAATTAAAAGTCACTGCACACAGAATTCTTTTCCAAATCCGTGGACTATACCTAATTAAACAAGAGCAGATAACTCAAACTGTTAAACTGTCCTATAGGGTGCAGTTGTATAAATAATGTAATTAACTATGCCTTCAATGAGATATTTTACTTGCAATAGTAATACACAGTGATAAAGTGAATGTGGCTAGCTGATCTCATTTGTTGATCTATAGCTCCAGAGCAATAAATTAAGCTGCACTTGTATATTTAAGACACGATTATTCTATATTCTATATTTGACTATATCAACTATATCAGGAGGGCCAGATTGTTCAATAGGCCCTTTTCAACACATTACACATGAACATATTTATGTTTTCTGATACGCCCAGATTATTTCACTCAAATGCTGACTACAGGTGGTAGACAATGACCAATATGTATACTGTGCATATTATACTTAAAGGGGCACGGGGTCATTGCGTCTACGACCTTTGATAATAACGTCAAAATTTTGTCCGATGTATTGCACAGAACTTTAGACCTTCATGTATGCAACCCAAGCAGGGAATTCAGTACAATGAAGTATGGAACACTATAGCTGTCTAATATAGGCTTTTAAGCTCACCTGAGCCAAAGGCTCAAGTGAGCTATAGTAATAGTGCGCCGTCCGTCGTCGTCGTCCGTCTGTCGTTAACTTTTTCACATTTTCGACTTCTTCAAGGTCCCCTGCTAAAATTGTGTTCGGGATCCAGATTCCCTCAGGGGTGGATCCAGGGTGGAGTCAAAAGTGCCTAAAACGGAACCCTTTTTCAAAAGTCTTCTCCTCCAGAACCGGTGCATAAACGGGGAAACTAATTGCATTTCAACAATCTATAAAAATTGGTTATCAAAAATTGTGTTCGGGGTTAAGATCCGTCAAATAAAAATTTACACTTTTTTATGTGTTTCTGGACTTAAAATTTTCAGTGCAGAAAAGTGTCATGTTTTTCAGTTAATTGATTTTGATGATTTCTTAATTCTTAACTATTTTGATCATAATTATGGTAAGGAATATTATTGTGAAACTGCAAAACTGTTGGAAGGATTTTAATAAATCTGGGTAGAAATAATTCACTTATGATCCCCTTCAAATTCTGTTGTTTTCGTCAGGACCTCTTTGCAGGTGGCGCGCACTGACCCTCAATGATATAAAGTGATATACGAAGTTTTAATCTAATATCTTTAAAGACTGCAGAAAAAAGTCCGGAAAACTGTAAAATCCTTGAAAATTTCTAAGTTCAAGGGCCGTAACTGTGGCACAACCAAAAGAATCATACCCATATGCAAACTGGTACTGACCCTTGTTGATATAAAGTTATATATAAAGTTTTAATCCAATACCTAGTAAAACTGCAGAAAAAAGTCCGGAAAACTGTAAAATCCTTGAAATTTTCTTAGTTCAAGGACTGCAGCTGTGGCAGAACCAAAGCAATCATACCCATATGCGAACTGGTACTGACCCTTGTTGATTTAAAGTTATATACTAAATTTTAATTCAATACCTTTAAAGACTGCAAAAAAAGTCCGGAAAACTGTAAAATCCTTGACAATTTTTAAGTTCAAGGGCCGTAAATGTGGCAAAATCAAAGCAATCATACCCAAATGCGAACTGGTACTGACCTTCGTTGATAAAAAGTTATATGCCAACGCGAACGCACGGACAACGCCATAACATAATACGTCCTGTCTTATGACGGGCGTATAAAAAGGAGTACAGTAATACATAGGCAGCAGAACAATGGGGCAACAAATTCGAGTTTTGCGACCTATGTATTGACAAGAAGACTATTTTTGAGCTTCTCATAGAATAGTTTTGAATTTTCCCCAAAAATTCTGTAATCCATTCAACATGTACAAAACCATTACACATAAAAAACCCCTTTTCTTAAACCTGACAAACCGTGGTTTAACGATGCATGTAAAACGTTATACCATGACTACAAAACGGCACTGCACAATTTCAATTGATGTAAATCTACCGCCAGTCACGCTATCCTTAACGAAAAAAAGTCCGCCAACAAACAAACAACTAGTAAATTAAAACGTGATTACGACAGACATCAAGGTGATAATACGGAATTTTTAAGAAAACAAAATCCTAAACAGTTTTATAATTATTTCTCCAAACGTAAATCAGGGAGCGTGAAATCCAACTTGACATCTGACCAATTTCATCTACATTTTAAAGATTTGGCTAGCACGCACGTACAGGCGGACTCCGATATGGTCATTGATTCCGAGATTTTTGAATCAGGTGTCTATGAAGAACTTGATGGTCCTATTACTGTAAGCGAAATCGAACTCGCAATAAAAAACTTAAACATAAATAAAAGTTGTGCAGAAGATAACTTTGTAAATGAGTTATTCATTAAATGTAAAGATATTTTATTAACCAGTCTTTTAAAGTTATTCAATCACATATTGAACTCTGGATATTTTCCTGCAGCTTGGGCTCAGGGTTGTATTATACCTGTATTTAAGAAAGGTGACGTTAATGACCCGGATAACTACAGGGGTATCACGATAGTCATCTGTTTGGGTAAATTATTTACTTCCATTTTAAATAGACGTCTACTTAGTTGGGATAAAGCTTATGGTATTACAGGGGATGCGCAATCTGGTTTTAAACAAGGGGTGGGCACTGTAGACGCAATTTTTGTTCTACAATCACTAATCAATCGTACTCTGAAGTGTAAAAGGAAATTATTCTGTTGCTTTATCAATTATAAAAAAGCTTTTGACTTTATTGACAGATGTAAATTATGGGGGAAACTTATAAATGTTGGCATCCATGGAAAACTTTCCAAAATTATTAAATCCTTATATGATAATATTAAATTATGTGTTAAACATCACGGTATGCTGACAGATTACTTTACTACCACTTCCGGTTTATTACAAGGGGAGGTAATGTCACCTATATTGTATTCATTGTATGTTCATGCTTTTGAGATGAATTTTTTGAGTGATAACTGTCCATCAATTGACATTCAGCTTATAAATTTATTTTTACTAATGTATGCAGATGACACAGTTTTGTTATCGGAAACCGCTACTGGTTTACAAAAACTGCTTGATTCATTGTATTCGTATACATCTTGTTGGAATCTCACAGTTAATACTCATAAGACAAAAATAGTTATATTTCGAAACAGTAAAAGATTGATGGAAAATTTTGAGTTTCAATTTAAAGATGTAAAACTGGACGTTGTAGATAGTTTCAACTACCTTGGTCTTTTATTAAATTTTAATGGGAAATTCCTTGCTATGCAAAAGCATATGGCTCAACAAGGGATGAAAGCTATGTTTGCTATTTATAGTAAACTTAGGTCTTTAAACTTTAATGTATTTACCCAATGTGCAGTTTTTGATACGCATGTATGTAGTATTCTACATTATGGGGCTGAAATATGGGGATTCCACAAAGCTTTAGATGTGGAAAATGTTCACACTTCTTTTTGTAAAAATATTTTGGGACTTAAAAAAGTACTGCTAATAATCTATTGTACTGTGAACTAGGGAGGTATCCATTACACATATCCCGCAAAATAAAAATATTCAAATTTTGGCTTAAATTAAAAAATACTTCAAACTGCATACTTAAGGCCTGCTATGAAGAAATGGTTGAAAGAAAGGACGATTGGATAACAAATATATTAAACGAATCAAACCACATTGGTTTAACATATTTATTTAACGATACACAGTTTGATTATCTTTTGTGTATTAATATCATATAAAAAAGAATAAAAGACTTGTACCAACAAAACATTTTACTGGAGGTCTCAAGGTCTGCATAGGGATTTTTATATCAACGCCTGATTGACAACTTCACACTTCAGTATTATTTAACAAAACCTATCCCTTTATTGTATAAGAAATCGTCTATCGGCACATAATCTGCGAATTGAACAAGGCAGATACGTCAAGGAAGCAAGAGCAAGTAGAATATGTGCACATTGTGACCAGAATGAAATTGAAGACGAATTTCACTTTATTTTGATGTGTCCTTTCTATAGAACTTTACGAACAAAATATATTAAACCTTATTATTATAGGAGGCCTTGTGTTTTCAAATTAGTTATATTACTCAGTGATAATAATGTGAAACAGCTTATAAACCTTGGAAAGTATTTATATTTAGCCTCAAAACAAAGATGTTCGCATACGAATTAGTTTATTTATACATATAATTTCACTCTCCTCTAGTGAAAATCATTGTAAATACTTCCATATGTGTTTTATCCTGTAGATATATATATTATTGTTTTGTACTGCTTTGTTCGTATGTTATGTATATGTATATACTTGTAAATATGTTGTTATTTCTATATGCTGTATGGCATTTGAATAAATTGAATTGATTGTTTGGATAAGCGTCTGAATCGATCCGAGATCAGACATGTGTAATCTGTGTCAAATGAATGTAACTACGTCACCTCGGTACTGTAGGGGCCAAAGCGATTAAATTTCTTGAATTGTGTGTTTTTGTCAATTATTATTACAATTATTATTATTAAATACGAAATAAACATATATTTCAATAATTATAATCCTAAAATACAATTATATTAAAGAAAATGAATGTTTGTAATCAATACTAGAATGAGAATGATATTAAAGAACATTTCAACAGTCATGCATTATCACAGCAGTTCATAGAGGATGCGGTTGCATTAATAAAAATGAATGCATTTGAATATGGCCCCTCTTCTCAGTGCAACTAATTTGGTGCAGTATTTTAGATGTACCCAGTGTCTACATATGTCACATTCATGCATTGTCCCCAATTTACAGATAGTAAATGTACGCATTTTGTAGGGAATCGGGATAATAAGTTCTGTTTTTCCTTCTCTGAACTTTTTTATGATTTGTCTGAAATCAATATTATTTATTTGCTTTTACTATTTTATATTATATCACGAGGGAAGGGGGTGGGGTGGGTGGGGGGTTTCTTTTATGATTTTACTGAATATTATTAAAATAAATTATTTTATTCTTTATTTTGTTATTGAATGAAGTAATATATTAAAACATGTTTTAAACATTTAACATTTCTCCAATCACCTAAAGGGATAATAACTTAATACTGAAATATTTAATTGGAATACCAAGACGGAGAAGTACCTTATTTGCAAAAACACGCATTATAATTGTCATATATATCACTTAATCATCCACGTTTTAACCCAATATATCTGTAAATATTGCTATTACTCACTATAACTTCTATATTGCGCCAAAAACGTCATTACCAACAATGGAAAATACATAGCGTGTTATTCGCAATAAAATAACAAAACATTATAATTGGCCTCATTCTACTCTGAAAAATCAGGGGACACCTTTGGCATTGACCTTTCCCAATATGACTGACAAGTGGATGTAAACGTGTGTGTTGGGGAAATCACGACCGAGGATGGACTCATTTAGGTGCTATGTAAAAATGACTTAGTGATTGGAGTAAGATTATCATAATATTAAATATATGTAATGCATACGTTATTTGTTTTTGACGCATTTCTCGAAAGTTTGTATTTATTGACAGAAAATCGATCCAAGATTTGAAACAAGATAAAAATGACGTCATAATCGCTATTATTTACAAACGACGACGGTTTTCCCTAAAGTGTCGCAGTTAAGGTAGTGTCGTAGTTAGGGGGTTTGACGATATATATATATATATATATATGCATATCAAGTTGCATCAAATTCTGTTTAGCGGTTCTGAAGAAGAAGTCGAAAATGTGGAAAGTTAATGACGGACGACGGACAGACGGACGGATGACGGACTGTGATTGATCGCAATGGCTAAAATGAGCTAAATGAGCTAAAAAGTTGTATACTTTTTTCAAAACTACTAAATAAAAGTGTAAAGGAGAGAAATTATGATTATTGGGTCTTTTCGTTATGCAGAGTTATTTCCCATTTGAGCAGGTATCTGACATCAAATTTATGTGACGTCATATAATTTTTATATCACTTCCCGTAATTATACACCAGTTGCCATATAACTGGTTGACGTCACAATGGTTTGACGTCAGATACCTGCTCAAATGGGAAATAACTTTGTATAACGAAAAGACTCAATAGAGAATAAGAAATCAATTCTGAATTATGAACAACCCCCCCCCCCAAAAAAAAAAAAAAAAAAAAAAAAAAAAACAAAACAAACACCCCCCCCCCCCCCCCCCAAAAAAAAAAAAAAAAAAAAAAAAAAAAAAACAAAGGGAACTTAAAAATGAATTAAATGATCTAATAAACGGTAGAGCAATTGGAGCACAGATTAGATCCAGGGCCAATTTGATTGAAAACGGTGAAAAGAACTCTCAATATTTTTAGGACTTGAAAAAAAAATCACAAAATAAGATAAAACAGCTAAAGGGTGATAATGACATTTTTGTTGACAAGGATGAGGATATCTTAAAACAAATGTGTTTATTTTTCGAAAAATTGTATAAATCTAGCAATGTAAATGAAAGGGAACTACAAGATTATAAAACTGACACAGATTTTGTATGCATATTGACGGATGACGAAAAGGACTTGTTAGAAAAGGATATTACTTTGGATGAATGTAAAATTGCTTTTCGATATGAAAGAAAACAAATCACCGGGGATCGATCGATTGAAATGCGAATTTTGAAAAATAATTTCTTTTCATGTATTCAAAGCTCATATGAGAAAGAGTCATTATCATATTCACAAAGACTATCAATTATAACTCTATTGTATAAGAAAGATGACAAATGAATACTTGAAAATCATAAACCTGTAAGCCTTACCAATACCGATTACAAAATTCTAGATTTTATTTTTGCCAAAAGACTTCAAAAAATCTTAAATAAAATCATTTCTAAACACTAATCACCTTATGTCAAAGGTCGAAACATTGGATTAAATGCCACCCATTTTGGATATTTTGAATATTGTGAAAATTTAAATAAGGAAGCAGTCTTATTATTCCTCGATTTCCAAAAAAGCTTTTGATTCTGTGGAATGGCCATTTCTGTTTGAATTGCTTAAATCTTTCAATTTGGTACAAATTTCGTAAAATGGATACAAATTTTATATAATAATCCTCTTTTTAGAGTAAAAAATAATAACTGCATATCAAGAACATGTAAAATGCAAAAAGGTATACGTCAGGAATGTCCCGTTTCTGCAATAACTTTTTTGTTTGTAGCCGAAATATTATGCATTAAAATAGATAAAAACGATCAGATTTTTGGATTTAAAAAAGAAGGCATGGAAGAGGAAATAAAAATTATTCAACACGCGGATGATAGTACTCTACCTTTTAAAAATGAAAACTCTTTAAAGAAAGCTGTAAGAGAGATAAATACTTTCAGTAAATATTCTGGAATGAGCCTTAATCTAACTAAAACAGAATGCATTCTTTTAGGTCCATTAAAAGATAAATATAAGACTATTGAACGAATTAAAGTCAATGAATCTTAGGATTATTTATTGGACATAAAAACTTGTGCTGTAATAAAAACTGGACAGAAAAGGTTAATGACATGGAGAAACTATTTGAATCCTGGAAAAAAAAAAAAAGAAAATTAACAATATTTGGTAAAGTTCATGTTATTAACACATTAGCTCTCACAAAAATAGTTTACAGTGCTTCGATTTTGGAATATCTCAAGAATGAAACAATTAAGTTAATATAAATGCAAAGATTTTTGAATGTTTATGGAATCAGCGAGATCGTATAAAACGAAACACTTTGATAGGTCCTTTAAACCAGGGTGGAATACATACAGTAGATATAGAATGTAAAATAAAATCACTAAGAGTTTCATGGGTAAAAAAATATTTTGTGGCGAGATTATATGCTGAAAGACTTTTAAGTAGTTTTTGTACTGAAAAAATGTTGACTTGATATATATACTAAAACAAATGTTACACATGTAAGTGAATATGGACTTTCCAATATTTTATAAAGAGATGCTCCTAAATTTCAATACATGTAAGAAGATTATTGGAATTTCATGTATAAACTTATGTAAGTTTCTTAGTCAACCCTTGTGGTGTAATAAGATTATAGTGTATAAAGGGAGAAGTCCTTGTTTTGAAAACTGGATTCGTAGTGGATTGATATACTTATGTAGACGATATTGTGGATGAGAATGGCATTAAACCTTTGAAAAGGTTTAATACAAATCTAAATTGTAGAAATAATATATTATGTGAATATAAGATTATGAGCTACTTGTTGTACTGACATGAAATATATACTTCAAATTTTCAGTCATCAAATTAAGTAAATCACTCTAAAACTAAGGAGTATCTCCCTCATGCATAGCTCTGTCCTCACATACATTCTTTGGTTCACTTTTCGATCATTTTGGCTTCAACTCTGCTCTTCATGTTTTTATATATTTTGAGAATTCCAATCATTCGGCCACGAGACATAACTTGTCAAAATGTGCATAGAGTGCACAAAATTAAAAGGTATATATGTTCTATATTTATTTAATACCTTTAAGACTTTAAATTTTCAAGAATTATCAAATCAGAATGTAAGTATGGATATCAGTTATGTTTTTCCCTCCAATGAATGTGTAAAAATTACTGAAATAACTTCAAAATTGATTTACGATATTTGGATAAAGAAGAAATTTAACACTCCATTGTATTAGTCTTTGTATTCCAGAACTAAATATCCAAAATCCTTTATGGAAATTAATATACAGAAATAAAATCAATGATATGTGTGAAAAAGTGGCAGAATTTAATTATAAACTTTTGAACAATATTTGGTGTAATAACATTTTTAAGAAAAAAATTTAAAAATCTCATTCTGACATATACACTTATTGTGGAGATTACAGAGAAAGCAGTGAACATTTAGTTCTTCAATATGGAAAGTTGTTTAAATTGTATTGAAATTTGAAATTTCATGGAAGCATATATTGATCAGGTTTTATTTTGAAAATGATCAGAAAGTTACTGATTGAATAATATTATTTCTACAATTAGCACCATAATCTATGAATATAAAATGTATTGTAGAATTAAAAATCTGGAGGAAGCCGGTGTGGCCTAGTGGATAAGGTACTCGGCTCGTGATCGAGAGGTCGCGGGTTCGACTCCCGCCCGGGGCACACCGGTGTTCTGTCTTTCGGATGAGACAGTAAAAACCGAGGTCCCGTGTCACGGTAGGCGTGGCACGTAAAAGATCCCTCACTGCTTCGGGTGGGTCCGTTGCAAAGGTCTAAATTTGTATGCAATGCATCAGGCAGATGCCGTCACCATATACGTGAAATAATCGTGGAGTGACGTAAAGCAATAATCAAACAAACAAACAAAAATCTGGAGGAGAAAAAAGAAAACATTTGCTCACATGTGAAGCAACATTGAAGAAGTATTCTTATGTTTACAAAACAAAATTGGATTAAATTGTTACACCATACACGAAAATAAGTGATTTATTGTAAAACATGGATTGTATCATAAAATTATAACTATTTTGATTATATCTACATTTTAATTATGTTAATTTCAAGACACTAAGTCCGAGTGTCCTGAATATTTCTGTAAAAGAGAAAACAGAAGACATCTGACAAAGCTATATGACACAAATCACCAAGGATCTGCACACAAAAAATGACAATGGCATAATATACATGGAACGACATTACAAAAATATTCGATTGTGCTGCGGTTACGATACCGACTTAGGAAGGTCAATTTAGGGCAATTTATCATTGAAAATAAAATTTTAAAAAATTCCTGAAAATATGCATATCTTCAATCTATGTACAAAGAACTAACAAAAAGAAAACTTACCGCCATTAAAACTGTAGGAGGAGTTATCCGGAAAATCTATGTACTCCTTTTACAAGGATTTACCACAAACAATAGCAAAGTTCAACTATCCCCAAAAACAGCAAATATTGAGAAAAATCAAAACCCTGATAATATGCACATTTTCAAACTATGTACATGTTAACAGCCAGTAAAGTGATTATTTCCTAGCATTAAAACTGTAGGAGTTATCCGCCATGTACCCCTGTTGCGAAGATATACTAAAAATGACAAAGTTCAACTTTAATCTATACGGATAAAAATCAAAACCTGATAATATGTGCATCTTCAATCCATATACAAGCATCAAGTAAATTTAACAATTTCTACCATGAAAATTGTAGAAGTTATCCTGAAAAGCTATATATTTCAAATGGGATGAACGAAACCACAGATGGAGGGAGGGAGGGATGGACAGGTGTGAAACAATATAATATGCCCCCAACTTTAAGTGGTGGGGGCATAAAAAAATCTTCTCATTTTCATATATATTCATATATCTAAAGTTGATTTTAAGAGGTTGCAAGGAACATTTTTAACAATATGGAAACTAATTGTGTGACTGAGGAACAGAATGACAGAAGAGACAGACAAAGTAAATATATCATACCCTAAGCTTTGCCCATGGCAATGACATAAAAATGATCTTGACCATTCAACTACATATCATATAGGTTCTGTATACGAAATATGAAATCTTTTATGATTGTACTTTTTGACAAAAAGATTGTTAATTATAAGATTACCCTATACAGGTCTATGCAAAACTGCCAGCCCAAGGGTTTAGCTAGTTGTTGCAGGGGCTTCTCTTGAACAAAACTGATACATGTACTACATGTGATGTCATAAAGATGCTGTATACCGGTACCAATATGAAGTCATTGTAACAGGTGGTTCTTGAGAAGAACTATTTAAAGATTCAGCTCTCTCCCCCCCCCCCCTCTTATTGGCCCATTTTAGCCCCTATTCATGGGCAATGAATACCATTTAAACAAAATGAATCCTTCTACACAAAGACGTTAAAAAGACAGACAGAATATGTTATACATGTATTTTACTTTTAAATGTATTTGGTAACATTCCATAATGCATACATCATTTCATAACAATTAGCACCATAAATATTTGTTAGTATAATAATATATTATTATATCACATAACTTAAACAACACATTTGATCAATAGTAATAGCATATTCTATCACAGAAGCCATCAATATGTAAAATAAGTGGATTTTGATATAACTTAGGAAATGATTGTTTAATTAATTCAGATACATAAATAATGACACTTTGTAAAATGGTATTTAAAATATAAATATATAAGAGATATGCAGTAACAGAGAAATCGGTTTTCCAAACTAGTAATTCATGATAAACATTTCTTGTTTTATATCAAAATATTTATTTTCATAGAAGAATTTTTCACTTTTTCCCCATTTTATTTGGAACTGATTTTGTCCAATAAGAAAATAAAGAGGGAAACATAGTATTTGGAAGAAATTAATCAGCTAAAACTTTATAGTAATTATGATAAAAATTTAAAAAATATTGTGAACAACTGCATTAGTTTTTTTTTTCAATATTCCTAATTTAAGTAAATCTGTTATTTTTTTTTTTCTTTGGCATAGAAATATAAAAATAAAGATTTATGCCCCGCCCCCTCACTTTTCTTCTTTTTACATGATCCTGATCTTCAATTTAATGTCTTCATGAAAATTTGTCCATAAGTTAAATTGTAAAGTTTGATTTCATTTTTTTGAAACCAAATCGAACAAACCTCAAATCGCTTTGAAGCATTAAGCAATAAAATAACACATATAAGGGAACTAATTTTCTAAATATACTAGGCAAAATAAGTTACGAGTCATAATTTTCAATTAATTTTACCGATTACAAAGGAAATAATCAAAATAATTTTTACATTAATCTATTCATTAACAATTTACCCAGCATATATAATCAAAGTTGGTTGGTGGGAAAATGTAAACGCACCCATCAAAACAAAGTGTGAACTCAGTTACTTAGAAGGTAAAATACAAGAGAATGTCACAATATGAGGGGGGACGACTTGAAAACTCAAATTTTGCAATAAGACAGCACTGTTTTAAGCCACTTTTTGTGCTAAGGAGTCTTGCTTGAATCGCATAGAGCTAAACACTAAACACAGGCGGATCTAGAAATTTTTGAGAGGGGGCTGCAGTCTACCATGACTACTATCTTCCACTATATCAGTCTAGAAAGGGGGGGGGGGGTGTTGCAGCCTTGAAATTTGCCGACCAAATACCCCTCAAAATCCTCAAATGCCGACAGTTAATAATGAATTAATTTCCACCTCCCTAACAGGGATAAATGTTGTTCAGGGCCTATCAATTCAACTTAAAGGCACCAAGATGAACGGGAAATTGCGCCAATGTTTGAATACGTAAATGTTTTCCAGAGCCCGAACACTTTTTATCTTTGCATGATGACAATAACTTGTAGTATTAACGTTCAGGAAGAAAATTGATTTATACATACTACTGCAGTACAACTTATAAGACTGTAAATCAAACTGCATGTTACGTATAATCAGTTTAATGAAAACTATTCAGTAAATTAGATAACAACCTATGAAACAACTATGATCCGCCCCAAAAAAGGTGGAGGGGAACCCCACCCACCCCCCCCCCCGGCTTCTACAGCCATGCTTATACCGTGTATGTCCTCCTCTTGCTGGAATGACCCCCGCACAACGTTTTGGGAATGACCTAACAAGGCGCCTAAATTCTTTTTGGGGTATGTTTTGCGACTGTTCCCCAAGAGCAGCCGAGAGCTCTTGGATGTTACTTGGTTTCGGATTACGTCGATTTACGCGTCTTTGAAGAATGTCCCAAGCATGTTCAATTGGGTTTAGATCAGAGTACGATGGCCATTCCATACGCTCAATGTGAGGCCTTGCATTGTCGTCCATCGGCACAAAATCAGGACCAAAGGCACCGGCTAAAGGACGCAATCGGATGGATTATCTCTTCTCGGTATCTGGCCGCCGCAAGTGTTCCATCTGGAATGACGAACAACTCTGTGGCTCCGTCAATAGAGATACCAACCCATGCCATAACTGAGCCACCACCAAATTGATTGTGTTCGACAAGGCAGCAATCTCTGTACCGCTCGTTTTTTTTTTTTCACGTCACAATCCTCCGACAATCATGGAAGTCCACACAAAACTTTGACTCATCTGTGAATAAGATCGGACGCAAATTACTCAGCTGCTTATTGGCATGGATTCTGGAATATTCCAGCCTCCGTCTCCTGTGTTCTCTGCACAATACAGGGCCATACAACAGGTTGTCGTGCTCTAAGATTCGCCTCATGGAACCTGTACCGGTAGGTATGAGCATTCATGCGCATCCTGTGTGTCCTACTAAACTCAGAGTTCAACTCGACAGCAAACTGAAACCTATGTCGACTATGTTAGCGAAAACCCGAAATCCCTAAAACAAGTGAGCTGTTTTCACACTCTGAATATGACGGTACACATGGTTATGAATAGAACGCGTGTTTTTGTTGAACAAGTCACGGATGAAATCACACAACAGACATACTCGGGAGATTTAAATGAATCAATCTATAACTTGGTTCTTATCAGATTAATACCATTCAAAAATATGCAATTAGGAAATTATGACCCTTAACTTATTTGCCGAGTATGGTATTCCTTAACCTGTCAAAAACTTAATAAATGAATGATACCAAAGTTTGGTAATTTGATTGCTGATAAAGTCCAATGAATGTAATTGATCCACACTAAATCCACACTTAATGTACTGTATTCAGATTTAGTCTGAAAACATGGCTATATTTGTTTCACAACAACAGTGCAATGCTTTGTCAAATATTCTAAAATAAGAACACATCTTAACAACATCAGATGAAGTAATGACAGTGGCGGATTTAGAGGGGGAGGGGCCAAGGGGGACCTACATCCCCCCTTTTTCGCCACAAATTTATTACTAAAAATCCAAATTTGGCACCAAAAATTGCTGAGTAGTTTGGATAATACAAATGTGCCCCCCCCCCTTTTCAGAAATCCTGGATTTGCCACTGTATGATACCATCAAGTTGTGAAAACACCCTGAGAGCATTAGGCCATTTCCGAGTTTCATTCCTTTTATCATAAAATCTTAAATTTAAGTGGAACTGAGTGTGTCCGTAGGCAGGTGAGCTAAATAGTATTATTTAAGATTAGTTAAACAAAAGGGCTACAAGAGAACAAGCCAAGGAGAAAACAGTGATACCTACTCAATCAAATTTGCAACTCTATTTGAAATAACTGCAGTTCTATAATTAAAACATCAATATCTGTCCATGGTCATGTGCTTTTAATGGTAATATCTAAGAGTTTTAAAGAGTAATCAAAAACTCGGAATTAGCTGAAAAAATAAGGATTAATTTGTCAAAAGAACTTTTACTATTCGAATGATGTTATGTGAACCTTTAAAACCTACATGTAGGCTTTGCTTCAAAGAAATCTTTATTATTAATACAGGGAGTTACATTATTATATGATCTCAATACTGGGAGTTATACAATATCAATACCTTTACTAAAATTCTTTTGGAAAAGAATGAGGACAAAGCATGATTCTGTTTAATATTCAGTATTTGCTCATTCAGAATTGAAAATATGACATCTGACAGTATTAATATCCAAATGCAAAGCAACAAAAACAATACACTTTTTACAGATATTTACTAACAGTTAACATCAAAATGGCATTGCTATTGTAGTTCAGAGGATGAGACAGTGAAAACTGAGGCCCTGTGTCATGGCACTTAAAAATCCCTCACTGCTTCGGGTGAGTTTGTTGCAAAGGTGTAAATTTCTAATATGCAATACATCAAGCAGATGCCATCACCATTTATACAAAATCATCTTGGGCCGACATAAAGCTCAATCAATCAACAATGGCATAATAAGCACAGTTCATCGCCATAACTTCTTTCATTGCACAAGCAGTAACTTCGTGTGAGCCCACATATTTAATTTATTGCTTATGATTAATTTCAATCTCCTTCTTCTACCCCTACAATCCATGGTTCTGGAGATTGTTTCCACCGTAGTATGTATCGGCCATTCTCCTTCAGGCTGGGAAGATTCAAGAGTATTTCATCAACAACCCACTTCTTGAGAACACAATACACATACAACTCTTTCAACTTTTTGCAACAGTTGCTTAGATTGACTAATGCTTTGCCTAGTTCCTCAGAATAACGTGTTTGTAATACTAGCATCTCTAGAGTATCACTGTATTGCATTGAAGCCAAAGTCAGCTCACTGTGAATCATTGTAAAGGTCTCCAACTGGAGAATCTGAACAGGAATTTCTGGCTTCATTATTTTTGAAACTCTTTTCAGTGGACAAGTATGATCAAAGAAAAGTGTCACTTTCAGATCTGGACTCTTTGAAACCAGAAGAGACCAAGAGCTTGATGGAATAGTTAGGAAGAATTTGACCTCGCGTCGACAGCTTAAGCCAAGATGTTTAAGAGGAGTCCTTCTATCTTCAGCCAATGCTACCATAGTATCTTCTGTCATACTGTTGTAAAAAACTTTCAGATCTTTAAGTTTACGACACCTGTATATCAGGTTATACATACTGTCAGGAGATACAGTATTCATTAGCACTTTGTTGACTAGGTTGACATTTTCTAAATTGGGGTGATTTTTAGCAAGCAAGTTGATCACACTGTCATCAAAGGGGACATTTAAACCACTCAGGTCTAAAGTTGTCAGCTGACTAAAATTTGTTTCACTTTCACTTCCAAACAAATTTCTTAAAGACTCAATGTACTCTGCTCCAGAATAAAACAAAGGATTTTCCCCAACAAAACTAAATTTAATAGTTTTCAATTTTTCATTGATAATTTTAGAAAGTTCTTGGATAAGTTTACACCCAAGTATTCTATTTTTCTCAAATGTTTGATCAACATACAATGTAATTTTTCTAATCAGGTGTCCATACCGTTCAATTAGCTCTGTGTAGTTTGGATACACAAAGTCTTCTCTTGATTTATTGAAGAAGACAACAACTTCTGACCACAGAGTGGGGTGATTAAAAGCATCGGCCCATGGTTTGCACACCAATGATGAGTAGAATTTTTCAGACAGGTTCAGGTTTGAGAGAATTTTAGCCACTATGTGATCAGGTAACTCACTCCAGTTTGGTGAAGTCATCTTTATTCTGCATTTACTCCTGTAAAAAGAAATGCCATCATGTAAATATATACTCTGTATTTCACACATTGGCATCTTATCAATACGTAAGTAGACAAAGCATAGCTCAATCTGTTGCATGTTTGGCTCATGACCAAGAGGTCCTGGCTGAGAGTCCTGACAATGGTTACATGTTTGGTTTATGACCAAGGGGACCTGGCTAAGAGTCCTGACAATGGTTAAATGTTTGGCTTAGGACCAAGGGGTCCTGGCTGAGAGTCCTGACAATGGTTAAATGTTTGGCTTAGGACCAAGGGGTCCTAGCTAAGAGTCCTGACAATGGTTAAATGTTTGGCTTATGACCAAGGGGTCCTGGCTGAGAGTCCCAACAATGGTTAAATGTTTGGTTTTTGACCAAGAGGTCCTGGCTAAGAGTCCTGACAATGGTTAAATGTTTGGCTTATGACCAAGAGGTCATGGCTAAGAGTCCCAACAATGGTTAAATGTTTGGTTTTTGACCAAGAGGTCATGGCTAGGAGTCCTGACAATGGTTACTTGTTCAGCTCATGACCAAAGGGTCCTGGTTAAGAGTCCTGACAATGGTTACATGTTTAACTCATGACCAAGGGGTCTTGGCTAAGAGTCCTGTCAATGGTTGCAAGTTTGGTTCATGACCAAGAGGTCCTTGCTGAGCGTCCTGACAATGGTTACATGTTTGACTCATGACCAAGGGGTCTTGGCTAAGAGTCCTGACAATGGTTACATGTTTGACTCATGACCAAGAGGTCCTGGCTAAGAGTCCTGACAATGGTTGCATGTTTGGCTCATGACCAAGAGGTTCTGGCTAAGAGTCTTGGCAATGGCTAAATGCTTGGCTCTTGACCAAGAGGTCCTGGCTAAGAGTTCTGCCAATGGTTATTCTGTGTACTGTCTTTCAGATTAGACAGCAAAATCCAAGGTCCCGTGTTTCTGTTGATATGGCACATTAAAGACCACTCCCTAAATTTCTGTGCATTGCATCAAGCAGATTCCCTCATCACATAAAATCATAAAAATCAATTATCATGTTGTGACAAAAAAAAAAACTCAAACAATCACTACATCAGTATCAAATTAGTGAATTTACAATAGACAATATATCATTTATATGGTAAATTAAGCATTGTTGTAAAGAAACAAACACTCTGAAAGCATTATTGAATATGAAATTGTACATGTAAAACATTTTACAGGACATTCGGTCTGGTAAACTAGGGCAATTCACCACTCGGACCGAAACACCTTTTAAGCCTACATTTTTAGAAAGATGGTCACAAAAATCGTATAACGACTGCTTATAACTTTAACTTTCATTGGTTTATAGATAATCTGTAGCAAGTATAACCACATCTCTTAAGTTTTCTTCTTCAACAAAATCAATACAATAATCATCATTGTCAACGTCTTTTCCCCATTTAAATGAAAGGGACTTTAAACCTTTTGTTTTTCATCTTCTCTGGACAATCGGTCTGGAAATTTAAGGTTATTTACCGGACAAACGGCATTATTACCAGACTTGTCCTTCAATCTGACTATATTTTATTTTAACTGCTCAATGCTTGATACTGAGGGTTATATTTATATATAATTGTCAGTTAGGTAATTATACCATATTTACTTGTACTGTGCATTTTACATAATTCAGGATGAAAAGCAGTAAACAACAATGTTTTGATTATATTACTTTGTTAACACCCTTTGCTGAACCTTCTCTTTTTCAAGGTAAGTATCAAACTGAAATCAATAATAAATTATTCTATCTCCATTGCTATCTCCATTTTAATTTTGCAATCATTTCAAACAAATATTATTTTATTTATAGCAATCAGATCGTCGGACTTTGTCATTATAATCTCAAAATGAAAGCAAAATGTATGTTGGGAAAATTTATTTTAAAAACGCATTTAGATGGAATGTTCAAATGTATGCACATTATCTCTTGATTTGATCTTTAAGTTTGTGTGTATGTATGTGTGCATGTGAGTGTGTACAGGTGTGTGTGTGTGTGTAGGTGTGTGTAATTGTTTCATTGAAAACACAGAAAATATTGCATAGATAAGCTGATACTTTTAAATTTAGTCCCCAAAAATGATCGTGATTCGTATACCTTACTTTTATTTTTAGTTTATCAGTTCAGAACCATTAGTAAGGGGGAATATAAGAAGTTACAAACACCTGGAGAAAAATTTTGGTTCGACTCGCAAGAAAATAGACAACAGGAAGTACAGTCTAACTTCGATGACTTGAGGTGCATGCAAGGGATCATAAAAATCACTTTGAGTTTCGGCAGGTTCCAGTTTTCGGAGTTTTAGGTTGATGATTATATAAAAGCACAGACAGATAAAAAAAGAAGACAGGCTTTTCTATTACGTACTGTACAGATTGCAATAAGGAAAATTATATCATTTTATAAGTATTTATGTCACTGTAATTATATATTTAGATTAATTTCATATTTTATTTGCCCACTGGCATTAATGCTTGGAATCATATTAATGAACTTAAATAATATTTTGTATTTACGAAGGGAAATGAGAATAAAATACTGAGTATTAAGTAATAAATATACAGGTAGCTGCTATTTCTATTTCTTTCACAGACAAAAAAAGCTTTATTGATGACCATGTAAAGCACTTGATAAAATATCCTTTGTTCGCACTTCAACGACTTTACACATGTGGTATACGATTTATCGGAGTTGTCCATCTTTTTGGAAAGTAACATATAGAAAGAGCAAAAGTACTGAAACTAGCTAAAGGGGTCAGTGGGGTAGATTGGACATTCTTGTGGAATCTAATATCATTATAATTATTGTATTTATTTGAACTCCATGAAATACATGTAATGAATAAATCAAATAATTGCCTTGCAAACATCCAATTTACCTTATTTCAATTTTAAGTGGGGTGAAAACACCTAAACAAAAACTTCTGAGTATGAACATTCTCAGGTGTGAAAACATTTTGGTGCAAAAACTTCAGTTACCCCTGAAAATGACTTGAGTTTTTTAGGGTTTTTTTGAGAATCAGTTGTTCGAGTTTGAGTTGGCGTATTACATTGAAATGAATATAAGAATGTTGTTGGGACCCAATGATTACTTCAAGTATCTGGGGGTATTCAAGTTTTCGACTTTCGAGTTATTGAAGTTTGACTGTAACTAGGCATTCATGACATAACTCACCTTATTTAAAATGGTCTATATCTACCAGACATTTTACACAAAGGTCTTCACAATATTGTGAATCCCTTTTTCTGTATATATATGTTCTCAACACATTTTATGACAGAAAAAAAATCCTGAAATTGTTGTAAAAACTTCCGTGTAACTGTAGGGACTGGTGCAAGATGTTTTGGCACCAAGTCATTTCGGCACCTGATTTATAAGATGGTACGGTACCCGAAATTGGTTGTTTCGGCACTTACTGAATGAGTGGTTTCAGCATCCAATAACCATTTCAGCACCTATTTATATATAAATGATGATTTAGTTAATTTTGCATACTATATTAGAGATAATTATTTACTTACTGAATGAGTGGTTTTGGCATCCAATAACCATTTTAGCACCTATGTATATATATAAATGATGATTTTTGCATACTATATTAGAGATAATTATTTTTGTTGGCACATGTGATTTTAAGCATGTTTTTTTTGGAATTAAATCAACACTATGCAAATCATAGAAATATTTTTCTCTATGTTGTTTCAATACCGTCAACTTATGCATACAAATAAAGCCCTATAAATAGGCTATAACTGAATGGTGTGCTTGTGTATTTTGTTTATCATGTATAATTATAAAAACAAGGCCATACGGAGAAGTCATTACCATTTGCTTAATTTGTATAGCAGCCATATTGGACATGAACTGACAGCAAATATCTATATTTGATTTCATATTCTCTCTTTGAATTCTATATAGATCTAGAACTAATATAGAGGACATTGAATTAAATGCAAATAGCAAACTTACTCTGTCTAACCACACTTTACCAACATAACAATTTATTTTCCATATTCATTTCATTTCAGTAAATCAGCTTACAGTGTCACTGATCTGATACTCGAAGAACTTTTAACAGTCAAATTTTTCGGTGAAGTGAAGAATCCCATTTAACCCAATGTATAAACACGTAAGAAAACCATTGTAATTGAAAAATCACAAAAATTCCATCATCATTTTCATGCCAGGCAAGGACCGGTATACTTAAAGTGGTATTTTGTTATAGGCAGGTATATCCCTGGAACACCTGCAATGTCTTTAAAACTCAATTCTTCAACGGGGAGTAACTCTATAGCCAGTTCAAGAGATGCACTGAAATCTTGCATTTTATACAATATACTATGTTTCAGAGTCCAAATTTTCAAATATCATGATCATAATGCAGTAATTAAAAATAGTTTTGAAATTCATCTAATACACATCATAAATGAAAAATAGGAAGTGTTAAATAATTTTTATACAGTTTTAATTTTTTTTCTCATCTGCATTCCTTTCAAAAAACTGTGGATAAATTAAGAACTTTTCATTTTTCCTAAGCACTTTCTAGTTCACAACGAAAAACGCTGAAATTTCTTAGCTGAAGTCCTTAACTGCAGATAAATCCCAATTTATATATACATATAAGGTGCCGAAACAACTCAATGGTATCGAAAACTTGGTGCCGAAATAACGATAATTTGTAATTTCCCCTGTGGTATACCGTATAGAGTCTTCCTATGTGATGTCACACTACTAGCATTAGAGGCCATGTTGGAGTACAACTCGTAGACTTTTACCATAGCTACCATGTAAAGTTCATTAAAATTTTGAGAAATTTACTTAATATTAAGATTTTGTGACTTCACTTTCATTGGGTGAACTAGTATGATTTTTTCATGGTAGAGTCTATGCACATGCACTGGTTATATATATTAAATGTCACTTCGAGTTTCCTCTGATTCGTTTTCAATGCTCTAACATTTGAAAAAAAAAAAAAAATTAGCTTGTGGTCAAAAAAGTTAATTTCAATCCATGAAAATGATAAATTGTCATATGATAATGGGGAAGGTCTAATGATCTGATGGTCTAATGACCTGATATTGACCTGATGTATATTTTGAAGAGAATTAATTGCCTATACGCAAAAACATTGGTTGTATTTCTGTTCTGCTTCATAGAAATAATGATAATAAAGAACATCTAATGTTTAAATTCAAAAATATTTATGCACAGGTGTAGAGAGGCATCAATAACAATTGACCTCAGCTGTTGAAATGACCTGATATTCAATCGCTGGTTATTGGGAGTATTTCCTATCAAAAAACACATCTATTATCATTATAAATTATATTTATTATACAAGTATATGATAATCTATGAATCTAGATAACATAATGTACCATGATAATAAAAACATGAAAGTGAATAATCAAACGAAAATCTATGAGCTGTTTTATGGTCTAATGACAGCTGATATACATTGACCTGATATGCTTTATTGACATGATGTATTATTCTATCTGAATTTATAGCTATTCTCTCTAACTGATGAATTTTACTAGATTATAGCATATTATATTGATTTATGATCAAACACCATCATATTGACTGCTAATTTTTAAGGAAACAGTCCAGTCTTTGACGGTTAGCTAGAATTTACAGTTACATTATATATATTATACAAGTATAGAGTTTGCCCATGTGATCCTGTACGAAATGTTACGCCTGTAAATGAGACGGATAACCAGGCGTCAGACTAGCGTAAACCAGGTGGAACTTACTCTATTACACCCAATACAAGAACCAAGCGGAAAATTAGGCGGAATCCAGGCGTAATTTTGTCCCAAATATGCAAATTAGTCCGCCTGGCTAGAAAAAACCAGGCGTATATAGAAATTATTCTTGTTCAATGACCAGGCGTAATTTGTACAATTAGAGGCATATTAGTGACCAGGCGTATTAGAAACCAGGCGTAATTTGAAGAAACAGTCTGTAATCTTGCATAAAAGGTTGAAAAGAAACAAAACCACATTTCCTGTTTTGAATTTTATAAAAGAATTTCTGATAATAGTTAAGAGTAGATGTAAAAGTCATAAAATGCATTTTGTCTCAAACTAAGAAACACTTTGATTAATTAATGTGAAAAGTTCCTCTTTTTTCAACTTCTTCCTTGCATGTGACACTTGTTCAGTAATAGCATTGTTCATTTCACTTTCTCCAGGAATGGGCTTCTCATTCTGTTTACACCTGAGTGGACACAGAATCCTGCAGATATAATATAAATAGACCATTTAAATGTACATAATGATTTTCTCCAAAAACAATTGCTTTCAGAGCTTGAATATTAAGAATTTATTTCAAAAAATTTAGAATTTTTCCATAAAAAGCTTCTTTAATGTAACATTTTTCTTACCTTTTACAGATGCAATTTTAGTTTTTTTACAAAATTTGAAGATTAAATCCTTTCTGTTTAGATAGTCCCTATCATCTACTCGAGTATTAGACATTAATTTAATGCTGAATACCACCACTAATAAATTATAGCATAGGGTATATCCTGGTTTGCTAGATTTCCTTGCAGCAGCAGCTGAACTAATTTTGTCCAGACTAATGAGATCATCTCATATGTTTTCAGAAGTGGCTCTTTTGGAATCTGCAAATAAACGAATAAATTGCTTGCATCAATGTCAATTTTTGTAAAAACATTACTGCTACAATTATTTAACATATTTGGAGACAACATCAGTCTGAAATGTAGTGCACATAAATTTTATAACTGAAAGTCAGACCAATCTGAAGCAGTTAGGGACTGTGATTGATTGATTGATTATTGTTCAACTTCACACTTATGATTAATTAATGTGCGTATTTGGTGACGGCATCTGACTGATGAATTGCATACAAATATTGAATTTTACAAAGGACCCACCCGAAGCAGTAAGGGATCTTTTATGTACCACACCGACCATGACACAGGCACACCCCCCCCCCTTTTGGTCACATATTTACTGGTAAAAATCCAGATTTTGCACCAAAAATGGCCATGAAGTTTGGCTAATACCCATGCAGCCCTCCCCCCCCTTTTTCGGAAATCCTGGATCCGCCACTGGTCATGACCAATGCAGATACAACATGAATCTCCTGATCATGACGCGAGTCCCATACCACTGGAATACCCCACTCCAGCTCTTTGTAGTTTGGATAATACAGGTGTGGGCCCCCTTTTCGGATAATCCTGGATCCGCCAGTGCGCCATGATACAGTATATGCAGTAACCATAGCCAGCCATTGGCTAAGTCAGGTGGTGCACTGGTGCCAGGTAACGCACATCATGGCGTTAATATTATCAAACCACAAACTGTATCAGTAATTGAAACTGAATATATTTCGTTAATAAATCAAAGTCGATTCCTTACTTGATAGATTAAATAATGGAAGGCCGTGGAAACGAAATGTTTACAATCACATTGGCGCAGCCATCATGTTTATCGCGAAGTCTCGTAAAAGTCGAGTGTACGTTTGTCACGTGATAAAAATTCAAATTGCAAGACTAGATAAAATAAAATATACAATATATGAAATATCTATTTGTAAATTAATTTCATAATTACAATTTGTACGAAGAAACGGCTTAGTCTATGAATTTATCAAAATCAATTTAACAGCATTACTAGTTCAAGTATGGAATTGATTCGGACAGGGACGTATATTGTGTTATATACATCCCTGATTCGGATATACATTATTTTACTCGTTAAATGAATTCACAAGTACATTTACGGAAAGTTTCTGTCAAGTTAGCTAGAACAAAAATGTCAAATGTCGGAAGACACCTGGATTGTTACCATAGTTTTGAATGGAATTTTTAAACTAAAGTATAAATTTCTAAAAACAACTTACCCTGAACGAACAATGACCCCGTTATATATCTCAGTTCTTTCCCCATGATATCACTGTCACGGTTTCCTTTACTTCGAAGCTGCCGTTTAACACCAATCCCTTGTTACTTTGTCCAACAACACTTAAAAGTTGCATCTTCCATGAAAAATTGCAAGCAAACATGGTGCTTCTCAATGTCCGAGTTTTGACGAACTCAAAGTAAAAATTCAAACGAGTAACAGGAGAACCTTACGTTTATAAGACTGCGCGCCTAATGCAAGCGTAACCTCTGTCGGGAATCCCAGATTTTCATATCATGTTTCAACACCCCATGCTGCTAATGATGAGGCCAACAAGGAGATTTGATTACCCATATGTTAATATAATGGTATTGATATTTTTCATCGAAAAAAGTTTAGTATTTTAATTGAGTTAATTGAACAATATCAATATTAAGTTAAAGAAAATTTCGGGTCATGATTACTTGATCACGAGAACTACAAATTAATGAGGAATAAACAGATCGATAAATCGGGAACTGACCTATTTGTGCCCTATCTATATTTCTCTGAAGTTTCGAAGAGATTTAGTTGTCAGTTTTACGACACACGATGAATACACCAAAAATGAGGAAAAAGTTATAATTCTGATTCGAAAAAGGATAATGAAATAGAAGATTTAGATTTTGTCTTTGCTAACGATGATTTGGAATGTGTAGATGAGAAAAGTGATTTGGTTGATCTAAGCATGATTGAAGTGAATAATGAGAATGAAGAAAATGACGATCACCTGCTTACACATTCTGTCTCAGAATCAAAGTGCAACGAATCGGTACGTGAATGGATCGTTATTTATAAATCATGATTCACCTTAAATTTCATAACCATAAACCTGACAGTTGAGGAAGCTGATTAAAGTTGTAAACTCTAAAATCTACTCAATTAATTGAATAAATGAAAATGCAGCATGTAAAACTTTTTTTTTTTAACATTTTCCGATTTTGCCGAAGTTATCAACTTTGCATTTTGTTACCATATTTTTGTCTGTTAACTTCGAAAATATTACAATCATGGGAAAATATGTAAAAAGAAAGAGTTATACAATTTATTCAAATTTTATATAGAGACGTTTGATATATATATGTTTCATAAATAACACTTCATTCTCACGTATCAAAATAATGCCTGTTGATGTTGATTTCTCTAAGTTTTTATTCCGCCTCGGTACAGCATTTCCCACTACAAAAAATTCTAAGTCCAAATTTCCGTCTGTAGCGAAAATTCTAAGATTGATATTACGCTTGGTCGTTATCATTACGCCTGGTTTCATGAAATTCCGTCTCTGTGTGAGACACGGAATCTTTACAAAATTACGTGTCCTGCTCAATTCCGCCTGGTCAGAGAGGCGTAATGACCACATCCGTCTAGTTTACAGCTGGTTTACGCCTCAAAACCAGCCGGATTACGTCTAGTCACTTCGTACGGGATGTCACACTACTAGCATTAGCGGCCATGTTGGAGTACAACTCTCAGACTTTTTCCATCTCTACCATGTAAACTTCATTAAATTTCTGAGAATTTAACTATGTATCAGGGTAGAGTTCGGGACTTAAGTCTTAATTCTATCTCGTCATAGCTACGTTCACTACGGAACCACGGAATTAATCAGTAAATATATTCAATGAGTTGAAATTTTTCTGTAAAACATTTAGATGTACAATGCGATTATTTCATAAAATTAAATTAAATTAAGCAATTTTATATGAGCATTGATGGATAAAGCCCGAGAGCTGTACTCCAATGAGGGAGATAACTCTAGCTAATCTGAGGAAAACAGGGCTGTATGGGTCGAACACTCTATATGATAATCTATGAAATGTAGATAGCATAATAATATACATACATATATATATATATATACACACACATCCCTCCCTCTCCCCTTCTCAATCCTTCTCCAAAGTATCCAAAGTATCTGCTAATTTGTGTCATTTCTATGATAATGTTATACAATAATAGTGAATGCTTACTTGAATCTTTAGGCTACCCTATTACCATGGCTATTATAGAGAATACAGATACAGCACGTTTTTTTTTCACGTAGTCAGTTAGTAATAGATGAATAGGTAGTTTTGTATTATTTCCGTATTTGGCAAACCGAACACCATTTCTCCTCTCTTTCCACAAGAAAAACACATCCCGATCTCGATAAATTTCCGAAATACCTTACTCAGATTTGTATTGATGATATCTTGATAATACATGTAAAGCATATATCCCTTTCAAAGATTTTAAATTTCAACATGCTATCTAAAAATAAAAACTGTTTGTTAAAGTTGTTAATTCTAATCGAACAAGACATTGTTCGATATAAATCGGGCTGACACTATTTTTAGTAGTCGGAGTCGGAGTCGGATTCGAAATCGGCGGAGTTGAAAAACTATCTTTACGATTTCTTATTTAATACGCATTTTATCGCCATGAAAATTGGCATAAGTTATAATGATATTAATAGCCATTTACACTGTAAATTTCATAAAATTCTACTGGACACTTTTCAATATCGAACATTGTTGACTCCGCCAACACACTATTTTTAGTAGTCGGATTTGAAACAGGCGGAGTTGAAAATCTAATTTTACTATTTCTTCTTTAATACGCATTCAATCACCATGAAAATTGGCATGAGTTATGATGATATTAATTGTCATTTACACTGAAAATTTCATAAAATTCTACTGGATACTTTTCAATATCGAGCATTGTTGACTCCGCCAACACGCTATTTTTAGTAGTCGGATTTAAAACCGGCGGAGTTGAAAATTCTTCTTTAATACGCATTCAATCACTATGAAAACTGGCATATATTATGATGATGTCAATACCTATCAATACCGAAATTTCATAAAGTTTGATTGGATACTTTTCAATATCGAGCATTGTTGACTCCGCCAACACACTATTTTTAGTAGTCAGATTTGAAACAGGCGGAGTTGATATCCTTTTCTTTATTACTGTTATTATTATTGTTTTTTATTTTGTTTTTGTTTTTTTTTTTAATTTCTTTGTTTAAAATACGCATTTTATCACCATGAAAATTGGAATGAGTCATCAGGCGCGGATCCAACCGGGTGAGAGACGGGGACACGTGCGTCCTCCCCCCACTCAATGAAGAATCATGACGTAACTACCTCAACCTCGTTTCATCTTTGTGTTAGTCAAGACTATAATAGGGCATGGAATTTAGCTCGCTCTCAATATAGTAGTGAACTGAAAATTTTATAACGACGTAACGGGAAATTATCGATTTCAGATCAGTTAAAGGATTCCGGACACCAAACTTTTTATTGTACTAACTGATAAATACGATCATAAAAAGATAAATTAAAAAACCGCAAATTGAATCTCTCACTAACAAACGAGAACAAGGGATAAAATCATAAACAAAACAGCCCATTTACGGACATTTCCGATTGCCGACTTTTAATGAGTAAAGCGCGTGACGCCATAGCAGTCCAACCACCACAGCTTATGCGTGTGTTTTGACAGCTACTATGACGACTCGTGGACGTTAAAAATTAATGAATATTGATGAAATGTATATATAAATGTTTTGTTTTTACTGTGTAAAACAAAAATAACCCAAATGTCTACTAACAGAATATATATCCGATTTTCAGAGAATGGATATACGAACATTTGTTTCACGAACCCCACGAACCTAAGATATGCTTCGATGGGATTAAATATGCATGAATAGTGTCTAATATGATTTGTTTATATCTGATCAATCATTCCTTTTTTTCCAAGATAGATAAAGAGATAGATAGATAGATAGATAGATAGATAGATAGATAGATAGATAGATAGATAGATAGATAAAGGGTCTAGTTTAGGAGACCACCATGTGGTTAGACCTGGACAACGACATATCGGCTGACATCCTCAAGACACACAACATAAGTAACAATCTATCGACAGTGTTCATAGGTAATGATATGTCGTCATCTTCACTCATTCCCAATTTTCATGGCGATTGACTGCGTATTAAAGAAGAAATAGTAAACATTGGCGGCTTTAGAGGGGGCGTGTGGGGCGCATGTCCCCTCTAAAATTCACAAAGTTAAGGTTTTAAGTTACGAAATACTTCGAAAACCATAAAATAACAGGTTTGGTTATATTTTCCGTCACTTGCTGTACTGATGGCTGTGCAAAATGGTCATTCCTCAACGTGTTAAATGTAGGTTTAAAAACTGTTAAAACCATAAAACCGTCTGGGGATCTGCACCCCATCAGGGCTGCCCTGGACCCTAGCCCCCTCTAAACTAAAATCCTGCATCGCCCCTGTTAAAATTAGATTTTCAACTCAAACTCGCCTGTCTCAAATCCGACTACTGAACATAGTATTGGCGGAAGTTTCTACAATGTTCGATATTGAAAAGTATCCAGTCAAACTTTATGAAATTTTCGGTGTTGATAGGTATTGACATCATCATAATACATGCCAATTTTCATAGTGATTGAATGCGTATTAAAAGAGAAATAGTAAAATTGGATTTTCAACTCCGCCTGTTTCAAATCCGACTACTAAAAATAGTGTGTTGGCTAGTCAACAGTGTTCGATATTAAAAAGTGTTAAGTAGAATTTTATGAAATTTACAGTGTAAATGACAATTAATACCATCATAACTCATGCCAATTTTCATGGCGATTGAATGCGTATTAAAGAAGAAATAGTAAAATTAGATTTTCAACTCCGCCTGTTTCAAATCCGACTACTAAAAATAGTGTGTTGGCGGGTGTCAACAATGCTCGATATTGAAAAGTATCCAGTAGAATTTGATGAAATTTACAGTGTAAATGGCTATTAATATCATTATAACTTATGCCAATTTTCATGGCGATAAAATGCGTATTAAATAAGAAATCGTAAAAATAGTTTTTCAACTCCGCCGATTTCGAATCCGACTCCGACTACTAAAAATAGTGTCAGCCTATAAATCGACGAATATTTTGAATCACGCGCTCGAAGTCCATATGCACGACCGCTGCCTGCTATATAAGGGTATGTTCGTACGGGCTGTTTCGGAAGTTACATCTATATATTAGAAAAGTTTGAAAAATTTAAATTATCAGATAAGATATAGCTAGCCTATATAATCATGGTAATATAAAAGGCACACAGAAATGAACAGCTCAAACAGGATTAGGAGATGGTAACATATATATACATGTATATGCAAAGCCAGGTCAGTACTCTAATTGACCAATTGCCCTAACTTAATAAGTCAATATGTATACATTTTCAAAATACTAATTGATTTTTAATGAATACTGTTGATTTCTAGATGTTTGGCTGGGTATTGGCTATTTACACGACGGTCGTGTACCTAATTAGTGAAACATATGCAGCGGTCGTGTACCTAAGTGGCGTCGGGATCATTCGTACTGATACGATTTTGTACTGGGATTTTTCGTACCGCTCGTACGAAATATTGGGTTCTTTCGTACTGATTAGTGAGATCATTCATACTGGTATATATCATTAAGTGTAATTATGTATATCGTTCGTACTGGTATATATCATTATGTATAATTATGTATATTAAGCAATGAGTTGACATTATTGTTAAGAAAAAACAGATTGAATTTTAGCATTTTGATTACACAAAACGTAACATTACAAATAAATATATTTATAATAAATATTATCATAACTAATAATTATTAATATTAGATCCCGAAACGTCGTATTTAAATACCGAAACATCGCATATTAGGTCCCGAAATCTCGTATACATGTTACTTGATGTAGGTCCCGTAACGTCGTGTTCCCGAAACGTCATGTTTTCTAAGTGTTTTGATAACTGTTTGTTTTGTTATTCTTTGCTTTTGACAAGCACTAGTTCATAGTAAGACTTAGACCATTGCTCGTGGGGAAAATCAGTGAATTATAAAAGACGAGAAATACTGTTTATGATTTAATTTATTCATTAGGCCTATTACTTGATTATTACATACAACAACAAACATGAAATGATAATATTAAGCACAAGTTTCAAACATAAAATCACTAAGCATAATATTTTCAAATTACATGAATGTTAAAAGTTGACAATAAACAATATACCCACACACCATAAGAACTTTATAAGCACTACGCACTAGTAACGCTAACGCTAGATAATTACTGTCCAATCTCATCTAATGATACATTGAACACTATCCAAGCTCATCTACAGATGCAATTCAAGGACGAGTAATATATACCCGGTACGAAAATCAGCACAGTACTTCATACGCAACATTTGTGATTGTAACTGAGAAAACATATAATAGACTCAGCTTGACACCAACAAACTTATATTGTTTTTAAGTCCTTGATTATATGTTATATGTATATTTTTTTTACGAATCAACACGCATCAAAGTACGCAATATTTCAAACGCAATGTTCGTGAATGAACAACAACATAGCTAAAAAGTTCAAATAATTTAATATGTATATATTTTAAGCATACAAATGTAGTTTTAACATCCGTACGAATAATCCCGGTAGTAGTACGAAAGATCCCGTACGAAAAATCCCAGTACGAAAACGTATCAGTACTAACGATCCCGGAACCACCTAAGTGAAACGGCTATTTACACAACGGTCATGTACCTAGAGTGTTGTGGCTGTTTACATGACGATCATGTACTTAAGGTGATATGGCTATTTACATGATCGTTCTGTTACTACAATTACAAATTCTTTATTGGCGTAACACGTCTAATCTTACAATGGTTATTGCATAAGTATAAACGAACAAACAATATGACAGTATAAGGCGTATATGGCAATAGAGTGTCATAAAGTATTAATCTGCCTTTGTTAAAATTAAGGGTATTTAATTGTTGGTGAGACGCCCACAGAACGATACAATGCTATGCTGGCATGAGCCCAACAGCAAATACAAAAATACAGAGATATATGTCAAATGATACATAGTTCAAAAATGGTGTAGAGAGATTACAGTATATTAATGTGTATTAATGATGCGTAATGAGTCCTCCCAGTACGAGACACATTAAATAAGACTATGTTTGTAATGACTCGCATCTAATTTTTAACAAAGCCGGCGTGGCCTAGTGGTATCGTGCTGGACTTCTGATCGGGAGGCCAGGGTTTGATTCCTGCTCTGGTCATGCCGGTGTCCTGTCTTTCAGATGAGACAGTAAAAACCGAGGCCCAGTGTCGTGGTATGCATGGCATGTTAAAGATCCCTCACTGCTTCGGGTGGGTCCGTTGCAAAGGTAAAAATTTGTATGCCCCGCATCAGGCAGATGCAGTCACCATATACGTGAAATATTCGTGGTGTGACATTAAACAAAAACCAATCAATCTAATTTTTAACAAGGTTAGTATGTAATTAGATGTTGCCTTTAACACACTAACACTCTCAGCATTAAACAATAAAGTAGATTTTGACCCTGAATTGAAAAAGCAAAATTTATTATGACGTTTAGACATTGAGTCAGTGAAAATATTTCTTTCATTTTCATATTTACAACATTCCCATAAGAATATACATTGCCTAAGTTGATGATGGGTATATAGCCCGTACCTATGAAGCGCCCATTTCTCGCAAACTTAACGATTTAGAGAATAAAAGGCTGAGGATGCCCAACTAGGAAAGAAGGTATTTGTTAACAATTGGTGTGATCATTTATTTCATTTGATTGTTTTATCAGGGACGTTTTATGTTTTATCATGGACGTTTTATACACAAATAAATCTCTTCAATTAGAGATTTTATTATTTTGAATAGAAATTTTCTTTACAAGAATACTGCTCTGTATAAATAATTTAATAAAGTAATAGATAATAAAGTAAGAAGAAAATGTTTGACACAATTAACACTCAGAAAAAGAACAGGGATCTTATATAGCACCTGTCCCCCCATTTCCAATATCTCTTATTTAGCAAACAAACCCCCCTCCCCCCCCTTTTGATCGGAAACTTTTACCCCCCAAAAGATAATTTTCCATCATATTTTTAGTGCTGCAATCCCATCCCCACCCCCTTTCTAGACTGATAATGCAAAACATTTGTATGGGAGACTGCAACCCCCTCCACCCTTTCAAAAATTTCTAGATCCTCCTTGTATGTACACAGTCTTCCCAAAAAACCGGTGGTCCGCAGACCATGGCCAGTAAAATCGGCGGCATACTTGTGAAAAGTTGGCAATGAGAAGTCCATGCACTTGTCATATTAGTCTGCCGCCATCATGGCAAAACACCATCATGAACGCTTTCTGAGTTTTGACCGAACTCGTGGTTTTAAAATAGAATCGATCAAATTAATATCACGCTATTTCTCTCTCTCTCTCAGTTGTCAATTCGAATACAATCTTATTCACGATTAAATATAAATTTTTATTACTTGTATCTGACGCATTTACAAATAAAACAAGAGCAACGCCTAGCGTGGCTTAATACACCCGTCGCTTACTAATTGGACGGGATCAATGTGAACATACTATGGTTTTATTACCCCCAAACTTGAGTCTCTTTGGTAATACTTTTATGAAATATTGAAATCCATAAAGAGAGATCCAAGTCCCATAACTCTGTAACGACAAAATGGAATTTCCTCAAAACTAAAAGCAAAAATAAAATCCAAGTCCCATAACTCCGGAAAGACGAAATGGAATTTGCTCAAAATCGAAAGGTGGCTTCCCCTGTATTATTAAGCATTCTGTATGAGATTCATGACAAACAACTGACATTTATTTAAGTTATCACATTCTATAGCATCTTTTCATATCAAAAATAAAATCCAAGTCCCATAACTCCGGAACGACAAAATGGAATTTGCTCAAAATCGAAAGGCGACTTCCCCTACATTTTCTAAGCATTCTGTATGAGTTTCATGAAAAACAACTGACGTTTACTGAAGTTATTGTGTTCCATAGCATCTTTTCATAGTAAAAATAAATTCCAAGTCCCATAACTCCAGAACAACAAAATGGAATTTGCTCAAAATCGAAAGGCAGCTTTGAGACTCTTCTTCTCCAGGATGATAAATCTAATAGCATCTGAGTGATTTAGAAGGATGTATGTTTCAAGTTCTCTTGAAATTAGATAATTGATTTTTGACACATTTTGGACATCTTTTTTTCGGACTTTAACAGTTTCATGCAAAATAGCATGGTTTTCATAAATATTTTTCCTATGGTAAAGGAATGTTTTGTTGAAAGAATTATTTACAAAATGGTAATGTTTGGATTTTACTTGAATGTTTTAAGATTGCAACAAGAGTTAGAGTGGGAGTTTTATTTCACTTTTTCAAATTTTACTCAGAAATGACTCAATCGAAAATTAATAGGAATAAAGTACTATAAGTCCGGTCCCCTACAAAGGTAGTTGTTTTTCTAACTTTTGGAGTTTTCATGAATTTTTTAAGATTGCAGAAAAGGTAGAGTGAGGAGGGAGTGGAATATTTTTTCCCATTTTCAAATTTTACTCTGAAACGACTTGATGAATTTTGATGAAACTTAACAGAAATAAAGTACTATAAGACCCTACAAGTGTAGATTTTTTTTCTAATTTTTGGCAAATTAGGTAGAGTGAGGGAACCCCAGATGGGTGGGTTATTTTTTCACATTTTCAAATTTCACTCTGAAGTGACCCAATGGATTTTGATATAAGATGTCATATCATATGCCATGTCATAAGATGGTTTTGGAAATGTTGATGATTGGTATGTCCTTTTGCAATTCTATGTATATGTTGTCTATCATGATCAGTTGTACTTTCTTTTAGTGCTTTATCAGTTTCACCTACAGAAACAGTTTTGTCACAATTCTTACACGCCTCTGATTATGTAGTATTGATATACATGATAGTCAGTCTGAGTCAGCATAAAAATATATCATAAAACAAAAGTTAAATAAGTTTAGTGTCATTTTTGTGACTGGATCATCCTGTTATCTTTCTATTTAGCTTCACACCATATTTTCACCTTAAGGTTGGTAATACATGTCTTGCATATTGATTAATCACAGTTTGGGGCAACTTTAAGCATCAGCCATTCAGACAAATAGAACTTTGTACAATGAATGCTGATGAATTTGTTACCTGATGATTTTGATATCTGATGATTTCGCTTGTACTGTTGTGATTCCAATGTTTGAGGGGGTTGCTACAAAACAGAGTACACAAGAATAATCAACGTTTTATTTAATTGTTAAACTACATTTATCAATTTTGTTTTATTCTATGTGATAAATAGCAGTGAGGGATCTTTTATGTGCCACTCTTACCGTGACATACCAAATTTGACCATTGATTTTCGATTTTATGTGCTCCTTGAGCCACAAGTTGAGGTAAAGGTGGGACACCACTGGTCGTTATAGTACAGGATATCTCAGTAATTGTGAACTATATGTAAGGAATTTTTCAGTGAAACTACCAATACTAATTTGTTGAGCATTGTCAAAATAAAGTATCCTGGATGTTCATGTATTACATTTTCCCTGATAATTTTTATAATTCTTTGTAGAAGCCAACTTTCCAACAGGATCTGTTGTACTGAAACCACCCCAAGAAGATACAGAAAGTTCACTCATGAAAATTATAGTTCACAGTTTATTTTTTAAAATCTATTTGAACATACAAACATTGTTATCCTTCATTATTTTCATTTTTTGTTGCATTATTTGCTTTTAAGCAGAGCGGGTCATTAAATTTACACAGAGACAGATGTAAACATGTCCTACCTTTGCCAGGAGGAACGCATATTGATCTAGATATGTATCTCAAACTCGGGTATTGGATAAAATGAACAAAATATTAAAAATAAATGCAACAGAAAGAGATAAAAATTTTCAATTGTTTCAATGTTTACATAGTATTATAAAATCACAAGTACCACTTTTGCCAGCTGACATGAAATGATTTATCAGTAAATCTCGACAGTTGTGCAAGAAAAGGTCTATTGTACATAAGATACCGTGAAAGTGTTTGATAGAACATACTTTTAAAGAACAGGTTACATTACCTATTCTCCAAACACTGTACTTTATTGTAGTTTTAATAACTAATTCTATTAGATTTATTAAATTTTTTCTAAAGTGCATTTTCCTTCATGATTAAAATTGATTAAATTGTACTCTTTTGTTTAGTATGTGGACATGATTTTGGGGTGTGAATTTTATAAAATTCTTAAGCTTTCTGAGATAGATCATAACATCTTATTAATTTGTCCATGTCCTTTTCTTTATTTTAGACTATAACTAGGAGCTCACTTAAGCTGCATGGAGAACTTAGTATGCTACTCTTCATCTGACAATAGTGATGAAGATCAACAGAATTATTCAGCACAGAACATTCCATACAACAAATCTTCCATATCAAGTACTCGTGAAAACAATACATTATCTAAACATAAAACAACAAACAGGTATAGTACTTTTGTTTGTTTAATATGATTGTTTGCTTTATATCACACCAAGATCAAGGTACTTATATGGTGACATTGTCTGTCTTACAAAGAGATGTATTTCACCAAAATTTACTAGTAAAATACATTTTAAAGGAATAAAAATGGTCATGTCTTTCTATCCTCTGTCCATTTATTTGTTGGTAAGTATTTGTATGTCTATCCATATGTTATTTTAAACCATTGATTAATTACCTGTGATTATCTAATTCAGATTTCATATAATTTATACTGTACTTGTCACTAACTTACCTGAAGATTAGAAAGACAGGAAATAATACACCACCATAAGACTGACCTGTCCCTCAGTCTTATTTAAGAAATAGATTATAATTAAATAGAGGCAGAAGTTGATAAATCACCAGAAGACTAACCTACCCATTACTAACTAACCTGAAGATCAGAAAGAAAGGAGATAATAAATCACCAAAAGACTTACCTCCCCCTCACCATCTTATCTGAAGGTCAAAATGACAGGAGATGATCTATCAGCATGAGTCTTACCTGCCCTTCACTGTCTTATCTTTAGATCAGAAAGACAGGAGATAATAAATCACCACAAGACTTACCTCCCCCTCACCATCTTATCTGAAGATCAGAAAGACAGGAGATGATGAATCACAATGAGACTTACCTGCCCCTCACTATGTCATTTAAAAAGAGATAGAGAAACAAAAGATAATAAATCAACTCTTTACCAATATGCCGTTCACAGTCTCTTCTGAGGAACAGACAAAGAAACAGATGATGATAAATCACATCTAAACTAGCCTGCCTTTCTGTCATATTTGAAGAACAGGGATAGGCAGAAGATGATAAATCACCTTTATACTAACCTGCCCCTCATTGTCTTGTCTGAAGAACAGATAGATGTAGCACATGTTAAATTACCACCAATCTAGACTAATCAGCCCCTCACTGTCTCATCTGAAGAACAGATAAATGCAGCACATATTAAATTATGACTAATCTAGACTAATCTGCCCCTCACTGTCTCATCTGAAGAACAGATAGATGCATCACATGTTAAATTACCACTAATCTAGACTAATCAGCCCCTCACTGTCTCGTCTTAAGACCAGACAGATGCTGCACATGTTAAATTATGACTAATCTTGACTAATCAGCCCCTCACTGTCTCATCTTAAGACCAGACAGATGCTGTACATGTTAAATTACCACTAATCTAGACTAATCAGCCCCTCACTGTCTCGTCTTAAGACCAGATAGATGCTGCACATGTTAAATTATGACTAATCTAGACTAATCTGTCCCTTCATGTCTCGTCTTAAGACCAAGTAAATGCAACACATGTTAATTACCACAAATCTAGACTAATCAGCCCCTCACTGTCTTGTTTTAAGTCCAGATAGAGAGGCAGAGAATGATACATTACAACTAGACTATTTTGCCCCACACTATACCATTTGAACAACAGGGAGTGACAGAAGGAAATACTGTGATAAATCACCATAATGCAAACTTGTCTTTCACTGTATGATTTGAAAAACAGGGAGAGATAGAAGATTTTAATTTACTTCTATACTAACCTGCCCTCACTGTCTTTTCTGAAAGACAGAGAGAGAGGCAGAATATGATGAATCAGTACTATACTAACCTGTCCCTTGCTGTCTCATCTAAAGAACAAGTAGAAACAGATAATGATAAAAAACCACAAGACTTACATGCCCCTCAGTGTCTTATCTGAAAATTGATAGATTCAGTTGATGATCAATCACCACAAGACTGACTTGCCCCTCATTGTTTTATCTGAAGAAAACACAAAAGAGAGACAGATGATAAATCAACTCCATACTAACTTACCCATCAATGTCTCATCTGAAGAACAGGTAGATAAAGCTCATGTTAAATCACCACTAGACTAAGCTGTCTTTTGCTGTCTGATTTGAAGAACAGGGAGAAGCAGAGGATAAATCACCTCTATACTAACCTGCCTCTCACTGTCTCGTCTGATAAACAGAAAAAGGGGGCAGAAAATGATAGATTACTTATATATACTAACCTGCCTCTCACTGTCTCATCTGACAAACAGAAAAAGAAGCAGAAGATGATAAATCACCACTATACTAACCTTAATGTCTTGTCAGAACAATAGATAGAGAGGTAGAAGAAGAAAACTTACCTCAAGATTAACCTGCTCTCACTGTGTTCCTCTGAAGAAGCAATTAAGAGGTAGAAGATGATAAATCACCACTAGACTAACTTGCCTCTCACTTTCTTGTCTGCAGAACAAGGAGAGGTAGATGATAAGTTGTCAATAGACTAACCTGTCCCTTATCACCTTACTTAAAGAACAGATAAAGAGGGAGAAGATGGTTAGTTGCCACTTGATTATCCTGCCTCTCACGGTCTCATTTGAAGAACAGAAGGAGATGCAGATGATGAATCACCTCTGTACTAACCTGCCTCTCACGGTCTGATTTGAAGAACAGATAGAAAGACAGAAGATGATAAATCACCTCAATACTAACCTGCTCCTCACTGTCTCATATGAAAGACAGAAAAGAAGCAGAGAAAGAATCACTTCAATACTAATCTGCTCTACACTGTCTCATCTAAAGAACAAGAAAAGGTAGCAGATGATCTCCACTCTGCTAATCTGCTTCTCACTGTGTCATCATCAGTACTGTGTAGTTGTTTACGCTTGATCAGTGATCGTATTCCTTATTCAATAGTATTAATAAGTCTTGCGTTATGTTTTCACTACTAGTTTCAATGCAGTGCACTTGTTCCGTATGTGTTCAATATTTATCTAACATATCAATGTTATCATTAGTTTTCTGGATGCAATTTCAATTTTTGCGAGGTCATTACAGAGACAGAAGGTGATAAATCAGACCTACACTAACCTGCCTCACACTGTCTTATCTGAAGATCAGATAAAGAGACAGAAGGTGATAAATCACTCCTACACTAACCTGCCTCACACTGTCTTATCTGAAGATCAGATAGAGAGACAGAAGGTGATAAATCAGACCTACACTAACCTGCCTCACACTGTCTTATCTGAAGATCAGATAGAGAGACAGAAGGTGATAAATCACACCTACACTAACCTACCTCACACTGTCTTATCTGAAGATCAGATAGAGACAGAAGGTGATAAATCACTCCTACACTAACCTGCCTCACACTGTCTTATCTGAAGATCAGATAGAGAGACAGAAGGTGATAAATCACACCTACACTAACCTGCCTCACACTGTCTTATCAGAAGATCAGATAGAGAGACAGAAGGTGATAAATCACTCCTACACTAACCTGCCGCACACTGCCTTATCTGAAGATCAGATAGAGAGACAGAAGGTGATAAATCACACCTTCACTAACCTGCCTCACACTGTCTTATCTGAAGATCAGATAGAGAGACAGAAGGTGATAAATCACTCCTACACTAACCTGCCTCACACTGTCTTATCAGAAGATCAGATAGAGAGACAGAAGGTGATATATCACTCCTACATTAACCTGCCTCACACTGTCTTATCTGAAGATCAGATAGAGAGACAGAAGGTGATAAATCACACCTACACTAACCTGCCTCACACTGTCTTATCTGAAGATCAGATAGAGAGGAAACAGAGTAGAAAAAGTATCCTTTCCCAGTTATGTTTGAACTCAAGTTGTCATATTAGAAGTTAAGTGTGATATTGCTGGCCCAACCTGTTCCTACATTATGATAGAATTATACATAAATGATGTACCATAGAATTATTATTATGAAAATTAATATATACAGAATTTACTGTCTATTATAGTTTTACATACAACTGATACATATATATTTACATGTACATCCTCGGTTCCCCATGGTATAATACCATGGGGAACCGAGGATGATATACTTACAGTATGTCACATGTGAATTTTATTACAGAGCAGAAACATTACTTCCTTTACCAGATGCAATAAAGTTACTTGATCATTCAAACTATAAAAAACGTAAGAGACTTGATGATCCAAATGAGCACAATGGAAGAATTCGATCATTTGACCATGTGGAAGGAAACTGGGCTACGCATGTATATATACCATGTAGGTAATTTTACTCTCCATTCATGTTTGTATATGTTTTTATTCTTGGATATTTATTGATTGTTTACTACAGATTATTTGTTGGTTTATGTCATTTCAAGATTATTTCTTTTCTATAATAATGATACATACTGATACATTGCACACACATTTTGACCTAATTGCACTAACTTAAAGCAGTAAGGTATCCTTTACATTCCTGTATCCCAACATCTGTCTTTTTGGGAATGTTAGACTTGACCCTTTGACCTCAAGGTCCCAAGCCATTTTTGACTTGGCTACATCCTTTTAAGATGCTACAGATATATGTTGGCTTGTTAAGGTTTATGTAGTAAATGAGACAAATTGAACAAAATTCATACCAACCAAACTTACCTACAAAAACTTTGAATAACAATTATTGTGTATATAACACATATAAAAAAGTTAATGATGAAATAATACAATAGATAGTGTATTATATTATTTCATCATTAACTCTTTTTTCTGTTATATGCAAATTAACACCCCCCCCCCCCCCCCAGTATGTTGTATTGTATATCCCTAAATGTCTGCAACCATTCCAGTAATATGTACAATATAATTATACAGATTGATAAAAGAAGTATTCAACATAATCTTGTCATAACAGTATATGTAAAATACTTCAGATCTTTCTTAATTAAGCCTAACAAAACTTGTATCATCCTGTGTTTTGAAAAAAGGCATAGTTGCAAAATAAGGTAATTTAATAAAACCTGTTTATCATAGATGATCCTGATCAGAGGATGCGAAGTATAATAACTGAAATTCTTGCATGTTTGCGACCATTAACCTTTGAAGAAATGGAGGAGTTCCACATAAGTTTGTCCAGGACAGTCACTGTACGTCATCATTGGATTCAGTCACTTACAGATGCCCTTCAGAAAAAGTTCAAGGGTCATCCAAGGTTGTTATATCTTAATTTGTAGAATGATTGGTAACTGTGTAAGGCTTTCGTAAATTTAGGAAAAGGGAAATGACACAGTAAGAATTTAAGGCTATGCTGAAGCACTCTTTAGTTTTTAACTCACTTGAGTCAAATGATGAAGTGAGATGTTGTCTAAGCAATGATCTATTATCTGTCCATCATCTATCCATCTGTCATCTGTTCTTTGTCATCTCCCCATTCATTTGGTTACTTTTACATTTCAAACTTCTCATCAGTATTTTGATGAACTTAGTAGGGATGAAATATTCAAGGTCCCTATAAGGGTAGGGAGGAAGTATTTAAGGTCTCTACAAATGTCCTTGGCTTTTTTCTGCCAGATCTGTTAAGGAACAGATCCAGGGTGGGACAACATAGGTTAAAGAGGGTCCTCTCTGATTATGTTTTTTTTCTTCAGGTTTGCTGCATAAATCATTGAACCAAATGCATCACAATGATCTAGAAGGACTTGTCAAAATCTTCAATTAACTTCTTTGATTTTCTTATTGTAGATTGCTATTTGTGTATTTCATCAGCTTTCAGGAAAATCAATGTGATCATGAATAATTGGAAAATAAAGATAATGCTAACAATTTCTTTCAATTTTCAAAGATAAAAAAACAGGGTATACTATTTGTATGTTATGTTAGGATACACTTTTTGTATGAAATGTTAGGGTACACTATTTGTTCCCCGCTTTTCGCGAAAGCATTCATCTGTCCGTCTGTCTGTCACAAAAACTTTAACCTTGGTCATAACTTTTTAACCATAAGACATAGGGCCTTCATACTTGGAATGTGTGTCCCTAATTGCAATACCTTTCTGTTGGTACCAAAATTTTTATAATGTGACCTTGACATGACCTTTGACCTACTTCAGTGTATCTTTTTAACAGACATAGGGCCTTCATATTTGAAATGTGTGTTCCTGTATGCAATACCTTTCCATTGGTACCCAAATTTTTTTATCATGTGACCTTGACCGTGACCTTTGACCTACTTCAATGTTACTTTTTAACTGTAAGATGTAGGGCCTTCATATTTGGCATGTTTGTCTGTAGACGCAAAGCCATGGCAATATGTCACAGATCACTGCACCCTTACTGATAGAACCCCTAAAGCGGGGGATCACAATTCTCTGAATTTGCTTGTTGTATGTTAGGTTAGGGTACACTATTTGTATGTCATGTTAAGCCTTTTGGACTTTCTCTCCACAACTAGGAGAAAGAGTTTTCAAAATTTAGAGTAAGAATTCGTAGGCTCCCTACAAATTTCATACTTATTTGCCAAATCTATCAAGGGATGGATATAGGGTTGACATATGCTCCAAAGGGGAACCCTCCTTTGACAAATTTCTTCAGACACTCTGCATAGATTGACAAACTGAATGCATCAGAGTGATTGACATTGATGTCTTAAGAAGAGTTGTTATTTTTTGTTCCATTTTTAGTTAAATTTTTGAAACTGTTGTGATGTCCTTTTCCTTCCCCCAAAATGTTAGTCCCGCAGTTAATGTGAAAGGGTCTATTGAGTTCAGTGCTTGGTCATGACCAAGAGGTCCCAGATTTGAGTTCCACCCATGGCTCATCGGTGTCCTGTCTTTTGGAGGAGTTCCACCCATGGTTAATAGGTTTCCTGTCTTTTGGAGGAGTTCCACCCATGGTTAATCGGTGTACTGTCTTTTGGAGGAGTTCCACCCATGGCTCATCGGTGTCCTGTCTTTTGGAGGAGTTTCATTGGTGGCTTATTGGTGTCCTGTCTTTTGGAGGAGTTTCATTGGTGGCTTATTGGTGTCCTGTCTTTTGGAGGAGTTACACCTGTGGCTTATCGGTGTCTTGTCTTTTGGAGGAGTTCCACCCATGGCTTATCATTGTCCTGTCTTTTGGAGGAGTTCCACCCATGGCTCATTGGTGTCCTGTCTTTTGGAGGAGTTCCACCCATTGGTCATTGGTGTCCTGCCTTTTGGAGGAGTTCCACCCATTGGTCATTGGTGTCCTGTCTTTTGGAGGAGTTCCACCCATTGGTCATTGGTGTCCTGTCTTTTGGAGGAGTTCCACCCATTGGTCATTGGTGTCCTGTCTTTTTGAGGAGTTCCACCCATGGCTCATTGGTGTCCTGTCTTTTGGAGGAGTTCCATCCATGGCTTATCGGTGTCCTGTCTTTTGGAGGAGTTCCACCCATGGCTTATCGGTGTCCTGTCTTTTGGAGGAGTTCCATCCGTGGCTTATTGCTTTGGGTGGGTCCATTGCATAAGTCCAAATATCTGCATCATGGAAATGTCATAACTATATAAGTGAAATAATCTTGGTTTAATTTATACAAGAATCAAATAAATTTGGCAGAAATAAAGTTCTTAAGATCCCCTACGAGTCTTGTTTTATTTTTGTGTCTTCTGTTCAGTGGCCAGGCTGGGGCAAAGTAAATCTCCTCCTTCTTATTCTTCCCTTAAAGTGAAGGGCTGCTTACACAGCATCATCTCGCTATGATAAAAATGTGTGCATGAGGGGGAGTCCACATTAGTATAATCTAGAAGTGTACCCACCCTTGTGAAGAAAAATAACTAAATGTATCACAGTGTCCCAGAGAAATGTGGTATTGTTTTGGGGTAGACTCTGAAGTGAACTTTTTACTTGAGATTATCATGATACTTTCTAAATTATACTGTGCTCAAAGTACTGGGGGTTTACACAGCCTTTGAGATACGGATTTGGAACATGGTATAGATCCTTATCATGCCCTTAGCAGCCAGGTCTCTGTGAGCTTATCACAAAATTTGTTGTTATAGGGGATATTTGTCGTGTAAGGATAGATCTTATTTTATACATTTTAATAAAGGCGTGAAAGGGAATACATTAATATGACAACATAATTAAATGAAAATATCCTTTACTTACTGAGTTTCACATATAACAACATCCAGTCTCGACAGAGAGTTCTGATGATATCATGCATTTATTTCATGCTAAGGATATAAATAAAATCAATAAATTATCAGCACATAATATCACATGAGGTCTTGCAATTATAAATTAAAGGATCATAATATCACTTAAGCATGTCTAGTAATTTACATGCAGCGAAAAATTGTTTTGTCTGTTTATCTCCTCTGAATGATGTTTGTATGAAGTCCTAAAATAACAAGTGTAATCCAATTGAATTATCTAATCATCAACAATCATTGACCTAGCAAGTGACTGTGTAAACAATCAGCTTTTACTGCTACTTAGCTACTTACCTGATATAATTAGTTGTTTGCATTTCTTTTTTCTTTACCTGTGCATTAACTCATTTATCTGTACAAACAATGACACATCATATAATGCAAAGAAAATATATAGAAAACAGAGTTTTGGGGACTGTGCACAGACTAATTTCAGTGTAAGCAAAATTTCCCTGAATCAATTTGGATATACTGGAGTAGATTTAAACAAAATGTCAGAAAATAAAAAAAAAAAAAAAATCAGGACTTGAACTTCAGCTTTAAAATTAGGGTAATTTACACTTAAGTCCTTATATGGTAATCTGAGACGAAGACTCAAGTGACCTGTTGTGACTGCCTTTTATCTCTCATTGTGCATCTCGGTAAACTGTTCATTTTATCAACTTTTTCTCAGGAACCAACAATGGCATTTTAATGAAACTTGGTAAGAGGGAAATATTCATAGTTACCTATAAGTTTTGCTTTTACTTTTATGCTCCTGGACATCTTGTTTTTGTCCTTTCTATTTGTTTGTTTGTCTGTACATGTATCTTAACTTATAATTAATGTATATCTTACAGTTACTTGATATTTTGTGCACATTTAAAATAACTCATTGTTGTTTCTTTATCATTGCAGTACATTTTGTGAAATAGGAGGAATTAAGTTGCTCACAAATGATGAGAAGACAAGGTTTGATCTTAGATCTTATTCTCTTTGTACAGGCTAATGTCATGATGCTCTAGTTGAATATCTAAATACTTTTAAATAACATGTTGATTAATGTTTATGATGTGGTAGATTTATAGCTATAAAAGTTAACAACAAAGTTATTTGATCAAAATCACATGACCTTGAACCAAGTTTAGATTTCACTATTAGCTTTATCTCAGAAGAGTTTTGCCTCTTTATTGAAATTGAGTAGAAAAATAGAACTGGGAGCAAATTTGAAGGCCTAAATAAGGGAAGAAGGAAATTTCTTAATGCATTCACATAACCTATCTTCAAACGACTGGCATATAACGCAACATTAGACATTACTCTTCAAATGACTGGCATATAACACAACATTAGGCATTACTCTTCAAATGACTGGCATATAACGCAACATTAGGCATTACTCTTCAAATGACTGGCATATAACACAACATTAGGCATTACTCTTCAAATGACTGGCATATAACGCAACATTAGACATTACTCTTCAAATGACTGGCATATAACTCAACATTAGGCATTACTCTTCAAATGACTGGCATATAACGCAACATTAGACATTACTCTTCAAATGACTGGCATATAACGCAACATTAGACATTACTCTTCAAATGACTGGCATATAACGCAACATTAGGCATTACTCTTCAAATGACTGGCATATAACACAACATTAGACATTACTCTTCAAATGACTGGCATATAACGCAACATTAGACATTTCTCTTCAAATGACTGGCATATAACACAACATTAGTTATTACTCTTCAAATGACTGGCATATAACACAACATTAGACATTTCTCTTCAAATGACTGGCATATAACTCAACATTAGGCATTACTCTTCAAATGACTAGCATATAACACAACATTAGGCATTACTCTTCAAATGACTTGCATATAACACAACATTAGGTATTACTCTTCAATTGACTAGCATATAACACAACATAAGGCATTACTCTTCAAATGACTGGCATATAACGCAACATTAGACATTACTCTTCAAATGACTGGCATATAACACAACATTAGGCATTATTCTTCAAATGACTGGCATATAATGCAACATTAGGCATAACTCTTCAAATGACTGGATTATAACACAACATTAGGCATTACTCTTCAAATGACTGGCATATAACACAACATTAGAAATTACTCTTATTTGATTAATGACAGCATAATGAAGATGGTGAAAATGCTCTTTAAGCCTGTGGTAGTAAGAATTGATGGCCTCTTAATATTGTAACCCTTTGTTGGTAGGGCTGATGGGACAGTAGCATAATACTGTAACCCTTTGTTAGAAAGGATTGAACAGTAATTTTGTAACCTTAGTTAGCAAAGATTGATGGCATAGTGATACTGTAACCCTTTTCGATTTTTAGCCACTTTTTATTAGCAGGATTGATAGGACAGTTATACTAAAGCCTTTTTAGCAAAGGATTGATGGGATAGTTATACATGTACTGTAACCCTTTGTTAGCAAGAATAATAGGATAGTAATACTAAAGCCTTTTTAGCAAGGGAGTGATGGGATGGTAATACATGTACTGTAACCCTTTGTTAGCAGGATTGATAGGACAGCAATACTAAAACCTTTTTTAGCAAAGGATTGATGGGATGGTAATACTGTAACCCTTTGTTAGCAAGATTGATAGGACAGTAATACTAAAACCTATTTTTAGCAAAGGATTGATGGGATAGTAATTAGGTACTTAAGGAATTTCAAGCCAACATCAGTGAATGTATTTGCTACTGAGCTTTATGGTATGATAGCTTAGGGTTAAAATTACTGTGTATATTATTCTTAATGTTTACTGTAAAATTTTCATCATTTGATTTCTGTACAATTATTTCCTCTTCAGGACTTTTCTTGTCATGGAAGTGTTTTCCATCAATTCAATTCTACAGAAGTTTGTTGGCATTGTAGATGAATGTTTTGCAGAGTTTAGACTTCAGAAGTATTATGATGTAAGTATTATAATGTTTTAAAACATAAATAGAATTTTCATATCCGAATTTTTACAATATGTTTAAAAAAAATTCAACAGTTATTCTAGAGATAATTATATATAATACATGTATAATGCTGCTATAACTTGCCATCTTTGAGATGGATAATTATAGCAGAATTTCCGTCAACACTAGCTAGCATCTTACTAATAAGTCTTAAATGTGGAAAGTTCTGTACTTATATATGCCATGAGAACTGCCTTTAATTATTTTTTGGACTGGACTACATTTATAACAGCGTAGATATTAAATAAGTACATGTACCAGTATTGAAAATAATTTTTAGAGACAGCCATGTGTTAACATACATGTATATCTTCTTATTTCAAAGTTCATAGTTAAGAACTAAAATCCTTGAAACGGAATAACATTCACTGGAACAAGCATGATCCAGTCTGAGGCATTGACTACTGAAATCACTGACGCACAGTTTTGAAGTTAAACACTATTTTATTTAAACTTGTTTTTGTAAAAGAGTTTCTTATAGTTGAGCTTGGGTTTTTGTAAAGGAGTTTCTTATAGCTGAGCTTGGGTTTTGGTGAAGGAGTTTCTTACAGTTGAGCTTGGGTTTTTCAGCCACCTTCATTCCATATCAGTATAGCTTGGTGCTTGGGTGATATTGTGACAAAAGTTACAAAGGAAAAACTGGAAAAACTTCAGGTAAATGTATAAGTAATACCATAATGATGTAGATGAACACTGTAGACTTATACATCAAATTTTAAAATTTAAAAACTCTATGGATTAACATACTAACCTAAAATTTCAATAAATGGAAGGAATCTAGCTCTGAATATAACTGTACAATTTTTAATTGAGCAAATACAAAATATACAATGATAAGAACAAATTGGTTCACCAGCCTTTTCTACTTCACATTCATACTAAGTAACAACATTTTCAGGTTATAATGCAAAAGGCTATACTAGAAGATGCAGATGTGAAAATTGTTTTTGTTAAGAGTGTTGAATGTAAGACTGGTAATAAAGTATTTCATTTCCCTTTAGAAAACTGATAATATTTTGTGAACAGTATGAAAAATCTTTTGAAGAAAAAATAAAACCTGTCTTTTATGAAAAAATGCTGTTTTTGTTTTCATTGTACTGTGTCCTACTTGAAGCTGAAAACTATATGGGGGTTCTGTACTTGTTTTTGTTCTTGAAATACTGATAATATACAGATTTTGAAAATTCTTGGCCTTCATAGGGGATAGTGAAAACTAAGGTAATGTGTCATAGTAGATGTTGGAGTTTAGAGGAGACAGGCAAAAATAAGTTCCTATCTCATGGTAGATATTGGATTTCATAGGAGACAGAGGAAAATAAGTTCCCATGTCATAGTACATTGTAGATATTGGAGTTTAGAGGAGACAGGGAAAACTAAGGTCCCATGTCATAGTGGATATTGGACTTCATAGATGACAGAGGAAAATAAGTTCCCATCTCATGGTAGATATTGAACTTCATAGATGATAGAGGAAAATAAGTTCCCATGTCATAGTAGATATTGGACTTCATAGGAGATAGAGAAAGCCAAAGTCCCATGTTATGGTAGATATTGACCATGTGAGGAGACTGTGAACCTGAGATCCTGTGTCATGGTAGACATTGGCCATGTGAGGAGACTGTGAACCTGAGATCTTGTGTCATGGTAGATATTGACCATGTGAGGAGACAGTGAACCTGAGGTCCTGTGTCATGGTAGATATTGACCATGTGAGGAGAAAGTGAACCTGAGGTCCTGTGTCATGGTAGATATTGACCATGTGAGGAGACAGTGAACCTGAGGTCTTGTGTCATGGTAGACATTGACCATGTGAGGAGACTGTGAACCTGAGGTCTTGTGTCATGGTAGATATTGACCATGTGAGGAGACAGTGAACCTGAGGTCCTGTGTCATGGTAGATATTGACCATGTGAGGAGACAGTGAACCTGAGGTCCTGTGTCATGGTAGATATTGACCATGTGAGGAGACAGTGAACCTGAGATCCTGTGTCATGGTAGATATTGACCATGTGAGGAGACAGTGAACCTGAGATTCTGTGTCATGGTAGATATTGACCATGTGAGGAGACAATGAACCTGAGATCCTGTGTCATGGTAGATATTGACCATGTGAGGAGACAGTGAACCTGAGATCCTGTGTCATGGTAGATATTGACCATGTGAGGAGACAGTGAACCTGAGATCCTGTGTCATGGTAGATATTGGGCCAGGGGAATTATATGCTACTACCAAATGGGTGAAGTTATATAGTGAGGAGTTATAACGTAACAGTCAATCAAGAAATCAGATGGATTGTGATACACGTACTTAAAATATGAAACAACCAGGTCAGAAGTATCAAAGCCCTACTCCTACTGATTCAAAAGATAGAGCTAAAATTAAAGTCTATACGGCCGTCTAACGACGGGCGTATTATGTTATGGCGTTGTCCATCCGGCGTCCGTGATAAGCTTGTCCGGGCTATTACTTCTTTCCCTGTGCACAGATTTTAATAATATTTCACAGAATTGTTGCTTAGGATCCAAGGGTGTGTCATGACCTTGACCCAAGGTCATAGATCAAAGGTCAAGGTGACAACATGCAAAGTGAATAAAACCTTGTCCGGGCCATAACTTCTTCCCCTGTGCATGGATTTCAATAATATTTCACAGTATATTTACTTAGGACCCAAGGGTGTGTCATGACCTTGAACCAAGGTCAAAGGTCAAGGTCACAACATGCAAAGTGAGTAAAACCTTGTCCAGGCCATAACTTCTTCCCTTGTGCATGGATTTCAATAATATTTCACAGAATTGTTATTTAGGACCCAAGAGTGTGTCACAACATGCGAAGTGAGTAAAACCTTGCCCAGGCCATTACTTCTTGCCCTGTGCATGGATTTCAATAATATTTTACAGAATTGTTACTTAGGACCCAAGGGTGTGTCATGACCTTGACCCAAGGTCATAAGTCAAAGGTCAAGTTCACAACATGCAAAGTGAATAAAACCTTGTTACTATGATAAGATGCTATGGAGATGCTATGTAATGCAATAACTAAAGTTAACCTCAGACGTTTTTCATGAAACTTACACAGAATGCTTAAATAGTGTAGTTGAAACCACTTTCCAGTTTTGAGCAAATTCCATTTTGTTGTTACAGAGTTTCGGGACTTGGATTCCTCTTTTTGGATTTCAATATTTCATTAATTTAAAGTATTACCAAAGAGACCCATGTTTGGGGGTAATAAAACCATACGTTCATATTGATCCCTTTCAAAGTAAGCGATGGGCGTATTAAGCCACGCTAGCCGTTGCTCTTGTTGCTATATAAGTTATAGTCCAAGGTCAATGTCACAATGTCAAACGTCATTGCATAATTTGAAAGCTCTCGTCGCAAGGCACCTATGTGTGAAGTATTATGTTTATACTCCCCTTAGTTGCTGATATTTTGCTTCAACCAGAAACTTAACCAAAATGTTGACGGACGGCCATCACCCATCTATAGACCAGAATTGCTTTACAATCCGACCAGAAATATAGAGACATATTATACGTGGCGAGTCCCAGTGACCATGTGTGCTCATTCCGTCCTTGAGATAGATTAGTGGAAAAATCTAGCTGTCGGAGTACCTGTGGAAGGCCTGCGACTATTACTACATGTAGAAATTCTATTTCCTTAAATATAGGTTTTAGAACAATACCTATCCTTAACAATGTTTGTTTACGAATCGCCTTGTCTGCACCTTCATTTGAAAAGTTTTAAAAACTGCTTTGTCATAAATACACAATTATTGTACACAATGTAGAAACTGCTTCAAGATAAGTAAGAAATTCATATAGTACGGTTGTTGGACATTTGGTTTTGTCTGACGTCATTGAATTTACATTCCGTCCACACAGATAAAAATGACTAGAAAACCGATTCCATAAAATTAAACATATATTTTAACATTGGCTGCACCCAAGAACAACGTGATACTTTGTTGTAATGTACAGATAAACATGTCAATATATGATTTATAATGCCAGAATTTAAATATATAATCAACAATGGGAGTATATATATATGGCAAAATGTAGCTGTCGTCCGATATCATCGTATTGTCCTATGAAATATTACAATTTATAAGGATGAAACTGAAGTATTAACATCATGTTAAATTCACATTCTGAGAGTATTATTAGACAAGTGCTTTGTATATAGTTTTCTTCTGTTTTCATATTTCTATTTATGTAGTTGTATATTGTTTTGTTCTGAGGAAGGGGCAGATCGCCTCGAACATTTAAACTAATTTTTCTTTATGTTAGTGTCTTTTGTCGCTTTCATGTGATTCTATATTTGACCTCTATTATTCTTTAGCGACTTGCATTGACCCACTTTTTAATATTGAAAGTTGTCGTTATATTTCCTACTTGTGGTTTTACACATACACTTACACACACACACACACCTACACACACACGTGTTTGTGTAAAAAGTCGGGGTAGGGTGAAATTCAAGATTTGGTTTCAAGACGTGATAACATCAGACTATGAATGGCAAGAACCCCCCCCCCCCCCCCCCCTGCCATTAACCCATGATCATATCTCCAGTGATTGATTGATTATTGTTTTACGTCACACCACGAATATTTCACGTATATGGTGACGGCATCTGCCTGATGCGGGGCATACAAATTTTAACCTTTGCAACGGACCCACCCGAAGCAGTGGGGGATCGTTAACGTGCCATGCATACCACGACACGGGGCCTCGGTTTTTACTGTCTCATCCGAAAGACATGACCAGAGCGGCACTCGAACCCCGGCCTCCCGATCAGGAGTCCGGCGCGATACCACTAGGCCACGCCGACTTCAAGATTATAGTGAGACAAAAACAAAAGCCCTCCCCCACCTCCCGACATGTCATACCATTAACCCATAATCTTATCTTCATGGTCAAGATTACAGTGAGCCTAATCCGAAATTTGTTATACGGCATTGCTGTTGAGTAGGTTTGTCCGTGTTAGGACGTCTCGTTCTGGTGTGAAAATCTTATTGCAGTGCAGTCAAAGTTTCTCAACTTTTACTGCAAGAGATTATTAACACGTAATAGTATCCATTTTGCTTTATATGTTAGCAGTAAATAAAACTTAGCATCTACAGAGAACAATATATGTGGAATCTATAACCTGTTAATGGAGTCTTAAATTATATTTGAAGAGATAAAGTCAAGATTATACATGGAATCTATGAATGAAATCTTGCATCTGAGGAGAATATAGATAGAGACATTATATGTGAAATCTATAATCTATCTATCAAATCTTATATCTTAGACGATAGAAACATTGTATGTGGAATTTATAAACTATTGATGAAGTCATGCATCTGTAGAGATCTATTATGATAATCTATTAATGAAGTCTAGCACCTGAAGAGATGGAGACATATGGAATTTTATAAAAACCTATACATGAGGTCTTACATCCGAGGAGATGGAGACACTATATGTGGTATGTATAATCTATAAAGTCTCGCAATTGTTTTGTGACATGGATTTCTAATTTGTAGTCTCCGCTGGACTATGGCTGTAAAGATGTGTTTCACATGCAAACAATCTCGAAAGCAATGAATTTTTACTATATTAACACTAACAGGCCCGTAGAAACCGGGGGAGGGCACCCCCTGATTTGGTCGATCATAGACCAATTTTTTAACATAACGAAACGAACCGAAATCAAGGTTTTCCCTCGTCTTACTTTTGAAGTGCTTCCTATGGTTCTGACATTTAAAGATATAAGTTCACTTACATGGATACCGGTACATTATCTCTCTTCCTCCCATATAAGTCTGACGACGGACAGTACGCTATCACATAACAATAATAGATAGAAACCCGCTCCAGAGCTTGCTTTAATACTAGACAGATGGCGGAATGGTTTTGTCACAAAGCTTTGACACTAGGTACGGAGTGCTAATTTACGCCATTCCACGAATATTTTACGTATATGGTGACAGAATCTGCTTGATGCATTGCATAAAAGGTTTATACCATTACAACGGACCCACCTAAAGTTTACGTGCCATGCTTACTGTGACACGGGACCTCGGCTTTTACTGTCTTGTCCGAAAGACAGGACACCGGTGCTCTCGTGGTGGGAGTCGAACCCGGGCCTCCTGGTCTCGAGCCGAGCACCTCATCCACTGGCTAAACCGACCGCACAGTGCTAAAATGGCCTTCTATACTAAACTTTAATTACATGCGCGGTTCAAAAATCCCCCCTTCCCAAATGGGGTTGCGGTAGGTGGATTCAAATTTTGCGTTCATGATAATGATTCATGATCTCTAGATCCGTACACGAGTCACGTAGTATGCTAGATTTAGCGGATGAACGGATCCAGTGTTAGATTTTAATTAGATTGGATCTAGCTACCGTGGACATTTTGATAGATCAAATCTCATTTATCGTATATTTTGGATGTAAACCGTAAAGGGGGCCTTTCCTAATGCCTGATTACATGGGTACTAAGCTTTTATAGTGTTGCTTTGGAAAGCAACACTATAAAAGCTTAGTACCCACCTAAACAGGCATTAAATGGTTTAGTGCATCACATGACTTCTTCAAAACACTATGAGCTTTATATGCCTTTTTGCATAATTTACTTAAATACTACTTGTATGGATACTGCATCAATAACAGGAACCACCCAATCCGGCAACACATGGGAATAACACTACATCATTAACAGGAACCCCCCGTACGGGCAGCACATTGGAACTATACTACATCAATAACAGGAGCCACCCATTCAGGTAACACATTGGAACAAGACTACATTATTAACAGGAACCACTCGTACGGGCAACGAATGGGAACTATATTACATCATAAGCAGGAACCACCCGTACGGGCAACACACTGGAACTTTACTACATCAATAACAGCTAGGAACCACCCATTCAGGCAACACATTGGAACAAGACTACATCATTAACAGGACCACCCGTACGGACAACGCATGGGAACTATATTACATCAATAACAGGAACCACCCATTCAGGCAACACATTGAAACAACACTACATTATTAACAGGGACTATCCATACGGACAACACATTGGAACGACACATCAATATCAGGAACCACCTATTCAGACAACACGTTGGAACTTTACTACATTCTTAACAGGAAGCACTCATACAGAAAACACATTGGAACAACACTACATCAATAACAGGAATTGGGGGGGGGGGGGGGGTTCCCGATATTGTTGTAGTGTTGTTCCAATGTGTTGTCTGTATGGGTGGATCCTGTTAATAATGTTGTGTTGTTCCATTGTGTTGTCTGTATAGGTGGATCCTGTTCATGCTAGTGCTGTTCCATGTGTTGTCTGTATGGGTGGATCCTGTTAATATTGTAGTATTGTTCCAATGTGTTGTCTGAATGGGTGGTTCCTGTTATTGATGTGTCATTCCAATGTGTTGTCTGTATGGGTTGTTCCTGCTAAAATTAATGATGTACATAGTGTTGTTCCAATGTGTTGCCTATATGGGTGGTTCCTGTTACTGATGTAGTGTAGTTACAATGTGTTGCCAGAATTAGTGGTTCCTGGTAATGCTCGATGCGGTGCATAATATGTTGCCTATACGGGTGGCTCCTAGTGTAGTCTTGAAGTCTTTTTCCAAAGCGTTACCTGAATGGGTACCACCTCCACCTCACCCCCCCCCCCCCAAAAAAAAAACAAAAACAAAAACAAAAACAAAAAAAACCCCCACCCCCCCCCCCCCCCCCAAAAAAAAAAAAAAAAAAAAAAAAAAAAAAAAAAACAAAACAAAACAAAACAAAAAAACAAAAAAAAAAAGCAACGCCTAGCGTGGCATAATACAACCGTCGCTTAATTCGGACGCGCATCTGACGTTTACTAAAGTTTATCATAGGAATAAGTCCAAGGGCAATAACCCCTCAAAGATAGTCCTATCAAACCCATCTTCGAACTTGACCTGCATCTTACCTTGATACATCTGTACACCAGATATCATTTGAATCCATCATACCTTCACTGAGATAATGAGCGGAAACTATCATATTAATGAAATTTTCTAAGTCCAAGGGCAATAACTCATACAAAAATACCATAATAATGCTTGATATTCTCTTTGGGAAAGACTCATGCTGACAGTGAAGATCATTTATAAAAATTTAATGAAGGAACGGACAACGAACGGTAGAGGACCTGACAAAAATCAACGGACATCTACCGGACAAGGTAACAGATATACCGGACAACAAACCTTAAAGGACCGGACAAAATGGACAACGAACGGATAGTGAACAGATATGCAATATTTTTGAAAAAAAATCTTGAAATGTTTTATTCCAACCCCACCCCCCTTTAACATCCACTCCAAAAATTAAAGATTTCTCAAAAATGAAGAAAAAGACATCAATACCTGTAAAATATGTGATAGTTGGTACATTTTGCTTGTTTCATGCTAAATTTCATAATGGTTTTACAAAAATTAGACTTTTAATGAATTTTCAAAAAACAAAAAATCTTGAAATTTATAAATCCAAGGGCCACAAATCCGTCAAAAGTGATCAATCGTAACAAAACTGGAACTGGGACTGACGTCGCTTGATATAAAGCAATATACCAAATTTCAATTCAATATCTTGAAAGACGGCATAAAAAGTCCGGAAAACATGGCCTTGGACAGATTGTCAACCCCCCCCCCCCCCAATTATAAATGTCTCAAAAATGAAGAAAAAGATATTGAAACCCGTAATATATGTGATAGTTGGTACATTTTACTTGTTTCATGATAAGTTTCATAATGTTTTGACAAAAAATAGATTTTTAATGAATTTCTGAAAAAAAATCTTGAAATTTATAAGTCCAAGGGCCGTAAATCCGTCAAAAGTAGGTCAATCGTAACAAAACTCGTACTGACGCCGCTTGAAATAAAGCTATATACCAAATTTCAACTCAGTATCTTGAAAGACGGCAAAAAAGTCCGGAAAACATTACCCTGGACGGACGGACACACGGACCGACGGGCGCACGGACAGCGCCAAAACATAATACGTCCCGTCTAATGACGAACGTATACCCCCACCCAATAAAATAAAACAAGAAAAAAAAAAAAAAAAAACCCTCAAAAAACCCCAAGCAAACAAAGAAACACCTCCCCCCCCAACCCAGTTAACCCCCCCCCTTTTCCAAAAAAAAAAAATTAATAATACAATAAAACAATAACAAAAAAAAAAGTACAAAAAACAAAATAACAACCCCCCCCCCTCCCCCAAAGAAACACCTCCCCTTCCCCTCCCCCCTCAAAAAACCCCAGTTAATCGCCCCCACCCCCAGGATATCAATGGTATCAAATGGACGGTGCCTTAGAGTTTATCATGAGTCTTCAATATCAAAGTTTACTTTTATGTGTTGATACATACTGTTTCAACAGATGGCGGATCCAGGTTTTCGAGTAAAGACTAAGTGAGGCAAGGAAAATGAGGAATAATTTCAATTTCCAATATTATTAGTATTCGTAATAGTCTTGATATTTGATTATACTTTTGAAAATTTTAGAATTTAAATTTCCCCCAAACCATTTTTTTAAGTTGGATTCCCCCTCCCTTTATACGACATATTTTAGTACGAACTACTAATCTTAAAACAACTTTATTTACTTTCACTTTCACTTTCGATTTACTACAAATTGTGTGTGGGAGAAAAAGTACGTTAAGAGAATTAAATGGATTTACTGGGGTCTATTTTAGGTACAATGGAGAAACCTCCATCAATGGGAGATGCTGAACGGAAAAAAGTGAAAGGTATACACGAAACTCTCTCCTTCCCACTCTTTCTCTACTGTCCAAGCTAGTTTCGCGTTAGTTTTCACAAGGCCCTATAAACAAGAAGGATTCGGCTTTTCTTTCTAACATCCCGCATGACCTTTTGTTATGCAAATGATATCTCGCAAGTTTTGGTAACTGTATTTTCATACAGCATACGGTAAATCACGAGAATACCAATAGTCGCGTCCTTATCACCAGGCAGTGACTCCCGTACACAGGATTGTGTATGCCTATCCTGATGGCTAAACGTACACAGGGTAAAAAAAGAGCCAAAACCAGTTTCACATATCTGGATTACAACTAATAAACATTACAGCAGCCTTATAGGTCAAGAAAAGGAATATTCATGCCATATATCAGTACACAGTATATACATGGCATTATCTTTATCTAAATAAGGTCTTTATTATCATAGGTGCCATTTATTTATTAATTTATTTATTTATAAATTAATTTTAAAAAAGTTTTATTTCAGTAATACATTCATTAATTTATTTATTTATTCATCTTACTTATTCATATAAACTATTTATTTATTAATTTCAGATAAACTGTTTTTTGATTTAAAAATCTTCATGAAAATTACCTTGGTTTGGTCTTGTGCCCATAGAGTCCATTTTGAACTTTTCCCCCCATGTATGCACCCATATTCTAATCTCCAGTACTGCAAGTTCATGTTCACATTTTTTTCATTTTTCATAATATTTAAGTGTTTTTGTATTGTTTGAGATGTCCTCTTATATAACTGAACAAACTCTCTTTTTCGTAGCTCTTTAGATATTCATCAATACCGTTATATGACTTAAAAGAAAGCCAAACTTTTAGTTCACGATCTTCATCTATTGTAACAAGTTACATGAACTCTCAGTGTACTTTGTATAAGTACAACTCAGTAAAAAGAAAGGCAAAAAAAGAGAACAAAATAGTTTGATTAATATTGATTTATTGTGTCAATGACTGAGCATTGGTCACTGAGTATGAGCTGCGACTATTGGATGCGACAGATGTCTCAAATGGACCCATCTGAAATGTGCAGGACTAAAGCACATACCATTACCAAAGCAAATGTATTGGTTTTGTAAATCATGCAAATAAATCAATATCTATCTGCTAGAGTTTACATGTACTTAAACAAATTTTTAAACTTGGCTATTTTTAAAGTCTTTAGCGTACACAAGCAAATGCATTGAATTCATATGAACACATGTATATTGCAAGATAAACAAATTGAATGTAAAATTCAGAAAACAAATAAAAATAATGCCATGTACCGGTTTGTATTGTGTACTGATATGGAGTGAATATTCTTTTTTTTCGACCTATAAGGCTATTGTAATGTATATTAGTTGAAATCTGGATATGCGAAACCGATTTTGGCTCTTTTTTTTACCCTGTGTACATTTAGCCATCGGGATAGGCGTACACAATCCTGTGTACGGGGAGTCACTGCCTATTACCAAAACTAATATACTCGTTTGTAAATACTGTATTTATTTCTTTATTTCTTTATTTATTTTTCATAGTAAAATCTAACTTATGATATTTTCAATTTGCACCCATATATGTATAGAAGACATTATTACCTCCCCCCCTCAAAAAAAAATTGTAAAATGCCATTTCTATTCAAAACATTGTTTATAATAATATGGCTTTTTATATATCCCCTGTCCCTCGTTCTGCTATGTACTGCATTCATATAGGTGCAAAAAGAAGTTCCCTTTTAAGTATGTTGGTCGGTGAAAGGGTGATGCTCTGTTTTACCTCTGTTAATTAAAGTTTTGTTTTAGCAATTAACACGTGAGACAGGTGTGACGCCTAGCCGACCTATAATGGCCGGTTGTGTTATTTCATATTTCCATTACGGAAGGTACTTTCTAGTAAGTGAAAGTCCGAATTTCTTTCTTGGGAAAATGATTAAAATCTTGATTTTCTTCATGGGAAATATACACATTAAGATGGAGTTTACAACAGTAACGACGACAATTTTCAAATCAACACCCAGAACAAGAATCATAGCAGATCTGTTTTTTGATAAAAACTTTTTTCCAGGATTAATTTTTCGAAGCAGCATTCAATAGTACACTATTTTAAACATACAGAATATTTCTTTCCTCAGCAAAAGGGAGGTTATAACACAGTGTTGTATTACTTTTTGTGATACCTTGAACTTTATTAAATGAATTCACCAACTTTCTTGGGGCAAGTATCCTTTACCTCGTTTAGTGCAAACGGAGAGCAGATTTTCGATGCTTGCACAAACGGAGAAGTGACAGCGGTATTGTAGAATATTTTGCAAAGTTGTTGTCGACAATTAACCCAAGGACAATCAATTTTTTCAAACCTACATGGGGTAGTACTTAAGAAAACGCCTGTCAAATTCTCTTCATCAAAGGTCACAGAGGGAGATAAGACCCTATATATGAAGTTTTATAAATATAATTGTCAACATAATTTAAAAATAAAAATATTTAAGGCCACACACTCATGTACATTTTGGTACCAAAATATCACATGTACACCATGTAATACTTGAGAAAATAAGAAAATTCAAACGGATCTATCAAATTCTCTTTGTAACAGGTCGCAAATAATTGGAGATTAAGACCCCATTGTATGTTATAGACATAGCATCGTCCATATAATTGAATGAAAGTTATTTTAGTCCACACACTAGGGTCTCATGTACTTTTTGATACCAACATATCACATGTAAACCTTGTAATACTTGAGAAAATGGGAAAATTCAAATGGACCTGACTTTTTTTCTTTATTTATTGCTCGAGGAGTACAGGATACAACCTCTTTATATAAACCTTTGTAAATAAAAAGTTGGCAAGAAAATGAAATAAAAACTAGTTTTAGTGCACGCTCCAAAGTCTCATAATTTTATTGATACCAACTGGGTTTCTGTACACCCCCAAACATATGAGAAAATGGGGTAATTATTCATACAGGTCTATAGACGAAATACGCAGGAGGTCAGCTTTGAAACATGCTACTTTTAAATGGAATTCCCAAACCATTTTCTAACAACCTACTCAGAAATTGCATGGAATACTGGTACTAAAATTAATTTAATATTTTCAGTATCAATGGCAACATATATTTAAGATGGATATTTAGGGGATCTAACGGATTTTGTTGAATTGTTTAGCCAGGTAGTTCTCGGCCGCGATAGCCATTGTTTTCTGGTTAGGTCTCGTCACAGATCTTGTGTCATGCAGTAGTTCAGTAAGATTTCCCTTGGCGTATAGGGAGTTGCTGATCCGCCTTGTTTATAAGTCCTTGGTTTCCAATATGCAGGTTAGGCATATCCTAATCTCTTTTGAGATTCTTGCATGTGGCTGTTTTATTATGCTGTCATTTACTAATGCCACTTGCCAGAATCTCTTTTCAGCCCCTCTTTGCGTTATTCGGGTTTTCGTAACGATCAAAATCACCGTACAAACCTTTGTTTCCTGCAGATTGCATGGCACAGATAATATCAAGACATATTTTCCTTCATTGTCAGGCAAAATTTTGCATCATATGCCCTTATCAACACTGATAAATGTCCAAGTGAAAACAACAATATACAAATCGTCGCTTCCAATCTGATTAAAACCATATCTTTATTCCGCTTCTCTATTTGTCCCATTGCGGATAAAGATTTGGTGAAACCCCATAAGGGGTCGTCCTGGGGCGCTCTGATGACGTTTCAGTCACCGAGACCATTATTTCCAATAGCCAATCAATGACTAGGCTAGGTATGTGATAGTGATGCAATATGTAACAAACACTGTTCAAAAGCTACCTTGTGAGTCATGCATGCTGGGAATGTTTATTACATTCCTAGGAATTTGTAGCCCATCCACTGATTGGCTAGAAATCAGAGTTCACTAGAACATGACCCCTTACAGAGTTTCGTCAGATCTTTATCCGCACTAGGACGAATAGAGAAGCGGAAGAAAGATATGATTTTAATCAGATTGCCTTGCTTCGATCACGGCCATGTTTCAAAACTAAACATGTGTTTGAAGTAAGCATCAACCATGATTATAGTCTGTTCTCAAAAAGCGGGAAATTCAAACTGTCTTAAAGTAAAACTTATTTTTTTATTAGTTTTATTCCATGATTTTTATTAAACTAATGAAAGTAAACAATTTCGGTACATACAATAGTACTAAATAATCAATAATGGTTTCACACATTTAATCTACCTGTTTAATCATGAGTGAATTTGTAAACACTATAACTCACATGACTAGTTCTGTTCTGATAGAAACATGGCCATGATCGAAGAGAGGATTTTTGTTATTATTTTCACCTGGGGCCAGTTGTTCAAAACTTTAACCATTGATTAAGCTAACCAGTGGTTAAAGTTTGAGAGACATTTAATCTAATTTATAAGATTTCTATATAAAAATGTAAAGTACTTTACAATGCTGGTTACATATGCTGCAAATCAGTACACAGATTATGACTTAAACAGGTTGGGAGCAACCTCTCATTTGAGAGATAATCACTCAAATGAGTAACTATCTCTCTTTTCAGCAATCAGTCTCAAGGAATGAACAGAGGTAGACAAGTACTTAAAAATTAAAGTTTCAAAATTTTGACTTAAACTTAAAAGGGTACATCTTTTTAATATACTGACATAAAATACAAAAGAAGTTGACCTTTTCAACTTACCAGTTTGGAGTTTATAGCTGAAACGTTTGTGTAGCTATAAACTCCAAAACAGTAAGTTAAAAAAGTCAACTTGTTTTGTAAACTATATTCAGTACATGTATATTGTACACATGTACCCTTTGAATTTCAAATCATATTTCAAAAATTTCATTTTTAGTACTTGAAATTGACTACTGAAAAGAGAGATAGTTACTCATTTGAGTGATTATCTTTCAAATGAGAGGCTGCCCCCAACCTGTTAAAGTCTTCTAAATTCAAAGATATAGTCACATAAAATTTAACCATTGGTTAGCTTAACCAGTGGTTAAAGTTTCGAACAACAGGCCCCTGAACATTTATTGTGTTGTAAAGGGTATATGATGAAAAATTTTGCATGACAAGGAAGGAAAATATGTCTGGATATTATCTGTGACCTGCATTCAGCAGGAAACAAAGATCTGAATGGTGTTTTTGATTGTTAGTACATGGGGGTGGTGGTGTCAAATCACAAAAAACCCGAATAATGTGAAGAAGGACTGAAAAGAGATTCTGGCTAGTGGCAATAGTAAACGACAGCATAATAAAACAGCCATGTGCAAGAATCTCAAAAGAGATTAGGCTCATCCCTCTAAAGAGAGATATTCCCTGTTTAGAGAGATATTTCATTAGCATTTAAAAAATTGTCTCACTAAAGACAGATTTTTCCAGCTTCATGTATGAGTTCCCTAATACTAAAACTCAAAATTTTAGAATTTTGATTTGAAAATTAAAAGTGCACATCTTTTCAATGTCCTAAACAATATTTTTAAGAATGTTTGGAATTTCTCTCAACCGTTTTTGTTTTTATAGCTGCAGAAGTTTTACATCATCAAACTCGAAAATAGTACCGGTACTTCCTACAGGTCAACATCTTTTGCAAACATTGTTTAGAGTGTACTGTAGATGTTTGATTTTAAGTTTCAGGTCAAAATTATACAATTTGATTTTTTAGTACATGGGAACTCAGGAAACGTTGAAAATCAATGTCTCTCTAAACAGGGAATGTCTCTCTTTAGAGGGATGTGCCCAACCTGATATACTGTTAAAGACTTTTAAATCCATGCAAATGAAATGACTAATATTTTGATGAAGGATGTAAAAGTTTATGTTGTTTGTTTGGATCTCTATCAATTCGGACCTGCCCATATATGGTGATGTGTGTACACAACAGCACGAGGAGAAAACTATCAATGTAAATATGATGTCAGAATGAGATTTTTGTTTTCTATTGTTCTTCCTTTCTATTAACAGTTGAACTTTGATAACTTGAACTTTAGACTGAAGGTCATCATGCAGTACCAAGAACCTTAATATTTATACATTGTATATTCACAAGTATTTATTTATTTATTCATTTATTTATTTTATTTTTATGACTTTATTTGTCTATTGTGCAAGGTAGCTGTTAAATTAAAACTTTTAACATGTCAAAGAGTTTATGCATATATTAAATTTGATCGATATTTTTTCCCAAATGTTCCTTGTCTAGGAGAAAGGGGATCGATTTCTAACTTAAATGTTTCTAAAATTATGGAATAAGAAATTAAAACATCATACATATTAGTGAAAATAACTCACGAAATCTGATAAAATATTCGAAGTGTGTCCGTTATCTGCTTACACAAATATGCATCTGAGATCATGTGATCAACAATTAGCAAATTCCTTCAAATTTTAAGTTTGAAAACACAATAAATTTAATAGCAGAATGTCCTGTTGTCTGAAAATATTAAGATTTAATTATAGTAATATTTGGTGCTGTAGATAAGTGACTGGTTTTCCTTTATACTTTTTGTCAAAATCTCTCTCTCTCTCTGTACATTTATATTTATATAGTTGAATTTTCGAGGCAGCCTCCATATAAAACCTATTTAACTGCATTATAAGAATTGTTTTTTCTATATGTCAATAGGGGTAAAAACATGATGGTCATTGTGGTAACATGTAACGTTGGCTCTGATTGGGCAGTCTCTTGTTATGTAGTTATCAATGCGCCATAAAATGTTTGTTTTTTTCAATAAATATTGCAAGTTTCATCAAAAGTTTTGTTTTTCTTAACGAAGAAAAATAATTTTTTTATGTCATTCCCTAAATATCACAGTTATAAGATGATAACAGATTGTACATTTTTATGTTCAAATATTTGAGCACTTAGTCGAAACTGAGCAGTATTGCAAGACGCACAATATGATATTCATTGAACTCCAGAAATATTTTGTTCATCTTTCTACGGTTTGATTAAATGTGGGCACCTTTCATATTCACAACTTAGTTTCAATAATCTTTCCTTTTCTTTTCCTTCTTTTTCACTCCTACATTATTCTTTTTGCTCCCCTTTTTTTCTGGTGGCCAGGACAGTAAATCTGAATCTAAATCTAAGTTATAGTAAATTAAAAAACATATATATAACTCGGAAATTAAATTTTTGATTTTGAATGTTATAATACATCATGTAATATATCATGGTTATGAAGATGTTTTTAGGGATGTCCATAATTCTCCTTTGAATATATATGTAATCAATAATCAATTCAATAATTTATGAAAATGTTATATTTCTGTGGTGATAAGAAAAAAATAAAGTAATAAAGAACTGTTTCTCTCTATCCATTTTAATTTATGTATGTAAAAGGATACTCATATAAACAAGATAAACACAAATTTTTGGCCGGATTGCAAAGCAATTCTGATGTATAGATTGACAATGACAGTCTGTCTGTCTGTCTGTGTGTCAGCATCGTTGTTAAAGTTTCTGGTTTAAGCAAAATCTCGGCAACTAAAAGGAGTGTAAACATAATACCTCATACATAGTTTCTTTATGACCAGTGCTTTCAAATTATGCCATGACTTTTGACCTAGTGACCTTGACCTTGGGATTTGACCTACTTGTAACAAATTTTAATTTTGGTTATACATTGTATCTATCAAATCAATTTTGGTAGGGCTTTGACACTTCATACATAGGTTCTTTATAACAAGTGATTTCAATCGATACCATGACTTTTGACTTGTGACCTTGACCTTGTTTTGAGTTTGCTTTGCAATCTGGCCATACTGTCTTTAGCTGTTTCTTGTTTCTTGAATTGATTTAAAGCACAAAAGGCACTGATAGAGAAGCAACAGGAAAAAGAGAGGAAGAAGTTTCAAGAATTTAGAGAAAAGGTACTGTTGAAATAAAATATGTTCATCATGTTCATAGCAACACATGTTTCTTCAATGGAAATATATGTGATATAAGCTTTAAAAGCTTTACTTACAAATTTTGTTATTCCATGAAAAAAATACAAAACTGTGTTATATGGATAGATACATGATATTTTGAATTTTTGTACAGTTTGACTAAAAAAATCAATTTAAATCCAGTATTTTGTGGATTTTCAACTCTCTTTTTTATATTTTTTTTTGAGTGCTTTAACAACAAAGCAAGATTCTTTAAAACATTTTATGACAGACATTGTTAAATGAGTACTAGCACCTATATGACAGTGAATGTTATGTGACAGAGAAATGGAGTACTGGTACCTGTATGAAGTCAGTGTTAGGTGATAGAGAAAACTGGAGTACTGGTACTTGTATAACAGTCAGTGTTAGGTGATAGAGAGAATGAGTACTGGTACCTGTATGACAGTCAGTGTTAGGTGATAGAGACAACTGGTGCACTGATACCTGTATGACAGTCAGTATTAGGTGATAGAGAGAACTGGAGTACTGGTACCTGCATGACAGTCAGTGTTAGGTGATAGAGACAACTGGTGCACTGGTACCTGTATGACAGTCAGTATTAGGTGATAGAGAGAACTGGAGTACTGGTACCTGCATGACAGTCAGTGTAGGTGATAGAGAGAACTGGTGCACTGGTACCTGTATGACAGTCAGTGTTAAGTGATAGAGAGAAGTGGTGCACTGGTACCTGTATGAAAGTCAGTTAGGTGATAGAGAGAATGAGTACTGGTACCTGTATGACATTCATTGTTAGGTGATAGAAAGAACTGGAGTACTGGTACCTGTATGGCAGTCAGTGTAGGTGAAAGAGAGAACTGGTGTACTGGTACCTGTATGACATTCATTGTTAGGTGATAGAGAGAACTGGAGTACTGGCACCTGTATGGCAGTCAGTGTAGGTAAAAGAGAGAACTGGTGTACTGGTACCTGTATGACAGTCAGTGTTAGGTGATAGAGAGAATTGGTGTACTGGTACATGTTTGACAGTCAGTGTTAGGTAATAGAGAGAACTGGAGTACTGGTACCTGTATGACAGTCAGTGTTAGGTGATAGAGAGAATGAGTACTGGTACCTGTATGACAGTCAGTGTTAGGTGATAGAGAGAACTGGTGCACTGGTACCTGTATGAAAGTCAGTGTAGGCGATAGAGAGAATGAGTACTGGTACCTGTATGACAGTCAGTGTTAAGTGATAGAGAGAACTGGTGCACTGGTACCTGTATGACAGTCAGTGTAGGTGATAGAGAGAACTGGAGTACTGGTACCTGTATGACAGTCAGTGTAGGTGATAGAGAGAACTGGTGCACTGGTACCTGCATGACAGTCAGTGTTAGGTGATAGAGAGAACTGGTGTACTGTTACCTGTATGACAGTCAGTGTAGGTGATAGAGAGAATGAGTACTGGTACCTGTATGACAGTGAGTGTAGGTGATAGAGAGAACTGGTGTACTGGTACCTGTATGACAGTCATTGTTAGGTGATGGAGAGAACTGGAGTACTGGTACCTGCATGACAGTCAGTGTAGGTGATAGAGAGAACTGGTGTACTGGTACCTGCATGACAGTCAGTGTTAGGTGATAGAGAGAACTGGAGTACTGATACCTGTATGAAAGTCAGTGTAGGTGATAGAGAGAACTGGTGCACTGGTACCTGTATGAAAGTCAGTGTAGGTGATAGAGAGATGAGTACTGGTACCTGTATGACAGTCAGTGTTAGGTGATAGAGAGAACTGGTGTACTGGTACCTGTATGACAGTCAGTGTTAGGTGATAGAGAGAACTGGTGTACTGGTACCTGTATGACAGTCAGTATTAGGTGATAGAGAGAATGAGTACTGGTACTTGTATGACAGTCAGTGTTAGGTGATAGAGAGAACTGGTGCACTGGTACCTGTTTGACAGTCAGTGTTAGGTGATAGAGAGAACTGGTGCACTGGTATCTGTATGACAGTCAGTGTAGGTGATAGAGACAACTGGTGCACTGGTACCTGTATGACAGTCAGTGTTAGGTGATAGAGAACTGGTGTACTGGTACCTGTTTGACAGTCAGTGTTAGGTGATAGAGAGAACTGGAGTACTGGTACCTGTATGACAGTCAGTGTAGGTGATAGAGAGAACTGGTGCACTGGTACCTGTATGAGAGTCAGTGTAGGTGATAGAGAGAACTGGAGTACTGGTACCTGTATGGCAGTCAGTGTAGGTGAAAGAGAGAACTGGTGTACTGGTACCTGTATGACAGTCAGTGTTAGGTGATAGAGAGAATTGGTGTACTGGTACCTGTTTGACAGTCAGTGTTAGGTGATAGAGAGAACTGGAGTACTGGTACCTGTATGACAGTCAGTGTTAGGTGATAGAAAGAACTGGTGTACTGGTACCTGTATGACAGTGAGTGTAGGTGATAGAGAGAACTGGTGCACTGGTACCTGTATGAAAGTCAGTGTAGGTGATAGAGAGAATGAGTACTGGTACCTGTATGACAGTCAGTGTTAGGTGATAGAGAGAACTGGTGCACTGGTACCTGTATGAAAGTCAGTGTAGGCGATAGAGAGAATGAGTACTGGTACCTGTATGACAGTCAGTGTTAGGTGATAGAGAGAACTGGTGCACTGGTACCTGTATGACAGTCAGTGTAGGTGATAGAGAGAACTGGAGTACTGGTACCTGTATGACAGTCAGTGTAGGTGATAGAGAGAACTGGTGCACTGGTACCTGCATGACAGTCAGTGTTAGGTGATAGAGAGAACTGGTGTACTGGTACCTGTATGACAGTCAGTGTAGGTGATAGAGAGAATGAGTACTGGTACCTGTATGACAGTGAGTGTAGGTGATAGAGAGAAATGGTGTACTGGTACCTGTATGACAGTCATTGTTAGGTGATGGAGAGAACTGGAGTACTGGTACCTGCATGACAGTCAGTGTAGGTGATAGAGAGAACTGGTGTACTGGTACCTGCATGACAGTCATTGTTAGGTGATAGAGAGAACTGGAGTACTGGTACCTGTATGAAAGTCAGTGTAGGTGATAGAGAGAACTGGTGCACTGGTACCTGTATGAAAGTCAGTGTAGGTGATAGAGAGATGAGTACTGGTACCTGTATGACAGTCAGTGTTAGGTGATAGAGAGAACTGGTGTACTGGTACCTGTATGACAGTCAGTGTTAGGTGATAGAGAGAACTGGTGTACTGGTACCTGTATGACAGTCAGTATTAGGTGATAGAGAGAATGAGTGCTGGTACTTGTATGACAGTCAGTATTAGGTGATAGAGAGAACTGGTGCACTGGTACCTGTTTGACAGTCAGTGTTAGGTGATAGAGAGAACTGGTGCACTGGTATCTGTATGACAGTCAGTGTAGGTGATAGAGACAACTGGTGCACTGGTACCTGTATGACAGTCAGTGTTAGGTGATAGAGAGAACTGGTGTACTGGTACCTGTTTGACAGTCAGTGTTAGGTGATAGAGAGAACTGGAGTACTGGTACCTGTATGACAGTCAGTGTAGGTGATAGAGAGAACTGGTGCACTGGTACCTGTATGACAGTCAGTGTTAGGTGATAGAGAGAACTGGTGTACTGGTACCTGTATGGCAGTCAGTGTAGGTGAAAGAGAGAACTGGTGTACTGGTACCTGTATGACAGTCAGTGTTAGGTGATAGAGAGAATTGGTGTACTGGTACCTGTTTGACAGTCAGTGTTAGATGATAGAGAGAACTGGAGTACTGGTACCTGTATGACAGTCAGTGTTAGGTGATAGAGAGAACTGGTGTACTGGTACCTGTATGACAGTGAGTGTAGGTGATAGAGAGAACTGGTGCACTGGTACCTGTATGAAAGTCAGTGTAGGTGATAGAGAGAATAAGTACTGGTACCTGTATGACAGTCAGTGTTAGGTGATAGAGAGAACTGGTGCACTGGTACCTGTATGAAAGTCAGTGTAGGCGATAGAGAGAATGAGTACTGGTACTTGTATGACAGTCAGTGTTAGGTGATAGAGAGAACTGGTGCACTGGTACCTGTATGACAGTCAGTGTAGGTGATAGAGAGAACTGGAGTACTGGTACCTGTATGACAGTCAGTGTAGGTGATAGAGAGAACTGGTGCACTGGTACCTGCATGACAGTCAGTGTAGGTGATAGAGAGAACTGGTGTACTGGTACCTGTATGACAGTCAGTGTAGGTGATAGAGAGAATGAGTACTGGTACCTGTATGACAGTGAGTGTAGGTGATAGAGAGAACTGGTGTACTGGTACCTGTATGACAGTCATTGTTAGGTGATGGAGAGAACTGGAGTACTGGTACCTGCATGACAGTCATTGTAGGTGATAGAGAGAACTGGTGTACTGGTACCTGTATGACAGTCAGTGTTAGGTGATAGAGAGAACTGGAGTACTGGAACCTGTATGACAGTCAGTGTTAGGTGATAGAGAGAATGAGTACCGGTACCTGTATGGCAGTCAGTGTAGGTGATAGAGACAACTGGTGCACTGGTACCTGTATGACAGTCAGTGTAGGTGATAGAGAGAACTGGTGCACTGGTACCTGTATGAAAGTCAGTGTAGGTGATAGAGAGATGAGTACTGGTACCTGTATGACAGTCAGTGTTAGGTGATAGAGAGAACTGGAGTACTGGTACCTGTATGAAAGTCAGTGTTAGGTGATGGAGAGAACTGGTGTACTGGTACCTGTATGACAGTCAGTATTAGGTGATAGAGAGAATGAGTACTGGTACTTGTATGACAGTCAGTGTTAGGTGATAGAGAGAACTGGTGCACTGGTACCTGTTTGACAGTCAGTGTTAGGTGATAGAGAGAACTGGAGTACTGGTACCTGTATGACAGTCAGTGTAGGTGATAGAGACAACTGGTGCACTGGTACCTGTATGACAATATTAGGTGATAGAGAGAAATGGTGTACTGGTACCTGTATGACAGTCAGTGTTAGGTGATAGAGAGAACTGGTGTACTGGTACCTGTGTGAAGTCAGTGTAGGTGATAGAGAGAACTGAAGTATTAATACACTGTACCTTATGACAGATAGTATTAGTTGATTGAGAGAGAACTGTAGTAGTGCCTATAAAAATCACAGTAATGTCTTAGATATATTGGTTGATCAACTCAGTTGCCCCTACTGGGTAGCTCACTCAGTCACTGATACCCTAGAAACCCCAGCATCTGTGGGTATGTAGTGTGATTCCTCTAATACCAACTGCCTTTGCTTTTTAATGTTTTTAAGGAATATTGCTTATGCAAACAAATCAATACACTTTGTTGTGATAAAGATGATAAAACTCATTTGAATTTTCAGATACAGAAACGAATTCATGAATTCATTAAAGATGCTAAATTGCAGAAATACAAATTTGAGCCCATGGATAGAGTGTATCGAACCATTGTGTGAGTTTGAGTTGCTCTTGTTATTTATAACTTCTTTACAGTAGATAAATTGATAAATTATTCCCTTGATAATACTTAGTCATTACTTTGATTCTGACAAATTTGGCAAATTTTTTTTTATAAGATTTGACCTTCACTACATTACAATTATGATAATTGTGATGTGTTGAAGGTCAGATCCTAAAAGTTTACAAGTTGAAGCTAGATCAAATCTCATAGATCAGTTAATCTCAAGTCTTGTGTATATTGAAAGAGAAAAATTAAAGTTCACTTTGAAAATTTTTCAATGCCCCAGTCAAAAGCATGCCTGTTGGTTTTGGGGTCAAAGTTTGGTCACTTCTGCTAATAAAGGTTGAAATTATTAAGTTTTGGTTGATAAATCAAGTACCATGCACCCTATAATAACCACATTTGGATTTACTTTTTCTTATGAAAGGATCGAGGAAGTGCATATTAATTTCGGGATCAATGGGTCAAAAGTCAAGATAAATACAGACTGTAATTATTGGTTTGTAGATGATAAATCAAGCACCATGCCTCTTAATCACTAATTATACACCCACATTTAAAAATGAGGATGTATTATGCTATACCGCTGTCGTCTGCCCGTTCGTCCGTCCGTCCGGGCTACTGAATGATAGGGTAGAACCTACTGTGACACGGGACCTCGGTTTTTACTGTCTCATCTGAAAGACAGAACACCGGTGTGCCCAGGGCATGAATCGAACCCGGGACCTTGTGGTCACAAGCATGTGGGTTTCAAAGTTGGGGTGAGGCCCCAGGGGTGGGGGAAAATGGGCAGGGTAGGAAAAGCTTGTCCGGGCTTCTCCTCCTTAACTAAAAGGGGAACAAAACTTTTGATGGTGTCATATGAAAGGATGTGGCTTGTAGTTGTGCATGTGGGTTTCAAAGTTGGGGTCAGGTCCCTGGGGTTGGGGAAAATGGGCAGGGTTGGAAAAGCTTGTCCGGACTTTTCTTCCTTAACTAAAGGGGGAACAAAACTTTTGATTGTGTTATATGAAAGGGTGTGGGTTTTAGTTGTGCATGTGGGTTTCAAAGTTGGGGTCAGGTCCCTGGGGTGGGGGAAAGGGGTGGGGTCAGAAAAACTTGTCCGGGCTTCTCCTCCTTAACTAAAGGGGGAACAAAACTTTTGATGGTGTCATATAAAAGGATGTGGTTTGTATTTGTGCATGTGGGTTTCAAAGTTGGGGTCAGGCCCCTGGGGTGGGGGAAAATGGGCAAGGTCGGAAAAGTTTTCCGGGCCTCTGCTCCTTATCTAAAGGGGGAATAAAACTTTTGATGGTGTCAAATGAAAGGATGGGGCTTGTAGAACACATTGGTGCGGGCGTATCATGCACCTGTTAGCGGTGCCCTATTTTTACCTTGGTGGCTGAAAATTTATGAAAAGAGTGGTTTTTATTTATTACCTTATTTGAACAACTTGGAAGAGATAAAATAACCACTGCAGAGGCATCTGTTTTACAAACAGTTGTTTGTTAATGGCCTATCTGTTTAACAGTATATCTTATCGATATGAAGTCTCGACTGGATGATAGAGTATACAATGTATATAGCCAGTTGTTTGTCCTATCTGAAAATTAATATTCAGAGTGGCTGGTTTATAAAAGGTCAGTTAAATGGATATGAGATGTTTACTGAATGATAGGGTAGAATCTTTAGCTGGTCATAAGGGAAATTGATACCTTTCTGATATTAAAAATGATAACCTAAATGAAATGGAACTTTCAATATTTAAAGTTGATACTCCTTCTGAAGTATATTTCCAAATAACATGACACCTTAACTGAATTCTAGAATAGTAATACTTGAAGTGTTTACTAAATGGACCAGTGCATCATTACAACAAACTCATTTCAAACGCTAGAAATAAGAATCATCTTGTCACAGACTGTTTTTAACTCACCTATGTTGAAAGCTCAAGTGAGCTTTTCTGATCACCCATTGTGTGTCGTCCGTCCGTCGGTCTGTCTGTGAACTTATGACATTTTCAACTTCTTCAGAAGCACTGGAAGAATTTTGATGAAACTTGGTATAGTTACATGAATTACTTTAGGTCTTTTACCAGCTTCGTACATTCACTCACTGGTGGCATCACTATAGCTGAAAATAGGTTGCAAAGGGTATCCTTCTTTGAAAATCTTCTTCTCCAGAATCCCTGTTTGGATGATAAAACTAATATCATCTGAGTGATTTAGAAGCTTATATGTATCAAGTTTGTTCATTTCATTAAAATCAGATAATTAAGTTTTGACATTATTTTTTGCATTTTTTCAGACTTAACATTTTTATGCATAGTAGCATAATTTTTATCAATATTTCCCTTTGGTTGACTTTTAATGCACTGAAATGCTTATCTAAGTGAGAATATAGTAAAGGAATGGGTTTTTAATGAAAGAAATTTGTCAAATTTTGATTTTTGAATTTTTCTTGAATTTTTTGAGATTGCAAAGAGGCATAGAGGGGGGATTTTTTATGTGGTTGCAATATTTTTTATAGCTCAGGTGAGCAATATAGGCCCACTTGATTATGCAGCCAGTGGAGCATAAATTTATTTTTGATAATCTGGTTTTATTTCCTTGCATTTGTCAACTTTTCAGACATGAAGTTGCTGATGTTGCAGGATTAACGTCTTTCTCATTTGGAATAGAAGAACATGACCGATATGTAATGCTATGGAAAAAGGTACAGCATCTCAATATTTCCCATCAAAATGTCTGCACAGAGGAAGATTTATTATCCCCTTGAAACAGTATAGCAAGAGAATATAGTAACAGTATCGTTCATGGGTAGGTGGGTGGATGCATGCTGGCATTAGTGTGTGCAGCTGTAACAAAACCCTGTAGACACTCTAGAAGTCACAGTTTTGGTCCTATTGAGTTCATTTTTCTCATGTAGCTTCAATATAAGGAGGGAAAGATCCCTATTAATTTTTCAATATAAGAAGAGGAAGATTCCTATTGATTTTGGGGTTAGAAAGTTGGTTGGTTTGTTGATTGGTGTTTTTCTTTCAACAATTTTTCAATTATATCACAACATGGAAGCAGGAGGTGGGGTTAAAAGGTCAAAGGTTAATGTCACTAGGAGCATCATAGAAAAACCATGGAAACGCTCTAGAAACCACAATTTTAGCACTGTTTGCTTCATATTTCACATATGGCTTAAATATAATGAGAAGGAGGTCCCTATTGATTTTTAGGGCCAAAAGGTCAAACATCAAAGTCAATTTAGTACCATGAATTTTGCTGCCATGTTAGGAGATGCCACTCTTGGCATTGCTCTTGTTTAAAGTCTGTCTGAGCTGATGCTCAAATGAGCTATTATAAGCATAGCAATGTGTCTTTTGTCTGTCTTCTTGTTGAAAGCTTTTTCTTCAGAACCCTTGAAGTGATTGTTGAATTTGTAATGCTGTCTGTGTGTCAAGGTTTAAGTGTCAGACCCTTTGTATTAGATATATAGCCATTACTGTGGCTTGCTATTGACCATAAATTATTTATTTCTGTAGTTTATCTTCTTGCAGTAAAGATTGTATAAGTAAGTATGTCATGCATTATTAAATGTGATGTTGGGAAATTCAGGTATAGACAGAAAAGACCAAGTGCAACCTTCAGAATGTCAAAGAAAAGTAATATCATTACTTGAATGGAGTTTATTATCCTTTGTAGTATCAGAATGGTTTCATATTTAAGTATAATATTGATGTATGCCAAACAAAATGTTTTATTTAAGTAGTGGCCGACACTACACTGGATCCTTTCATACAGTTAGTGACAAGACACAATGGTTCTTGCACCTTTTATAAATTACTTAAGTTAACATACAGATGGGTGCAGTCCTAACATAACATACACGTTAACGCGAAAAGCGGTCGCGAGGACTGCTCTAGCACACGTGCTAGGACTGCTCGACCGGACGCGCGTGCGCTCCTTGCGTTAACGCGGTAGGGAATTCGCGTTAACGCGATTTATTCCCGCGTGCGCTCGGTCCAGTCGCACGTTCACATGTCTATATTTGTAATTCTCTTTGCAGTACGGATGGAGAAAATAAAACGGATCTAATTAAATTACCGCGAATGACGCCATAAAAACGTGTATTAAATGAAATGTTAAAATGACACCCTGCATTAAGGATTTCATATGTAATATAACAAAGGAAATTATCGCATAGACATGCAATAAGGTAATTATGAAAAAAGACTTCGTCAGTTTATCCTAGCATGATTACTTTCTAATTTCATTTATTTATTTATTTTTAATTAGTTTATTTATATATATATTTCTTATTTGTTTATTCATTTATGATTAGTTTATCATTGTATTTACATGTATTTCTTATTTATGTATTTATTATTATTATTTTTAATTAAGCTATCTTCTATAATATATGAATATAATAATTATCATCGTTATTATTATCTTTATTAATTTTTACTTCATTATTATTATTATTATTATTATTATTATTATTATTATTATTATTATTATTATTATTTTCCTAAAATAAGAATAAATTTCATTAAAGTCAATGTTCGGAAATTGCGTTCAATATTTCTGAAATTCATCCCTCAACTCGGAAGGGTTTTATTTAATTCTAAATATTTTACTTACCCATTAATATGTTTTTAAATTTCAACATACAATGTGTATATCGATTCTCCTTCAAATCCTTCTGTATGAACATGTTAATACAAGTTCTAAGCTGTAAGCAAGCAAACGAGGCAGTCAAAGCGCGTTAACGCGGCAGTCAAGCGCGTTCACGCGGTCTCGAAATTAAGTTCACGTGGAAATCTGCGTTAACGCTAACGCGTGTGCCCAGCAGTCCTGAGCGCACGAGGAAAGCAAACTTCACGTTAACGCTACGTTAACATAATGTTATGTTAGGACTGCACCCCACTGTACCATATTACTATCATAGTTTAGTTTTCATCTTATCAGATAACAATAGTTTTTGGAAGTATGACTCTTTGTTGCTTAAAAGACATAACCAAAAATATTTCCTAGTATTCAGTAAGCTATAATTATTTTGTTCTGCCTTTGGTGTATTTTAATAACACATGTAAAAATCCTGTATTGATATTTTAATATGTTATGCAGGAATATGCCCCAAATGATGATGAATTAAATGCATACAAGAGAGGTGAAGAATGGGACCCAGAGAAAGCAAAGCAGCTAGCCAAGCAAATGGTAAGCTTGCATATGTTAGCTGTGTGTGAGTCAGGATATTGGATAGACCGGAATAACTCTGGTACCGGTAGCTATGTGCGAATCAAGGTATGCTGTAGAGTGGAATGACTCTGGTAGCTATGTGTGAGTCAGAGTATGCTGTAGAGTGGAATGACTCTGGTAACTATGTGTGAGTCAGGGTATGCTGTAGAGTGGAATGACTCTGGTAGCTATGTGTGAGTCAGGGTATGCTGTAGAGTGGAATGACTCTGGTAACTATGTGCGAATCAGGGTATGCTGTAGAGTGGAATGACTCTGGTAGCTATGTGTGAGTCAGGGTATGCTGTAGACTGGAATGAATCTGGTAGCTATGTGTGAATCAGGGTATTGGATAGAGAGGAATGACTCTGGTAGCTATGTGTGAGTCAGGGTATTAGTAGAGAGGAATGACTTTGGTAGCTATGTGTGAATCAGGGTATCTGGTAAAGAGGAATGACTCTGGTAGATATGGGTGAGACAGGGTATTTGGTAGAGATAAATGACTGGTAGCTATGTGTGAGTCTGGGTATCTGATAGAGAGGAATGACTCTGGTAGCTATGTGTGAGTCAGGGTATCTGGTAGAGAGGAATGACTCTGGTAGTTATGTGTGAGTCAGGGTATCTGGTAGAGAGGAATGACTCTGGTGGCTATGTGTGAGTCAGGGTATTTGTAGAGAGGAATGACTCTGGTAGCTATGTGTGAGTCAGGGTATCTGATAAAGAGGAATGACTCTGGTAGCTATGTGTGAGTCAGGGTATCTGGTAGAGAGGAATGACTCTGGTAGCTATGTGTGAGTCAGGGTATCTGGTAGAGAGGAATGACTCTGGTAGTTATGTGTGAGTCAGGGTATCTGATAGAGAGGAATGACTCTGGTAGCTATGTGTGAGTCAGGGTATCTGGTAGAGAGGAATGACTCTGGTAGCTATGTGTGAGTCAGGGTATCTGATAGAGAGGAATGACTCTGGTAGGTATGTGTGAGTCAGGGTATCTGGTAGAGAGGAATGACTCTGGTAGTTATGTGTGAGTCAGGGTATCTGATAGAGAGGAATGACTCTGGTAGCTATGTGTGAGTCAGGGTATCTGGTAGAGAGGAATGACTCTGGTAGGTATGTGTGAGTCAGGGTATTAGTAGAGAGGAATGACTCTGGTAGCTATGTGTGAGTCAGGGTATTAGTAGAGAGGAATGACTTTGGTAGCTATGTGTGAATCAGGGTATCTGGTAGAGAGGAATGACTCTGGTAGTTATGTGTGAGTCAGGGTATCTGATAGAGAGGAATGACTCTGGTAGCTATGTGTGAGTCAGGGTAACTGGTAGAGAGGAATGACTCTGGTAGCTATGTGTGAGTCAGGGTATCTGGTAGAGAGGGATGACTCTGGTAGTTATGTGTGAGTCAGGGTATCTGGTAGAGAGGAATGACTCTGGTACATATGTGTGAGTCAGGGTATCTGATAGAGAGGAATGACTCTGGTAGCTATGTGTGAGTCAGGGTATCTGGTAGAGAGGAATGACTCTGGTAGCTATGTGTGAGTCAGGGTATCTGGTAGAGAGGAATGACTCTGGTAGTTATGTGTGAGTCGGGGTATCTGGTAGAGAGGAATGACTCTGGTAGCTATGTGTGAGTCAGGGTATATGTAGAGAGGAATGACTCTGGTAGCTATGTGTGAGTCGGGGTATCTGGTAGAGAGGAATGACTCTGGTAGCTATGTGTGAGTCAGGGTATTTGTAGGGAGGAATTACTATAGTAGCTATGTGTGAGTCAGGGTATTTGTAGAGAGGAATGACTCTGGTAGGTATGTGTGAGCCAGGGTATCAGGTAGAGAGGAATGACTCTGGTAGCTATGTGTGAGTCAGGGTATTCGGTAGAGAGGAATGACTCTGGTAGCTATGTGTGAGCCAGGGTATCTGGTAGAGAGGAATCGCTGTCATTTTAGGGTTATAAACTGTAACAAATCTCAAACATCGTATTCATATGTATTTGAATGTGTTCACAAAAACCATTTCATAAATGTATGATCTGTTTTGGCTATTTTTTTTTTCAACTTTTTTTTGCGTTATTTAATAACATTTATATTACATATTAGCAATTTAATTAACTTGTTTTCAGATGAAGTTTTGTTTGGAAGTGTGTCCCTTTGTAACAGAAATGCCATAAGTATAAATATATCAAGAATTTTCAGTATAGAAGAAATATTTTTTGACTGTACATGAATTGATAACACATAGACAGAATGATATACATGTATAAGAAAAGGAATGAATTAGAGTAAGTACATTCACAAGACATTCACAAGATTTTAATATGAAGTGTAAAAGATATGACCATTAATAATTTGAAGCTTCTGTACATGCATTCATATACTAAAATAATTTAAGCAATTGAAGCTGAAAGATTCTATCCATCTATGCACCTGGCTGTGATAAACTTTCTATATTTTTGACTTTCTTTTAAAGTACTCTTCAGAATTTCATGAATTGATTGATTGCATATTGTTTTAGATCACTCCATGATTATTTCACTTATGGGCATCTGCCTGATGCATTGTATACAAATTTCGACCTTTACAACAGACCCACCCGAAGCAATGAGTGAAATACGTGCCACGCCTACTGTGACACAGAACCTCGGTTTTTACTGTTTCATCCGGAAGACAGAACACTGGTGCACCCAGGGCAGGAGTCAAACCCATTACCTCTCCATTATGAGCCAAGCACCTTATCCACTAGGCCACACCGGCTTCAGATTTTCATGAAACTTAGTAGAATTGAAGTATTTAAGATCCATTCAAGACCACAATTAATGTTGTTGTTTATCATCCATATTTGCCAAGGGGTTGATCCCAAGCAGGAAAACATTGGCCTTTGACAAGCTTCTTTAGACCATCTTCATAGAATGCAAAATATTTGTAACAAAGTTATCTAGAAGGGTGTCTTTAATAGAATAGTGGTTTTCTTTGGTTCCATTGCAAAGTCAAATTATTGACATTTTTGACATATTCTCAGACTTTGTCTTTCATACATATTTGAGATAATTTGTAGTTTCTTACTTAAAACAAGCCGTCGTGGCCTAGTGGTATCGCGTCGGACTCCTGATCGGGAGGCCGGGGTTCGAGTCCCACTGTGGTCTTGCCGGTGTCATATCTTTTGGACGAGACAGTAAAAACCGAGGCTTCGTGTCGTGGTATGCATGGCACGTTAAAGATCCTTCACTGCTTCCGGTGGGTCTGTTGCAAAGGTCAAAATTTGTATGCCCCTCATCAGGCATATGCCGTCACCATATACGTGAAATATTCGTGGTGTGACGTAAAACAAAAACCAATCAATCAATCTTACTTAAAACTTTTCATGATACATTAATTTTGTGTAATTTATCTGTCAAGATATGATGATATACCGGGTATGTACTGTAAAGAAACGAAATGTAAAGTAGTTTTAGATATTTAGGAAGATAGAGAGGGTTGCACTATTGTATGTTGTATTACATTTCGGCAGTTTTTCTCAGAACTTATTAATAGAATGAAATATTCAATATACAAGTGTTGTTGCTTTTTTTTTGCATATGTCCTCCAGGGGTTACTAAGATTCAAATTCAAAGTTGACACAATAGTTTCCTTTGCAAAAAAAAAAAAAAAGAGAAAAAAAAGAAAAAGCCAACTTCAGATGTGCTTCATAAAACACAAAACAGATCAGTATGTTTAGATGTGGTGTTGTATTGGTTTCATTCTGAAATAAATTTCTGATGACCATATTATTTGATTTCAGAAAATTCAGATAAGCTCTAATTTTGTCATAATGTTTAATGTACTCAAATGAGCAATACATGTACATGTGTATATGCCCAATGTGTGCCTGTTGTAACTTTCCATGTAATGATTCAATAAGAAATATTTTGATGTCATTTCATATTTCTTGAGTGCTTGTGAATAAAACTATGCATATACACATATTTTGTACCCAACTCAGTATATGATAGGATAAGATGTAGAATTCAATAGTTATTGTTTTACTTAATATCATTTAGGAAGAAGATCGTCTGCAGGAGTTACATGAAGAGAGAACTGCTGGCAGACAGAAAATTATACCTGCATCAAATTATAAGGAAAAATATAAGCATCTGATTGGGGATATTGCTGCCAAAGATGCGGCCAGGGAAACTACAGCTAATATGTCATATGGATTTGGTGTGTATCTAAGGGTGGAAGTTAACAAGTTATAATAGTGTAAATTAGATAAAACTAGGAATTACTATTAACAGGTTATACATATTGTGGTGAAAGATGGGTTAATCTAATTTATAAGATGGTAGTTCATTTTACTTAGTAACATCTTAGATACTGCCCTGGATTTTTATCATAAGTACTGTCCTGCTTTTTTTTTGGTCATAGATACTGCTTTGATAATTATTGATCATAAAAATAATGCTCTTTCTTGAAGTCGACTTTTGTGATTTTCTGTTTGGTATAGTTTACAAAGCAGAAATGTGTCAACTCTCCTCATGAATATTCATAGTTTTTTTGTAGAGATGAGTAGTTCAAGATTCCAATAGTTCCCACTTTATCTTGCCCATTGTGATAAAAATTTATCTTTTTGAAATAATTATTTAGAAATAATTTTCAAGGAATATTTTCATGTAATTATTCAGTCTGAATCCATCCAAAATTAAAGTCCTGGCTAATTTAAGCAATAACATGTATATGGCTACTGTAAGCTGTAACATGTGTATGGCTACTGTAAGCTATAACATGTGTATGGCTACTGTAAGCTGTAACATGTATATGGCTACTGTAAGCTATAACTTGTGTATGGCTACTGTAAGCTATCACATGTGTATGGCTACTGTAAGCTATAACATATATATGGCTACTGGAAGCTGTAACATGTATATGGCTACTGTAAGCTATCACATGTGTATGGCTACTGTAAGCTATAACATATATATGGCTACTGGAAGCTGTAACATGTGTATGGCTACTGTAAGCTATAACATGTGTATGGCTACTGTAAGCTATAACATGTGTATGGTTACTGTAAGCTATAACATGTGTATGGCTACTGGAAGCTGTAACATGTGTATGGCTACTGTAAGCTATAACATGTAGATGGCTACTGTAAGCTACAACATCTGTATGGCTACTGTAAGCTGTAACATGTTTGTGGCTACTGTAAGCTATAACATGTGTATGGCTACTGTATGCTATAACATGTGTATGGCTACTGTAAGCTGTAACATGTATATGGCTACTGTAAGCTATAACATGTGTGTGGCTACTGTAAGCTATAACATGTGTATGGCTACTGTAAGCTATAACATGTGTATGGCCACTATAACCTATAACATGTGTATGGCTACTGTAAGCTATAACATGTGTATGTCTACTGTAAGCTATAATATGTATATGGCTACTGTAAGCTATAACATGTGTATGACTACTGTAAGCTATAACATGTGTATGGCTACTGTAAGCTGTAACATGTGTATGACTACTGTAAGCTATAACATGTGTATGGCTACTGTAAGCTATAACATGTGTATGGCTGCTGTAAGCTATAATATGTATATGGCTACTGTAAGCTATAACATGTGTATGGCTACTGTAAGCTATAACATGTGTATGGCTATTGTAAGCTACAACATGTGTATTGCCACTGTAAGCTATAACATGTATATGGCTACTGTAAGCTATAACGTGTATGGCTACTGTAAGCTATAACATGTGTATGGCTACTGTAAGCTGTAACATGTCTATGACTACTGTATGCTATAACATGTATATGGCTACTGTAAGCTATAACATGTATATGACTACTGTATGCTATAACATGTGTATGGCTACTGTTAGCTATAACATGTGTATGGCTACTGTACATGTAAGCTATAACGTGTATGGCTACTGTAAGCTATAACATGTATATGGCTACTGTATACTATAACATGTGTATGGCTTCTGTAAGCTATAACATGTATATGGCTACTGTAAGCTGTAACATGTATATGACTACTGTATGCTATAACATGTATATGAATACTGTATGCTATAACATGTATATGACTACTGTATGCTATAACATGTGTATGGCTACTGTAAGCTATAAGATGTGTATGGCTACTGTAAGCTATAACATGTATGGCTACTGTAAGCTATAACATATATGGCTACTGTAAGCTATAACATGTATATGGCTACTGTAAGCTATAACATGTATATGGCTACTGTAAGCTATAACATGTGTATGGCTACTGTAAGCTATAACATGTGTATGGCTACTGTATGCTATAACATGTGTATGGCTACTGTAAGCTATAACGTGTATGGCTGCTGTAAGCTATCACATGTATATGGCTACTGTAAGCTATAACATGTATATGGCTACTGTAAGCTGTAACATGTATATGGTTACTGTAAGCTATAACATATATTTGGCTACTGTAAGCTATAACATATGTATGGCTACTGTAAGCTGTAACATGTATATGGCTACTGTATGCTATAACATGTGTATGGCTACTGTTAGCTATAACATGTGTATGGCCACTGTAAGCTATAACATGTGTATGGCTACTGTAAGCTATAACGTGTATGGCTACTGTAAGCTATAACATGTGTATGGCTACTGTAAGCTATAACATGTGTATGGTTACTGTAAGCTATAATATCTGTATGACTACTGTAAGCTATAACATGTGTATGGCTACTGTAAGCTGCAACATGTATATGGTTCCTGTAAGCTATACATGTGTTTGGCCACTGTAAGCTATAATATATGTATGGCTATTGTAAGCTATAACATGTGTATTGCCACTGTTAGCTATAACATGTGTATGGCTACTGTAAGCTATAACATGTGTATGGCTACTGTAAGCTATAACATGTATATGACTACTGTATGCTATAACATGTATATGGCTAGTGTAAGGTATAACATGTATATGGCTACTGTAAGCTATAACATGTGTATGGCTACTGTAAGCTATAACATGTATATGGCTACTGTATGCTATAACATGTGTATGGCTACTGTTAGCTATAACATGTGTATGGCCACTGTAAGCTATAACATGTGTATGGCTACTGTAAGCTATAACGTGTATGGCTACTGTAAGCTATAACATGTGTATGGCTACTGTAAGATATAACATGTGTATGGTTACTGTAAGCTATAATATCTGTATGACTACTGTAAGCTATAACATGTGTATGGCTACTGTAAGCTGCAACATGTATATGGTTCCTGTAAGCTATACATGTGTTTGGCCACTGTAAGCTATAATATATGTATGGCTATTGTAAGCTATAACATGTGTATTGCCACTGTTAGCTATAACATGTGTATGGCTACTGTAAGCTATAACATGTGTATGGCTACTGTAAGCTATAACATGTATATGACTACTGTATGCTATAACATGTATATGGCTAGTGTAAGGTATAACATGTATATGGCTACTGTAAGCTATAACATGTGTATGGCTACTGTAAGCTATAACATGTGTATGGCTACTGTAAGCTATAACATGTGTATGGCTACTGTAAGCTATAACATGTATATGGCTACTGTAAGCTATAACATGTGTATGGCTACTGTAAGCTATAACATGTGTATGGCTACTGTAAGCTATAACATGTGTATGGCTACTGTAAGCTATAACATGTGTATGGCTACTGTAAGCTATAACATGTATATGGCTACTGTAAGCTATAACATGTGTATGGCTACTGTAAGCTATAACATGTGTATGGCTACTGTAAGCTATAACATGTATATGGCTGCTGTAAGCTATAATATCTATATGGCTACTGTAAGCTATAACATGTGTATGGCTACTGTAAGCTATAATATGTATATGGTTACTGTAAGCTATAACATGTGTATGGCTACTGTAAGCTATAACATGTGTATGGCTATTGTAAGCTATAACATGTGTATTACCACTGTAAGCTATAACATGTGTATGGCTACGGTAAGCTATAACGTGTATGGCTACTGTAAGCTATAACATGTGTATGGCTACTGTAAGCTGTAACATGTATATGACTACTGTATGCTATAACATGTATATGGCTACTGTAAGCTATAACATGTATATGACTACTGTATGCTATAACATGTGTATGGCTACTGTAAGCTATAACATGTGTATGGCTACTGTAAGCTATAATGTGTATGGCTACTGTAAGCTATAACATGTGTATGGCTACTGTAAGCTATAACATGTATATGGCTACTGTAAGCTATAACATGTGTATGGCTACTGTATGCTATAACATGTGTATGGCCACTGTAAGCTATAACATGTGTATGGCTACTGTAAGCTATAACGTGTATGGCTACTGTAAGCTATAACATATATATGGCTACTGTATGCTATAACATATATATGGCTACTGTAAGCTATAACATGTGTATGGCTACTGTAAGCTATAACATGTGTATGGCTACTGTATGCTATAACATGTGTATGGCTACTGTAAGCTATAACGTGTATGGTTACTGTAAGCTATAACATGTGTATGGCTACTGTAAGGTATAACATCTGTATGGCTACTGTATGTTATAACATGTGTATGGCTACTGTAAGCTATAACGTGTATGGCTACTGTAAGCTATAACATGTGTATGGCTACTGTAAGCTATAACATGTATATGACTACTGTATGCTATAACATGTGTATGGCTACTGTAAGCTATAGCATGTGTATGGCTACTCTAAGCTATAACGTGTATGGCTACTGTAAGCTATAACATGTATATGACTTCTGTATGCTATAACATGTGTATGGCTACTGTAAGCTATAACATGTGTATGGTTACTGTAAGCTATAACGTGTATGGCTACTGTAAGCTATAACATGTGTATGGCTACTGTAAGCTATAACATGTATATGGCTACTGTAAGCTATAACATGTGTATGGCTACTGTAAGCTATAACATGTGTATGGCTACTGTAAGCTATAACATGTATATGGCTACTGTAAGCTATAACATGTGTATGGCTACTGTAAGCTATAACATGTGTATGGCTACTGTAAGCTATAACGTGTATGGCTACTGTAAGCTATAACATGTGTATGGCTACTGTAAGCTGTAACGTGTATGGCTACTGTAAGCTGTAACATGTGTATGGCTACTGTAAGCTATAACATGTATATGACTACTGTATGCTATAACATGTATATGGCTACTGTAAGCTATAACATGTATATGACTAATGTATGTTATAAGATGTGTATGGCTACTGTAAGCTATAACATGTGTATGGCTACTGTAAGCTATAATGTGTATGGCTACTGTAAGCTATAACATGTATATGGCTACTGTAAGCTATAACATGTGTATGGCTACTGTATGCTATAACATGTGTATGGCCACTGTAAGCTATAACATGTGTATGGCTACTGTAAGCTATAACGTGTATGGCTACTGTAAGCTATAACATATATATGGCTACTGTAAGCTATAACATGTGTATGGCTACTGTAAGCTATAACATGTATATGGCTACTGTAAGCTATAACATGTGTATGGCTACTGTAAGCTATAACATGTGTATGGCTACTGTATGCTATAACATGTGTATGGCTACTGTAAGCTATAACGTGTATGGCTACTGTAAGCTATAACATGTGTATGGCTACTGTAAGCTATAACATGTATATGGCTACTGTAAGCTATAACATGTGTATGGCTACTGTATGCTATAACATGTGTATGGCCACTGTAAGCTATAACATGTGTATGGCTACTGTAAGCTATAACGTGTATGGCTACTGTAAGCTATAACATATATATGGCTACTGTAAGCTATAACATGTGTATGGCTACTGTAAGCTATAACATGTATATGGCTATTGTAAGCTATAACATGTGTATGGCTACTGTAAGCTATAACATGTGTATGGCTACTGTATGCTATAACATGTGTATGGCTACTGTAAGCTATAATGTGTATGGCTACTGTAAGCTATAACATGTGTATGGCTACTGTAAGGTATAACATGTGTATGGCTACTGTATGCTATAACATGTGTATGGCTACTGTAAGCTATAACGTGTATGGCTACTGTAAGCTATAACATGTGTATGGCTACTGTAAGCTATAACATGTATATGACTACTGTATGCTATAACATGTGTATGGCTACTGTAAGCTATAACATGTGTATGGCTACTCTAAGCTATAACGTGTATGGCTACTGTAAGCTATAACATGTGTATGGCTACTGTAAGCTATAACATGTGTATGGTTACTTAAAGCTATAATGTGTATGGCTACTGTAAGCTATAACATGTGTATGGCTACTGTAAGCTATAACATGTATATGGCTACTGTAAGCTATAACATGTGTATGGCTACTGTAAGCTATAACATGTATATGGCTACTGTAAGCTGTAACATGTGTATGGCTACTGTAAGCTATAACATATGGCTACTGTAAGCTATAACATGTGTATGGCTACTGTAAGCTATAACATGTGTATGGCTACTGTAAGCTATAACATGTGTATGGCTACTGTAAGCTATAACGTGTATGGCTACTGTAAGCTATAACATGTGTATGGCTACTGTAAGGTATAACATGTGTATGGCTACCGTATGCTATAACATGTATATGGCTACTGTAAACTATAACATGTGTATGGCTACTGTAAGCTATAATATGTGTATGACTACTGTAAGCTGTAACGTGTATGGCCACTGTAAGCTATAACATGTGTATGGCTACTGTAAGCTATAACGTGTATGGCTACTGTAAGCTATAACATGTGTATGGCTACTGTAAACTGTAACATCATATATATGAGTACTGTATGCTATAACATGTATATGGCTACTGTAAACTATAACATGTGTATGGCTACTGTAAGCTATAATATGTGTATGACTACTGTAAGCTGTAACGTGTATGGCCACTGTAAGCTATAACATGTGTATGGCTACTGTAAGCTATAACGTGTATGGCTGCTGTAAGCTATAACATGTGTATGGCTACTGTAAGCTATAACATATATATGGCTACTGTAAGCTGTAACATGTATATGGCTACTGTAAGCTGTAACATGTGTATGGCTACTGTAAGCTATAACATGTGTATGACTACTGTAAGCTATAACATGTGTATGGCTACTGTAAGCTATAACATGTGTATGGCTACTGTAAGCTATAACATGTATATGGCTACTGTAAGCTGTAACATGTATATGGCTACTGTAAGCTGTAACATGTATATGGCTACTGTACCCACAAGATTGCGGTTGATGCCGGCTATATATTGTATAACTTTTAAACGTACATTTAAGCAGTTTTCCTTGAGGACTATTTGTTTCATGTGATTTTCTTCCAGATTAATGCATCATTAATTATCTAAGTGTGAGAGTCATTCTGAATTGTTTTAAATAATGATAGATAAGTATGGTATGAGAAAAATATAGATGAGAATACATGTATCTAAATTTGGTAGTAAACATTCGTAATAACATTTACGTATATTTTTTTCCCATATAAGCGTTTGAAATTACCAAACAATTAAGCGTGCGGCATATTAGAAAGGAATTCCGACTGTAGTCGAAACCTAAACTAAAATCTGGAAGCATCGCCAAATATATGAATTAGTCTTGACTTTGATTTGACGCCAATCCAGGAAATTATCCAAGCCATTCTCAAAATTCTCTCGCGATTTCACTATTGCAAGAAACATTCTGATTAAAAGCATATCTATTTATTCCGTATTTACTGCATATATGCAAAATAGGTAGAAATCTTTTAAATCAGATTCTCGTCAAAGTGAACTTGAACCCTTGTCAAACAAAATCTTCAAACGTTAGTTTTTTCTGTTCGCTTTTCAGCTTTCAGCTTTCATGATCCCATTTGGGATTTAGTTATTACTAAAGAGTAAGAACACATATAACAAAATAATGGGATTTTCAATTCTCATAGATTTTGAGGATAACCTCAGTCTGTCCTCTTCAATTAGACGTGATGAAAAATTCATGAAGTGTCATGAAGTGTATAAAATTTAAGGAACAATAGATTTAAAAACATCACAATGTGATATGGAACATTCACCAGTGAAGTAAATCGAAACCAGGGTAAGTCCTCAAAGTACCTAAGTTTAGGTTCTAACTGTATAAGAAAGTTGACTCAAATGATACAATAATTAAGAGCAGAGAAGATGAAAGTATGAAAAATTGTCATTCTCATAGCTTTGTGGGTTTTTCTAAATCTGTTTAGTAACCTCTTTACAAAAGATGAAATGTGAGTGTTAATATCCATTGATTAATTCATTTTAATTCCTACAGATGTAGATGTCATTATATTCATTACATTTGATATTTATGTCGTTTTTATTATAAACACAGGCTACAAATAAAATTTTGATGAATTTTTTTCTCTCCAAACACCAAAGCTAGAAATACTTTGAAATAGCTTGCATCCAGTTTCCCTCTTGTCAGTTTCTGAATACTTTGCTTCGTTATAAAGACATTTGAAAATATATTAAAGATCTAGACAGGACAAAGGGAAGGTATTTTCCATACCATGATTGTTTAATCTTGATATTTTCATATTATTTATTCAACATACTTATGACAGATAATTTGATAATGTTCATATGTTCTTTTTATGTTGAAGTACTTTTAAACCACCATTTAAAACCATCTAATTTTTATTTCCAGTACCAAGTGAAAATAAACGAGATAAACGAACTGTAGAGGAGGTTCTAGCTGAAACAAGAGCGAAGAAAAAACTGAAAACTGAATCCCAAAGTTGTACACAGAATGCCAGTGTAAATTCAGAAGAGATCTTAACATCGAAAGAGATTGGACAATGTTCTGGAGAAGAACAAGCTGGTGGGTCTCAACCCTCAAGCTGATTGCATTGTGGTGTTCTAATGTGATAGTTGACATTCTGAGTGTGTGGTTTTTCTATCAGTGTGTCATCAGATGCCAATAATATATAGATGTCTCTGATTTTTATGTCATCAAGGTCAAAGAATGGTAATTAATGAGACATTTGATTGGCTGATTTCATGTAGGGAGAGAGGGATTACTATTGCAATGTATCAAGGGCTCTGTTTGGATGAAATTATTTCTTCTCCCTAAATTATGAAGTGTACTCAAAAAATGAAAAAAGATTGTTTCTGCTGTAAAATCATAAATTTTAATCCCATTTCGCTATTGTAAAGATTTTATAATCTGATAAAGTGTTTTTGTTTACATTTGAAATTTGACAAGTGCAAGATTTTCACGAAATTAAGGTGGATGACATATAGTAAACTGTTAAAATTCTGATAGAGGAGAGGTTGACAAACATTTCCATATATGATTAAATATAGCTAAGATGTAGGATGTTGTGTAAATCTTGCCGGAAGTTTTGTTATTTAACATGGGACCCTATGGGAAAAGGGTCTACTATGCTTTGACCTATATGCCAAATGTTAAATTTCTAAAAAATGCAGTTTTACTTTGTTTTCTTGTTCATGCTGTCCATATAATCTAAAACCAGATCAAATTTTCTCCAAATTTTGGTTGAATGTACTTAATAGAATTGTCAATATTGAAATTTCTGAAAAAAAGGGAGTGGGTTTAATTTTTCAAAATTTTAACAACTTAATTTTGTGTATTTTGCAAGGATGACTGATTTATTTTCATTGCATAGGATATCTAAGATATTTGAAATACTATTTAAAGAACTGTACTCCAGTTTTCTGGATTTTGTGCATTTTTTACATTGTGGAATACAAAATTTAAATGTGTAAAAGTATGCAGTTCTATATTCAATGAAAATCATCAAAATGATCTTCCCCTTACCAGTTAAAAATACACCGAATTAATCTGATATGTGTTTAACGTCATTTACTTTTAAAATTTTACATGAAATATTAACATCAAGGAATATCTATGTTTTAAAGTGGCATTGCTCATGAAATCTGAATGAATTATCATGAAGTTTGTGTAACTTTTTTTCAGAAATCAAAAGTTTTGTTTAGTGAAGACTTTCCAAGTGTGATAGAAATACTTAAATGCCTCTAAAGGTCAAAGAATAGTAATTAACAAGAAATCTGATGGACTTATCTTATCTAGGGAAATAGGGATTACTACATTTGAAATTTGACCAGGTTTTTTTTTTTTTTTTTGCAAGATTTTCTCGAAAATTAAGGTAGATGACTGATAGTAAGATGTTAAAATTCCGGTAGATCAGGGACGGACAAACATTTTGATATACTAGTTATATAAAGCTAAGATGTTAGAAAATTGTTTAAACCCTACTGGATTTTTGGTAATTTAACATGGAACCCTATTGGGAAAAGACATATTTTGCTTTGACCTCAAATGCCAATAATATCTGGATATCTATGACCATTATGTTTTCAAATTCCTATGAATTCTTGATATCTGTGACCATTATGTCTTCAAATGCCAATGATATCTGGATATCTTTAATCATTATGTCTTTAAATGCCCATATCTGGATATCTATTATTATAATGAAAACCAGTCCAACCTGCTCTGTCAATTACACTAAATAAGTATCTCCATGTACTGGAGTGACCAGTCTAAAATCCTTCTGAACTGTTTTCAGTAACTTTTATAACAAAATTGTTTTCTGATAACACTGGCCTTACACCATCATGGTAAATAAATATTTCTAGACAGTATTACACTTACCAACATTCTGGTAATAAACAGTAACCATCATTCTGGTAGTAAGCACTTACCATCACTCTAGTAAAAAAACACTTACCATCACTCTGATAATAAACAGTAACCATCATTCTGGTAATAAACACTTATCATCACTCTGGTAAAAACACTTACCATCACTCTGGTAATAAACACTCACCATCATTCTGGTTATAAACAATTACTATCACTCTGGTAATAAACACTTACCATCACTCTGGTAATAGACACTTACCATCACTCTGGTAATAAACACTTGCCATCACTCTGGTAATAAACAGTAACCATCATTCTGGTAATAAACACTTATCATCAATCTAGTAAAAAACACTTACCATCACTCTGGTAATAAACACTCACCATCACTATGGCCTACCATGACATGGATTTTAACTGTCTCATCATGATCACTATGATGATAAACACTCACCATCACTATCACTATGATGATAAACAATCACTATCACTATGATGATAAACACACGCCATCACTATGATGAAAAAACAGTCACTGTCACTATCGCTATCATGATAAACACTCACCATCAATATGATGATTAACACTCACCATCACTATGGGGGCAGGCTTGGTGTAGTGGTAAAGTGCTTTGCTTGTAGCGATGACAATCCGGGTTTGATTACCGGGTTGCGCCACTATGTTTAAGAGGCTGGTAACTTCCTGCTTCCATGTTGCGATATAACTGAAAAATTATTGAAAGCATTGTTATACAACAATCACACAACCAACTAACAACCATGACTATGATGATAAACTCTCACCATCACTATGATGATAAACACCATCACTATGATGATAAACACTATCACTGTGATGATAAACACTTGCCATCACTATGATTATATACACTCACCATCACTATGATGATAAACACTCACCATCACTGATGATAAACACCATCACTGTGATGATAAACACTTGCCATCACTATGATGATAAACACTTGCCTTCACTATGATGATAAACACTATCACTGTGATGATAAACACTTGCCATCACTATGATGATATACACTCACCATCACTATGATGATAAACACTCACCATCACTATGATGATAAACACCATCACCTAGATGATAAACACTTACCATCACTATGATGATAAACCCTTGCCATCACTATGATGATAAACACCACCACTATGATGATAAACACTCACCATCACTATGATAATAAACATTCACCATCACTATGATGATAAACACTCAGCATCACTATGATAATAAACATTCACCATCACTATGATGATAAACACTCACCATCACTATGATGATAAACACTATCACTCTGATGATAAACACCACCACTGTGATGATAAACACTCACCATCACTATGATGATATACACTCACCATCACTATGATGATAAACACTCACCATCACTATGATGATAAACACTCACCATCACTTTTATGATAAACACTATCACTGTAATGATAAACACTCACCATCACTATGATGATAAACACTATCACTGTGATGATAAACACTTGCCATCACTATGATGATATACACTCACCATCACAATGATGATAAACAATCACAATCACTATGATGATAAACACCACCACTGTGATGATAAACACTCACCATCACTATGATGATAAATACCATCACTCTTGTAATAAACACTTACCTACACTATAATGACAAGTACTTACCATCACTATGGTGATAAAATCTTAACATCACTGTGATGATAAACACTTACATCAGTATGTTAATAAACCCTTACCATCACTTGTAATAAACACTAACCATCACTATGATGATAAACACTCTGGAAATAATTACTTACAATTACTGGTAAGTAAGCACTTTACATCACTCTGGTACATCTAATAAACAGTAACCATCACTGTGGTTCGGTGATGAAAACGTGCCATCATTGTGGTAACGTAATGTCATAATAGTCGACCATTCCTGTGTAGCTAGAAGTTTATTAACTATATAGATCTCGAGTATAAATCATTATCTATGCTTTAATTGTTATCTTTAATTATTTTATTTCTTGGTGGTGACCAGATGTTGATTTGAGTTCTGATTAGGGCTGTCAGGAACATTATACACGTGTATTGTTTTATAAGAAACAAATATTATTTTTCTTAGGATGATAATAATGGGAAAGAAGTGTATAGCTCTGTATATGTATTATACTTATTAATAAAAGTATTTTGTTAAACTATGATTATAGAATTTCTGGAACCTGAAACCAAAGACCACCTGTCATGTAAGACACTTTTCCTATATCCCAGAAGTGGTCTGTAATAGCAGGTTTGGCTGTATTACAAGGAAAATAAGGGTGTATGTCTGTAAATTGGTCATTGTTGTTGTTGCTGATTTCTAAATTCATGTTCAAAATGTGTTTGTTATTTTTTCATGTAAATCTCACAATATTTTCATCATCATTTTTTTTTCTAAATCACAACTTGGTTTGTTACTTTTGAAAGTATAGCATTGATTAATGTAATTTATCTGTATGTTTAACCAACGATTTTTAATATTTTAATAAAAGGAATATGTCTGATTATTAAGTATTGTTAATAAATTGATCTGCCTCCTACAACAATATAACGCTTGCACAACAAACATCCAGCTTATATTTCAGTAAAGTGAAAAGTTATAACCTGAATGATATCAGTGATTTTCAGATCAGCTTTGTTACATCTACAGGCAGACATTGTATTTGATAATTCAATGAAATCCATAATTTGTTTATATTGTGACGTCACCTGGAATTGGTTGCATGGTGTGGAGTTGATAGTGCAATATTGTTGTATTTGCATTTATTTCATATGTTTCAGTGGTAGTAAATGAAGAATCTGCCAGACCGGGATGCATATGGTTTCTTGTCTTGCACATTCTGTTCTGTACAACATGTAAAAAGGTGTACATGTATGAATGTATACTAATGATTTTTCGGATATGAATGCAATCAGACATCAGTATGTTGATTAAATTGATTGATATAAGTTTATGTAAAATATGTTACAACTGCAAGAATAATACTGCATCATGCAGCACTTGATGCATGCAATAATTTTCTTTACTGATAGAAACCTAGTGGTATCGCGCTGGACTCCTGATCGGGAGGTCGGGGTTCGAGTCCCGCTCTGGCCGTGCCGGTGTCCCGTCTTTCGGACGAGACAGTAAAAACTGAAGCCCCATGTCGTGATATGCATTGTACGTTAAAGTTTCCTCACTGCTTCGGGTGGGTCCGTTGCAAAGGTCAAAATTTGTATGCCCCGCATCAGGCAGATGCCGTCACCATATACGTGAAATATTCGTGGTGTGACGTTAAACAAAAATCAATCAATCTTTACTGATAGCATTAACATAATTAAAATTCATAATTACCACATGTATGAAAAGCTTCATCAGTATATAACAGGAAAGTCTGTTTGAACACTTTCTGTCCCTATACCCACTGTGACTTTGACCTTGTAAATATGACCTTAGTTCAGGGTCATCACACATCCTCGGTTTTGGACAGCAATTCTGTGAAATATTATCGGTCCATAATGTAGCATGAAAAAGTTTTTGCCTAGACAAGAATTTTGGATACTTGTACACTATGACCTTGACCTTGTAGACATGACCTTGGTTCTTGTGTCGTGGTCAACAATTGTATGAAATGTTATGGACCCACGATTTAGTACGAATTAGTTCCGGAAAATAATTTTGCCTATGTGTACACTGTGACCTTTACCTTGTAGATAAGACCTTGGTCTAAGTTCATAACACCCTTGGGTTATGGACAACAATTTTGTGGAATAGTATCAGTCTACGATATAGCATAAAAAACTAATGGCCCCGACAAGAATTATTGCCATGTGTACCTTGTGACTTTGACCTTGTAGATATCACCTATGTTCAAGGTCGTGACAAACCTTGCGTCTTGGACAACAATTGAGTGAAATGTTATTGGTCCACGATGTAGTACGAAGAGAGTATGGTCCTGACAAGATTTGTGGCTATGAGTACACTGTGACTTTGACCTTGTAGATATGACTATTGTTCAAGGTCATGACACATTCTTGGGTCATTAACAACATTTGTTTGAAATATTATTGATCTGCAATATAACAAAACTTGTGATTCGGACAATATTGATGGACAGACGGGCGGACGGACAAACAGGGTTATTCCTTTATATCCCTAACTTTGTTTGCCGGGGTGCTATAATAATAATAATGATAATAATAATAATGACGGTGATGATGATGATGATGATAATAGTAATAATAATAATAGTTATAATGAAAATAATAATAATAAATTCTCAAGAATCCCACGCCACTATTATTTTATATTTGTTTATAGTATCCTCATGACAATTAGTTCAAAGTTTGTCCAATATTTAGCCTAGCTCAGGGGCAGTCATTTTTTACACAGTCTTGAATAGGAAAAAATCTTCAGACACCTTTTTCTGTATAGCAAGTCTCTACTATTTACACTTACGCATAATGTTAGTGATCAGTTCGTATGTCCTACTTAGGCAAATGAGCTTTAATCTATGTTTTGTTGATAAATTTGATCGTAGAATCGTACATAGCTATCAATATCGATGAATGTTTTCTGAATATGGTGTAAGCAAATCATCACGGTAGCTTTTCAAGATATTTAATTTGATATTTACATATTCCATATATATTCTAATTAATTAGACATTTTCAAGACATTCGTGTTGATATTTACATATTCTACCTATACACTAATTACTTAGAAATTATGAAGTGTGCATAAGCTTAATGTTAATTATCTATGGGATTGAAAGGAGCCATTAGCTATACAGCAACCAGCCATTTCTTCACATATCTTTTACATAATTTGCAAAACGATGAATACAATTAACATAATTTAAAAAGACTACATTTCTTATTAAATGAATATATGACAAAGGCCATGAATTGTGTATGTAATTTTGACATAATTATTAGAGAAAATTTATGACATTTATTCCAGTAATTAAGCATAGGTAATGTATATTGAAGATAAAGAGCAATAAAGATGTGAGATACTAGCCCTCCGGTTACCACGTCAGCAGAGGTATCCAATGATAAGAATATGAGATACTAGCCCTCCGGTTACCACGTCCGCAGAGGTATCCAAAACTAAGAATATGAGATACTAGCCCTCCGACTACCACGTCAGCAGAGGTATCCAATAATAAGAATATGAGATACTAGCCCTCCGGTTACCACGTCCGCAGAGGTATCCAATACTAAGAATATGAGATACTAGCCCTCCGGTTACCACGTCCGCAGAGGTATCCAATACTAAGAATATGAGATACTAGCCCTCCGGTTACCACGTCCGCAGAGGTATCCAATACTAAGAATATGAGATACTAGCCCTCCGGTTACCACGTCAGCAGAGGTATCCAATAATAAAGATGTCAGATACTAGCCCTCCGGTTACCACGTCAGCAGAGGTATCCAATAATAAGGATGTCAGACACTAGCCCTCCGAATACCAAGTCAGCAGAGGTATCCAATACTAAGGATCTCAGATAATAGACCTCCGACTGCCACGTCGGCTGAGGTATCCAATACTAAGGATGTCAGATACTAGCCCTCCGACTACCACGTCAGCAGAGGTATCCAATACTAAGGATCTCTGATAATAGCCCTCCGACTGCCACGTCGGCTGAGGTATCCAATACTAAGGATGTCAGATACTAGCCCTCCGACTTCCACGTCAGCAGAGGTATCCATTACTAAGGATGTCAGGTACTAGCCCTCCGAATACCAAGTCCGCAGAGGTATCCAATACTAAGAATGTCAGATACTAGCCCTCTGACCACCACGTCAGCAGAGGTATCCAATACTAAGGATGTCAGATACTAGCCCACCGACTACCACGTCGACAGGGGTATCCAATACTAAGGATGTCAGATACTACAGATACTAACCCTCCGACTACCACGTCGGCAGAGGTATCCAATACTAAGAATATGAGATACTAGCCCTCCGACTACCACGTCGGCAGAGGTATCCAATACTAAGGATTTCAGATACTAGCCCTCCGACTACCACGTCGACAGGGGTATCCAATACTAAGGATGTCAGATACTAGCCCACCGACTACCACGTCGACAGGGGTATCCAATACTAAGGATGTCAGATACTACAGATACTAACCCTCCGACTACCACGTCGGCAGAGGTATCCAATACTAAGGATGTCAGATACTAGCCCTCCGACTACCACGTCGACAGGGGTATCCAATACTAAGGATGTCAGATACTACAGATACTAACCCTCCGACTACCACGTTGGCAGAGGTATCTAATACTAAGAATATGAGATACTAGCCCTCCGACTACCACGTCGGCAGAGGTATCCATTACTGAAGATGTCAGATACTAGCTCTCCGACTACCACGTCGACAGGGGTATCCAATACTAAGGATGTCAGATACTACAGATACTAGCCCTCCGAATACCACGTCGGCAGAGGTATCCAATACTAAGGATGTCAGATACTAGCCCTCCGACTACCACGTCGACAGGGGTATCCAATACTAAGGATGTCAGATACTACAGATACTAACCCTCCGACTACCACGTCAGCAGAGGTATGCAATACTAAGGATGTGAGATACTAGCCCACCGACTACCACGTCAGCAGAGGTATCCAATACTAAGGATTTCAGATACTAGCCCTCTGGCCACCACGTCAGCAGAGGTATCCAATACTAAGGATGTCAGATACTAGCCCACCGACTACCACGTCAGCAGAGGTATCCAATACTAAGGATTTCAGATACTAGCCCTCGGACCACCACGTCAGCAGAGGTATCCAATACTAAGGATGTCAGATACTAGCCCACCGACTACCACGTCAGCAGAGGTATCCAATACTAAGGATGTCAGATACTAGCCCTCCGACCACCACGTCGGCAAAGGTATCCAACACTTTGGATGTGAGATACTAGCCCTCGGACTACCACGTCAGCAGAGGTATCCAATACTAATGTCTTTTTCTAACTATAGTCATGTGCTCACTTTAAATCATTAAAAATAAAGTTAGAAAAAGACGCTAATGATGTGAGATACTAGCCCTACGACTACCACGTCGGCAGAGGTATCCAGTACTAAGGATGTCAGATACTAGCCCTACGACTACCACGTCGGCAGAGGTATCCAGTACTAAGGATGTCAGATACTAGCCCTACGACTACCACGTCGGCAGAGGTATCCAGTACTAAGGATGTCAGATACTAGCCCTACGACTACCACGTCGGCAGAGGTATCCAGTACTAAGGATGTCAGATACTAGCCCTACGACTACCACGTCGGCAGAGGTATCCAGTACTAAGGATGTCAGATACTAGCCCTACGACTACCACGTCGGCAGAGGTATCCAATACTAAGGATGTCAGATACTAGCCCACCGACTACCACGTCGACAGGGGTATCCAATACTAAGGATGTCAGATACTACAGATACTAACCCTCCGACTACCACGTCGGCAGAGGTATCCAATACTAAGGATGTCAGATACTAGCCCTACGACTACCACGTCGGCAGAGGTATCCAGTACTAAGGATGTCAGATACTAGCCCTACGACTACCACGTCGGCTGAGGTATCCAGTACTAAGGATGTGCGACACTAGCCCTCCGACTACCACGTAAGCAGAGGTATTCAGTACTATGGATGAGAGACACTAGCCCTCCGACCACCATGTCAGTAAAGGTATCCAATACTAAGGAAGTAAGATACTAGCCCTCCGGCTTCCACGTCAGCAGAGGTATCCAGTGCTAAGGATGCGAGACACTAGCCCTCCGACTACCACGTCAGCAGAGGTATCCTTAAAGCTTTAACTTAGGACAGACATGTTCATTGACATACTACAAAATCGTATACACAACAATTAAGTTAAAAGTCAATCACTGTCAATCAACCTTTAACGTTTTTGCGGCAGGACAGAGAAGATACGAGAATACGAAATGAATTGGTGATTAACGAACTAATGCAGTGGATGATCATTGTCTTCTACAGTCATGGAAAGCAAAAGTGAGGATGATTGTCTGCGAAGAGTGACTGTATCCTGTGTGATTGGATGCACCTGAAATATGTCCAAAACACATATACATTGTAATATGTAGAACAAGGGTTCATGTTGCACAATGCAAACCTCAGTTGGGAGCATGAAACGAAAAGTGGTATTGTTAAAAACATACAACCATGAAAGAACAATATATGGTATATATGAGCAACAACAACAACAACAAAAACCAAAACAAAACAAAAAAGAAAAAATAAAAACGCAAATGAATACACAATTGGTAGAACATAGGTCTATTGTAATTATTTTGGCTACATGTATTTGAATGCATACAGTTCTTGTAAAATTTTACAGTTCCCATTGTTTTGTATGGAATTATTTTATATCTAAATGCCACTAAAATTGCTGATAGTTCGCCCCCCCCCCCCCCCCCAACTCTGATCCCCCTTAGCAAACAATCGCACTGGACCCACTTTTGAACCTTATGGCGCTCCCAGAGCTATGAGCGGTTAAGAAATGAAACGTACTCGTCGTGAATTTAGGACAGTGACATACATAAGTAGCTGGTTTATAGAGATTCGATTTTCAATATGATCTGGTTTCCCCAGTCACACTTAAAGCAGCTTTGAACAGTCTGAGAGCTGCAACAGTATGCCTAATGAATAATAAGTATATTGCTTCACGCCTTTTCCTGTCTAGTTTGTGTTGTAATGACTCGGAGATATGGCGGAGATGCGTTTCCATGCTTTAGTTGACATTTCAGAAATTTGGTCGTGCCACGCAATTAATCTCAAATGCTGATTTGCATCAACATCTATTGTTCCTTATATTGAGAGGGTGGATATCTGTGTAATCTTACGGGGGGTTTATATTGAGAGGGTGTCTATTTGGGTAATCTTACGGGGGTTTATATTGAGAGGGTGGCTATTTGGGTAATCTTACGGGGGTTTATATTGAGAGGGTGGATATCTGTGTAATCTTACGGGGGGTTTATATTGAGAGGGTGGATATCTGTGTAATCTTACGGGGGGTTTATATTGAGAGGGTGGCTATTTGGGTAATCTTACGGGGGTTTATATTGAGAGGGTGGATATTTGGGTAATCTTACGGGGGTTTATATTGAGAGGGTGGATATCTGTGTAATCTTACGGGGGGTTTATATTGAGAGGGTGGATATCTGTGTAATCTTACGGGGGGTTTATATTGAGAGGGTGGCTATTTGGGTAATCTTACGGGGGTTTATATTGAGAGGGTGGATATTTGGGTAATCTTACGGGGATTTATATTGAGAGGGTGGATATCTGTGTAATCTTACGGGGGGTTTATATTGAGAGGGTGGCTATTTGGGTAATCTTACGGGGGTTTATATTGAGAGGGTGTCTATTTGGGTAATCTTACCGGGGGGGGGGGGTGTTTATATTGAGAGGGTGGATATTTGGGTAATCTTACGGGGGTTTATATTGAGAGGGTGGATATTTGGGTAATCTTACCGGGGTTTATATTGAGAGGGTGGATATTTGGGTAATCTTACGGGGGTTTATATTGAGAGGGTGTCTATTTGGGTAATCTTACGGGGGTTTATATTGAGAGGGTGGATATTTGGGTAATCTTACGGGGGTTTATATTGAGAGGGTGGATATTTGGGTAATCTTACGGGGGTTTATATTGAGAGGGTGGATATCTGTGTAATCTTACGGGGGGTTTATATTGAGAGGGTGGCTATTTGGGTAATCTTACGGGGGTTTATATTGAGAGGGTGGTTATTTGTGTAATCTTACGGGGGGTTTATATTGAGAGGGTGGCTATTTGGGTAATCTTACGGGGGTTTATATTGAGAGGGTGGATATTTGGGTAATCTTACGGGGGTTTATATTGAGAGGGTGTCTATTTGGGTAATCTTACCGGGGGGGGGGGTGTTTATATTGAGAGGGTGGCTATTTGGGTAATCTTACGGGGGGTTTTGAATTGTACTATTGAAGGCCTTTGACCGATTGTTAATTTTTCTCTAGTCACTTCATCAGATAAGCTGCCATCTGAGAATTTTCAACCATTATATAGAAAGACGTGTCATCTGGGAATAGTCTTGTATCAGAATTATTATCATCGACTATATCTTTACAAGTTAAACATAAGTACTAAGCCCTGTTGGATCAGATTTTATTTCCTTGTAGTCAGAGATACATCCTTCAATTGCAACTCTCTTTGGCTCAGATAACCTTAAAACAATACAAGAGGGAACCAAATGTGCCCATCTGCCTCAACTGGAATAATCATAGTTCAATATGAACAATGTATCCGTAAGGTATCCCCTTTTGTAAACTAGTATAACGTTTGTTTCCAATGGGAAAGGGAAATCCTTAATTCTAACGACTTATTAAATAAGTATGGCAGATGTAAGTGAAAAGAAACAACAGAAGCAACATTCTTAACTAATTTGGGACATAGCAAGTCTGGGTCACTTTATTTACATTAAGTAAGTATTAAAGTTGTATCCCCTTTGTTCGCATATTATACGTAATTTTATTCTAAATTGTTTTGATTACATATATAGGTCTTTAACATATTAAAAAAGAGCCCTTGTAAATTCTGCGTTCAAATTCGTCTTATTAAGCGAGATATGGCTGTTTAAAACGCGATGTTTGTAAACAGAATGTTTACAACCAACTTATCACGTGATCTAATTCGGAAGCCGCCGCATCATGGACACTGATGGAGGGTGAGGTGAATAAACTTGACGAGTAACTTTAAAAATCTGCATTCAAGTCTACTAAAGTTAGTATTTACTGAAATCGTTTTCTTCTGGAGTCTCCCTTCATCGTATTTGTTTTTGATTAAACTGCGCATGCGCGAAGTCAGGTTATGGTTGTATTTATGGAATACCCACTTTATTTACGAAGAATTCTCTTTTTATTTTGATATCTCTGAGGGTTTGAAGCAACAAAAAGTGTTATTAACGCAAAGTTAATAACTTCAGCCATACGAGAAAAATACAGTTTTTGTTTTACATGCCCTAATTTTTGAAATTATACCGAATTGTAGGGTATACAACTTTAACCATCCTCCACATCCGGCGCTGAGATTTGTAATGTACCAAGGGTTTCAATTATTATCATCTAATAAGATGGGGATGATTCTGTCGACGGAACTATTTGTCCGGTCCACTGTTACTTAGGACTTAAGTTACGTTGCTGTAAAGAAATAGCTGGGTTTTGTTTTGTAATAGTTTAGTAGTTTGTTTTAGCTTCGCGAACAATGTTTACTATATGATTCATTGCACTCTATTTTGTTAAGCGATTCTATAGAGAATTTCTCCCGGTTTACCAATGACTTTAAAATGCTAGTCCTAGTGATACCAATCATGTATTTACTGTAGATGTATTTTAATATCTTACTGGTATTATATACACATGTTACTCTGTTATAAATAAACCGATTTCCTCTTACGAAACTGAGAAGTGTATAAATTTTTAAAAATGTAATAATTTAAAGCATGTAGTTGTGATATTATACTTAATAAATACTTTAAATCTACAGCAGGTATTATGTTACCTATGCACATAGGTTTTAAAGCGTATCCTAGACATTGACAGTGTGCCAAGTAAATTGTCAATTTGACCACTTTCTAGTTCCGCACCCACTAGCAGATTTCCATAGATTCCAAAAACAAAATGTCGGTATAGAAGAGCATATGGCGTGAATCTCATTGTTTGCTCATTACGGGAGTGTTTCTTTTTTTATGAACTATTGACTGTTTACCATAGATCTGTGAGAATTAGATCATTCATACAGTTGTGCCTTTCATGATTTTGTAGAGTTGTACCTTATAGTACTAACTAAGCCGGTGTGGCTTAGTGGATAAAGTGCTTGGCTCGTGATCGAGAGGTCCCGGGTTCGACTCCTGCCCTGGACAAACCCGGTGTTCTGTCTTTCGGATGAGTCAGTAGAAACCGAGGTCCCGTGTCACGGTATTCGTGGCACGTAAAAGATCCCTCACTGCTTCGGGGGGTCCGTTGCAAAGGTCTAAATTTGTATGCAATGCATCTGGCAGATGCCGTCACAATATACGTGAAATAATCATGGAGTGATGTAAAATAATAATCAATCAATCGATCAGTGTAGTACTAACAGACAATAATGAGTCAAATTAGTCAAAATTGGTCATAATGGTGACAGGTGCAAAGCCGATTTGTCACCTGTATTCCCAGATTCCCAGGGCTAAAGTCACCAGTATTCCCAGATTCCCCGGACTAAAGTCAAATGCGACATTCTTTAAACTGCCGTCCGTATTGTATTACTGAAGTGTATCATGACGAGTTGTGTCGGTGACGAATTGTCCAACAATCGATGATTAAAGTCGGCTTTTTGACTCGATGATCCGTAGTTGCTAGTATCATGTGTTATCTTTGTGTTGTTTGTGGCAACTTAATTGATTTGAGGTATATACAAATATACATAACGTCGGCTGAGAACCAGACTGTTCTATTGCCAAATTTTCGATTTTGCGAAAATCGACCTCAAAGTTCGAGGCTTTTAAAACCTCTTTCTTTTGCAGCTGCTTTGACAGTAAGACGATAAGTTAATGTAATAGAATCAATCTTTTGAAATCTTAAGTTAAATTGAGTATTCAGCACCATGAAATGGAATTAGAACAAACTTGCCCAAGTGTAATTCATACTGTCACAGAAACATATTGGTGAAGGATACAGAACACTATGTCCCTAAACTCAACAGTGATAATCTAACAATTAATGAAGATACCTCATAGTTCATATGCTATCAAATGTAATTAATTAAAGGAACCAGTGTAATAATGTTTGGATCGACGGAGGTTTCCATTGGTAGATTCATATGGAGGGTTCCTGAGGATGAGGACCCCCTTTGGTCGGGAAATTTTACCAAAACCTTAAATCATTATTTGCATTTTGAGGTGGAACCCCTTTTCCTGGCCCAAAATTTAGAACTCGATGATTGAAACCCCTCCCCACTTTTTCCCTTCCACCTATGGGTATCAAGACAAAAACGGAGGGAAAACTGCATCATGAAGTTTTCCTTTCCATTTTAAATATTTCTAAGTACATACAACGGGAATGCAAATTTGTTACAAGAAAATTAACATGGTATTAAAATCTGTCAAATTCTAATGCATGATGACAGACGCTCAACTTTTGAGTAAACTTCGTAAAGGTAGAAGAGGAAGAACCTCGTTTGAGAAAACAGGTACCAGATAATCCAACGCTAATTGGTCTCAGTTGTTAGATGACTTGTAGATTGTGCGATACTGTGCTTTGTAATTTCTGGATTTTCTTTTCTGTTGAAGATCTCGTTTCAATACACCTTCCAATTTCACAACATGACATAAGAAGCGATGTCAAAGATACATTGTTTTGCCAATCAAATTTGCTTCAGATTATTGTGAAGTCATGCTTAATGCAGTAACTTTATAATGAAAATCCCGGCAAAAAGAGGTTTGTTGAACATTAGTCTGTATACATCATGTAAAACTGGAAGAAGGTATATTTGCATGCAGAAAAATATTAATGAAAAGATCGATATGTTTCATTCAAACTTTAATAAGTGTCAATACAGGACCATCAATCAAAAATATTTATGATTCGAAGAAATATTTATAATTCGAAGAAATACCTATTTTGTTATATATTGAATGAGAGTATCAAAGATAAAATCGACTGTTTACTCTCATTAACTCAATAATGACATGCCTTTATGAAAATTTTCAATACAGTCAACACTTACATGTATATTCGAACTCATAAACTCAGTATCAGAGGAAACTTGTTTAACGTTGAAATAATTTGATATCAGATAGTGAACAAATGCAAACATTCTTAATATGTAAAAAATCGTAAGTCTCTTGATGCACACTCCAGTGTTTACATGCGTAAGGAAAATCCATAATTTAAAAAGCTAGTCACTCCTTCTTTAAATTAATGTGTTACTGTTTAAATCTGCAGATTCGGCAGTATTGCTCAAAATATTCACTATCCTGTTGAGGCATGTACTTAAGCATTGCTTCAGAATCGGCCTTCATCCTCGATATGTTATTTGGTTTTGGAGGGGACGATATCTGCTTTGATCGTGTATTTTGCCCGGGAATCGTGACCTCAAGAACCTCATCCTTGAAATAGGTCTTGTATTCAACATGGAAGGGCTTGCTGCTGCTATACCTTAGGAACTTATCTTTAGAGTATGGAATATTGATGAACTTTAACATCGTCGTCGATTTTTGAAAGTCATAGAAGTTATATGGCTGAAGTAGGATAACTGTTGAGAATTTGGGACTAATGTTCTCGAATCAAACTAACCGGGCTATAAAATTCAGATATCTTGATGTAAAAGAGAAAAATCCCGACCAGCCACTGCATGGTTATGCATGGTACGATTGAAGCGTTCGGTCTGTCCGTTTCCTCCAGGATGGTACGGAGTAATTTTAAACTTTGTTGTGTTTTACATGAAGCATAACTCTTGGAAGATAGCAATTTCAAAGCTACGTCCTTGATCACTGTGTAATCGCTGTGGCACTCCAAACCGATTAAACCAATCATGCATTAAAACTCGGGCATCTGTACTCGATTTCTGATCACGAGTAGGAATTGCTTAGGTAAAAGTGAAAACATCCGTTGAAACTAAAACATTTAAAAACCATACTTTCCTTTCTCTAGAACAGTAAAAACATATGGTAAGTTTTACTGGCTTTTCACGTTTAGCTAGCATGCAACGTTAACATTTAGAGCAATATTCTTCAACATCACTAGACATCAAATGTCAAAATGTTCTCTGATTAGCAAATTGAAGTACCTTTTCTGTCCCTTGATGTCCAAGGTCATCGTGAAGAAACTTTAAAACAGGCAATTTGAAAATTGCTGGCAAGAGTAGTTGTTTCCCATCATTTTTTTCCACGATACAAAATGCTGTCATCCTTAATAAACTGTTTGCTAAGCATCAATAGCTTCCTTACATTTTCAATTTCCTTTAATTTCTGTCTCCTGGAGAGTTGTTTCTCTGAATCATCCAAGTTGTCCTTTTGAAGGCGCAATATATGATAGGTACTACAAATTTTTATAACGGATGATGCGAGCGGAGGGCATCTACTTGAACATTGTCGTTCTTCAGTCTCCCAAATGTAAGCATTTATGGTCAAAGCACAGTAATTAACGAGAATCGTGACTGGCTGATGTGAAATTATTTGATCAATCTATAAATAAAGATCGATTCTGTTGTAAAATCATGAATTTTTATCTCATTTCGCTAATGTTAAAATTCTATGATCTAAAAAGGGGTTGTGGTTTGCATTTGAATTTTGGTAAATATTTTATTTGGGTGAACTCCATCCAGCATGATTTTCTCGAAATTAAGATGGATAACCTATGATAAACTGTTAAAATTCTGATAGAGGAGGGTCTGACAAACATTTTGATATATGGATTGTATATAGCTAAAATGTAGGATGTTGGGAATTTAACATGGGACCCTATGGGAAATGGAACTACTATGCTTTGAGCTTATAGTCTCTATGCCAGTCCGTAGCTCCGTCGGTAGTAGTGTGTTGCTATATGAATCTGTATCCTCACCTGTTATCTCTTCTCTGTCTCTGGGAGATGTTCGGTTTTACGGCTAAGAGAATCTACATTGATATTGGATTTACCTGACCGGTATTTCATTTCAAATGTAAACTGTGCTAAATCGGATACCCATTTCGCTTCTGTAACTGCAGGTTTAGTTGTTGATTGGATATAACTGAGAGGGTTACTCTCAGTATATACAACAAATTCAGAACCAATTAGTAAATCACAAAATTTTTCAGTAAAGGCCAATTTTAATGTAAGCAACTCAAGTTTCATGCTACTATAATTTTTCATATTTTTCTCATGGTCTCGTAGGGACCTGCTTGCGTAGCGTAATACAACACGTCCCTGCTGCTCTTGATCTTGAGACAAAACGTTTCCTAATCCCGACATCCCGGCGTCTATTTCCAGAACGAAGGGTTTCTGAAAATCAGGGTGACCTAAAATCGGGGTTGATATAAGATGTTTTTCAGTAATGTGAATGAATTTTCGCATGACTCATTCCATCCGTACAATTTAGTTTTCTTTTTCTGCCGTTGGTCAGATCCTTTCAAAAGACGATGTAATGGTGCAGCAATTTTGGCAATTTTTTTTCACGAAACGTCCATAATACTCAGCCAGTCCAAGAGATTCTCCCAATTCTGTCTCAGTTTTGGGGGAAGGCCATTCGGAAACAGCTAGGGTTTTCTAGGGATCCGGTGTCATACCATCCTTAGATATGATGTGTCCTAAATATCGGAGTTTTTCCTTAATCATTTGAAATTTTTCTGTAGTAATTTTTAGATTATATTTTGTTAGACGTGTCAACACCACATCTAGCCTATCAAGTATTTCTTGAAAATCAATATGTCATCCCTATAGATAAGTACACTCTGAAAATTTTGGTTACCGAAAATTTTCAATCTGATTAAAACCATATCATTAGTTGGCTTCTCTATTTGTTCCCATTGCAGATAAAGATCTGGCGAAACTTCGTAAGAGGTCATGTTCTGGTGAACTCTGATGACGTTTCAGTCATCGAAACCGTTGTTTCTCATAGCCAATTAATGACTCGACTGGGCACGTGATAGTGACGCAATATGTAACAAACACTGTTCAAAAACTACCTTGTGGGTCACGCATGCTGTGGATGTTAATTTCATTCATAAGAATTTGTAGCCGATCCACTGATTGGCTGAAAATCAGAGTTCACCAGAATATGACCCCTTATGGAGTTTCGCCAGATCTTTATCCGCAACGGGACAAATAGAAAAGCGGAATAAAGATATGGTTTTAATCAGATTGCGAATATTTTATCCATCACACGCATGAAGGTACCAGGAGCTCCAGTAAAACCAAAGGGCATGCGACAAAATTCGTACAATTCCCCTGTCCCTATTCGGAATGCTGCAACCCGAAGTTAATGAAAGCCATAAAGTCGGTTTAATTTCCTGTTTTTCATCCGTACCAGAACTACAAGGGATGCGTATCAGCTAGATGATTCTCTTATGATTACTCTTTTAAAAGAGGAATTCAGATACTCGTTCCATTGATGGGGTGGTATACGACGGTAAGGTTGTCGAATAGGTTGATCATCTGTAGTCCTATTCCCATGTAGAAGCCAATATCATCTTCGCTTTAACTGAAAGCCAATTTGTGCTTATCAATCAACACTTCAAGCTGTCCCTTTTGTTCCGAATTTAGATTCCGTTGTCAAAATAATTAATAATGAATTGTCAAAATCTGCTGGAATTTTAGAAAAAGTTGTCTTGTTGGTCTCACACTCGTGCGCTATCTTTAAATATCCCAATAATGTTCATGGTTGCAAATAAACATCTTAACTTCCAAAATTAGCTACTTGCAAAGGGACCTTGCCATCGGAAGTTACGTTTACAAGCACAAGAGCTACGGCTATTCCTGATGCTAGGGAATTTTTTTCTATATCTATTTCCTCCACAATCGCCGAAGATATCATACGTTTAGAATTATGCCGCGTAGAACCAGAGATTACCTTTACTGTTTGAGCAGGAGTCACGATAGTCTTTTTTCCAGCAACGCGTACAATAGAATTTTCAAATTTCGCATATATTTCCTCGTAAAAGTTGAAAACTCGTTGCCAGGTATCCTCTAATTTCCGAAAACGCGTATGAGAAAGTTGTATTTATCTCAAAATGTTAGAGCCTCTCAATCGTGGGACTTCCTCTTTCCAACTGGATCTTTCACCACAAGAAATCCCATGTTAGGACATTACGTGCCATGACCTCAAGATTGCATTCAATGTAGCCGATGTAGGGGATAACTTGTCCATTGGCGGCCAAAACTCAAAGGATATCGCTGACTGAATGTTACTCCTGGCTAAATGTTCCCGGAAATATGACTCCGTAACCGTCGACATCTGTTCACCGGTATCCAACAAACATCTTATTCCCATTCCTTCTATTCGCCTCTGAGCAGGATCCTACAGCTGTAAGTAAGATTGAGCAATCATTGATTACGTCACCCGAGATGTGGCCTTCCACCTCAGGTGTTATTGAATATCCTTCTGTTTTGCTGTACCCGACCCCGTGCTTTTAAGATTTGGACACTGCCTCTTTAAATGGTCAGAAGCTCCACATCCGTAGCATTTTCGCGGAGTATGAACCCTACTATGTTTTAACAGGGAATGTATTTGCTTTTCTTGCTTTTCGATGATCTCCTCGTTTTACGGTGTTTTGAAGAGATTTACAGCCTACAGCAACTTCTTGGTTGAACGCCTCTTTCCCAAAGAATAGTTCGATCCCGTAATTGGAAAAAGGTGAGGTACTGGTGTTCGATATTCAGCCGCCTAAATTCCTTTTTAAGGGCTTCATCACGCACCGCCTCAGCAAGTCTACCCTTCAAAGCAATATTCCTACAGGGATGAATGATGGATCCAGCACCGAGATCCTGTTGTACAAATACACCATTAGAAGGAAGCAGCTGACTAAATCTTCCTCTCCCTGTCGATGAGCATAGAGTTTTTGTTGCACTATTGGCAGGGTGTTCCCATCGCTGTAGACAGTCGTTAAGGTCTTAATGATCGCCTCTGGACCATCCTGAACATCCTGTCCCCTTCCCAGAATTTCTTGTCGTGCCTTACCTACAAGATGGTCCCTCAACCAGGATGCAGACTCCTGATCATTAAGCTTTCGGCTTTGCGTGTTACTATGCATGTCCTGTACCAGTTCCGGAATGGTCAAGTCAGATGATTTCTCTGGTTTATACTTAAATCTTTCCAGTCGACGACTTGCCAATACGACCATCGGTTTTGGGTCGTTTCCGGTATTGGCCTTCATCTTAATGTGCAGTATTTCAATTTCTTCAGATAACTGTTTGACTTCCTCCTGGTCATTTACCTTTTTCTTTGTGCCTTATCCTCCGTTAACTTCTTTATAGTTTCCTCCATGCTGTAAACATAAATTATGATTAAAACAGAAATATTTGTCATTTGAATTTTGAAAACTAAAATCAATGAAATTGGTATTATAGTTATATAGTTATTATAATTGGTATTATATTTGTTAATGATTGAAAATTAATGCCAGAGAGAATAAATTTTAATAATAAATGTCCAGAAATTAAAAAAGTCAATATATCACAGTTTGGTACTACTCGCAATGTTTATCCCAGGGCAGGAAGTCACAGTATCTCGTCAGTACATCCTTCTCTATCAGTACGTGTCTTTTTTATATAGCTGTCCTACTCTCATTGTGGCCTCACAATCAAGGGTTAACCTCCATCCTATCTGCGACGCCATTATTTGTGAAAGAGTAAAGCCAATTAGAAGCCAAGAGACATCTCTTTGGTTCGATCATTTATTTGGAGGTATACATGTAGGAAACAACACAAAAAAAAAACCCCTTTAATGAGAATTGAAATTTGTTTACAATGTGACATGAAAGTACATGTATCATGGAAGTCACATTACTTAAATGTATATGTCTCTTTCATACACTGATCTTAGATAAATTCCTTAGTTCACTTTTCTGTCATTTTGGTTTCGACATTGCTCTTCAACTATTTCTATTCTATGCGAATTCCAATCATTCGGCCACGAGCATTACTGAAGAGACATAAGTTGTACAAATGCGCGTCTGGTGCACAAAATCAAAAAGTATATACATGTTCTATATTTATGATATACTCGTCTAGAATGAAAATATCATTCACCATATTATAAAATCATGACATCCTTTTGAAACATAAACAACTAAAATTGATTCTATTGAATAAAAGGGGAAAAAGTGATATACTGGACTAGATAAAATATAACTAATATAATCGATAAATGAAATTGATTATTGATTATTTCATTACATAAAAGTAATCATTCAATCAATGCTCAAAAATGAATAAGTATAGTATGAATATAATTTTAAACACAGAATAATTCATACTAAAATGTCTGTAATGATAACTATACACATTATACAACCAACACATTAATCAAACTCACCTCTGATTGCATAACCAAGACATTATCTATATTGTCATAGATCATCTGTTTCCCTACAATGAATTGTATTTACGTTAATATAAATATAAACATCGTGTGCGCTTACATCTTCATTTAAAATATCAAATATTAGACAAGGTTTCTAAATGAATGATAGATAAGAAGACAAACTTAATAATTCCTTATATAGACGACAAAAATAGCCACCGTTTCAACATTAACATGTTTTCTTATCAATAAAAATACGAACAGAAAATCATAATAATTACTCATTTATACATTAAATGATTTTATAACAAATCCAATTATGCAAATACATATACATTAATAAAGTTAGATTAATAAAGTACAATAAAATAATAAAATAATCTCACAGAAAATAGCCAATTAATTCTGGTATCTAACAAAAATACATTATGAAATCACCATAGTCACGTGATTGATTAAAACCAAAGATTATCAAAAAGTTTTAAAAGAAATAATAATAATTTACCTGTATTACGACAAAATCATATTTTTTCAAATGGACAAATGATAACATATCTATAAAAGAAAACTAATAGCTATAAAAGAATTTAAACTTAACTAATTAGATACTTCGTTTAAAATCGGCAATTTACGATGCCAGAAAGAATTTCCTGTGGATTAAAGTACGACCATCGAGGTCTCAAGTTACGACATTTCCCTCTCTGTAATCTCATTAACTCGGACAGTTAGAATAAACGTATGTCAAACGAAATGCGTGATTAAGTATAAAGATAACGTCAAAACTTGCTGATTAGAGAGAATTAAAATTACATATAACATAACAAAGTTTTACACACACACGCACAAGAAAAATAATTTCAAAAACTGTCACTGGACAATTGCATATTTTACATTGAGACCTTTGTCTAGATGGCTATGTATATTGTCAACTTCCTGTATAGATAAATGCCCTGGGGTAAAGTACTTTTTTTCTGTCTTCATCTCTCTCCTCACGTGTTTCTATCATCATACATTTCTTGTAGATTACGGTAACTTATTTGATTTAGATTGACTTTCATACTCCATGCAGCAATTACACCGATCTCTCTTAGGTACATGGAGAATAATATTAAAATCGGTGTTGAAAACATGTCTGTACTGATGTAACTTTGATGGTTCTACATCGTCTTCTTCACATTTTCGACACACAACTCATACATTTTTACTGGGTTCAAATTTGCTTCAAGATGTCCCTTTTTTGGATGAGGCACAAAAATAATGATATGGCATTCTCGGAAATGATTTTTTTTAAAGTTCCCGAATGTGACTCTGCGATTCTTCGGATATCTGCGACTTAGTATGTTTGCCCCTTCTATCTGTAAAAATGTTATTTTTCGCTTTTCATGCAGCCATTCAATGCGTCTTTGGATAATATCTAGAGTACTCAGGCAAAACTCCTTACCAACGCGAACTTATTGTGCAGTGAAATATTATCGCATTCCTCTTTTCCTATGCAGTTTTGGTGTCGAGTCCTTGTATTCCTTTCCCGACTGTCGTCTGCGCTTTCTTATATTCTTTCTCCATTCATTTGTATTTCGTTTGCGTGTTCTACATCTATTCTCGAATGATGCGCGTTGTTCTCCATCTACATGTACATGATTTCCGTCATTTGTTATTTCATCTTCTTTTTCTGATTCATTAAATGCTGTTTTGAAGTTTTCGTGTAATTGTTGTGCATTGTCTTTTCTCATGGGTTTCCTTGGACGACTTGATTTCCTTTTCTCGTATTGGCATCGTCTGATCTATCATCGTAGTTATTTTCATCGCACGTTGATTCGTCGTTATCTGTGCATTGATGGGACAAAATCAGGATTTAATTTGTCCGAACCAGCTACTGAATCATTTAAACTACATGTATTTTCTTCATTAATGGTTTCAGATATGCCATTGATGTCAGGAACTTCAAGGTCAAATGAACTTTGATTGATATCAAAAGAAACGTTCAAATCAGATTGCAGTGTAATTACAGGATCTGCTGTCTTACTCTGTACATCATTTAAATTTTCACTATCACATAAGAGGTAAAGGAGAAGAAGAGATTCATCAACATTCATCTGCCCATTCATTTTCTGTATATGTTAAAGGTACAATCAAAAAGACTTCCCCAGTTTCTTTGCGGAAAAGCAACCTGTTGCAATCTTATATAACGAAAGAGAAAATGGCATCAGATGTCCGCACTTTGAAGAATTTTCAGACACTGAGCTTAAGGAGCTTTAAAAAGTTCGATTCTAGAACAATCCAACGATAAGAAATTTTGTTGACAGGACATATTGACGAACACTGCAGGCGATATATTCGTGAATGACATGTAGAGGTGATCTAAGGTTTCCAAACTGTTGATCGCAATAACATCACAATCATGTAAATGTTTACAACTAGACAAGTCCAAGACAGAGCTGGAGTATTCTATAAAAAGCATAGTAGGAGTTTCAGATAAATCCAGCCAATATAGATGCCAATATAGATGCCTTGCTCGTAATAGCCTCAACGCTAAGTTGAGATTAAATGTTGGAGGTTCAAATTGATGTATTCTCGGAAGGCAAAATCGTCTGAATGCGCTTAAATGTGATAATATCTGCTGTAGTTTAAACATATTTATTGCTCAAAACAGCATAGGATTGGCGACAAGTTTTACCAACTTAGATAACGCCTCTCCTAGAACATACATACAATTATAATGTTATACATACGTCGAATAAACATAAATAAATATACATATATATACATACACATATACACGTACCCATGCACATAAATATGTACAAAAATACATACTCACATACATACATGCATGCATACATGTACATGTACATACACACAAACATATAAACACATACATATATATACACACATACACATACATACATATGCATATACATTTACATCTATCTTGAGGTAGGTTTGACTGTACTTTTATGCACATATACATGTACAATATTGAACATAATTATGATGTTAATTTAGAGCAGCTAAAAAGTACTTCAATAATGATTCAAATATTTAAAATAGAAACAAGAGTGACAGGTGCATATTAGGAAGAATATTTCAGAATGAGAAAGTGCTTTGGGTGGAGTAGAAGGGTGGGGGGTAGATATAAACGTATGAATAGCTTGAAATATTTTAGCATTAGTGTTATTAGAAAGATCTGGGTTTCCGTACAGTATGGTGCTAATGTCTAGGTTGGCTCCAATTTCTGTAAATTTCAGAAAGAGAGTTCGATGGGTAACGGTCGAATGTCCAGGTCTGAAGCCAGCTTGAAGGTTATACAGAAGGTCATTGTCGTGTAAGTAATTATAAATTTGTTTGAACATTACTCGCTCAAAAAGTTTTCCAATGCAGCTGAGTAAGGAAATTGGTCGATAGTTACTTGGTGCCGACTTGTCACCTTTTTTAAATATTGGCAGGACATGAGCGTGTTTCCATTGTGACGGGAATTTTCCCAACTGTAGAGATCTATTGAAAATAATGGATAAAGGGACAGCAATTTCGTTACATATATTTTTCAGCATAATATGGCTGAATTCATCTGGTCCACTGGCCTTTTTTGGATCTAATATTATGATCTGATCTATAATGTCAGTAACACTTATATCAAGACCATATATCTCAGCATTAGTTCTTTTTTCAAGGATGGACAACTCATGATCATCGTCATGAATGTCGGATACACTACAAAAATATGCATTGAACAGATTTGATTTATTTTCATCTGCAAAAGCTGCAGTTCCATCATGAACCATGGTAGGAAATTCGTCCATTTGGTTATTACCCTTTATTAATGATCGAATTAATTTCCAATACATCTTTGTATTGGACGTTTTATATTCATGTAACGTGTTATCCATCCCCTCATAGTAGTCCTCTTTAAGTTTCTTTTTCATGTTATTTACTTTATTTCTCTGGGTTTTGTATTTGGTGTTATCGTTTTCGTTTCGTGTCCGTCTGTATACTTTTCTCAATCTGTCCCGAATCCTTATTTCACGTCTTATGTCTGAATTCAAGTGGTCGAACCAGTACATTTTTCCGTGGGATGTTATTTTCAATCATAGACATAAGTGTTTTTGAGAAATTAGTAACAGTAGTATCAATATCGTTTTGGTCAATTTGCGTGTGCCAGTTTGTGTTAGCTATTTGATTTCTTAAGTTCGCGTAATTGCCATCTTTATATATCCATACTAAGCGCGAGAATGTTTTTGGAATTGTCGACTCGAAGTCAAGAACCACATAGGTACCCTTATGATCGCTTAGATTATTTACATCAATAGTTCCCGACTCGTGTGAATTCATTGAATCTGTCAGGATGATGGGATCTATGCAAGTAGCAGAGGTGTTGGAAATACGAGTTGCCTCTTTGATTACATTAGACAGATTATATAATGACAAAAAGGTAGAGACTCGTAATGGTAAACGCTTCATAAAATCGACATTCCAGTCACCACACATCATAATATTTTGGGAAATATCTATGGCTGAACCTACAGAATGCTCGAGTCTGTTCCAAAAATCCACTCGACAAGATTCAGGTCTATATAGACAACAAAGTAAGATTCTCATATTCTTGTTTGTAATTTCGACCCAAATAGTTTCATCACTATCGTTTTCAAGATCAAACATTCGCTTTATAGTAATACCGCTTCTGAAATAGATGAGAATTCCACCCCCATGGTTAGTTCGGTCTTTTCGAAAAGGGGGCTCAAAATGTGGAATTATTAGATTATTGGTTGTGACTGATGCGTCTAGATGGGTCTCAGTAAAACATATAATATCATGTTCATCAATATAATGCTCAATATCAGATATCTTGTTCCTTATACTACGAATATTGAGATGAAATATGGAGAGTCCTTCAATGTTGTCTGTCATAGGACCTGGATTTTCTGCTATATGATTGCACAATAGCATCAAAACACAAAGGATTGAGAAAAACTGAATATTTTCGGTGTTATTCAGGAGGTGTTTACGTAAGGAGACAAACACACATCCACTTGCACGTCCGAGATTGAGAGAGAAACTAAAATAAAACCTCTGTAATTTTGAATATAAACCATAACATCTGGAGTAGAAGGAGCCGATGCTCATTCTATACGCAGCTAAGTCAATACCCATGTTCTTCGTTCGATGTTAAAAGGTAAGCGTAGCGACACACGTGAGGAAGGGAGGGAGGATAATGAACGAGAAATAAGAGGAGGGAGTAAATATGGTACAAAACTAAGAACATATAGAGTCATACAAGTTGGAACGGAGCACAAGTGAGCCAAGTTTGTGCTTGTTATATAGACATATATAGCATATGAGAAAAGATTGATAAACTAGGACAGTAAAGCGTGTGTGTGGTTTAATTGGATATGAATGGATATCTATTATTTCAGACATATTTGTTTATGAATAATAGATTACACGGCTGGTAAAGATCAGTCCGTAAAACTGATGGTATTATCACCACCTAGTCAATAGACTGACCACTTCATGATTTAGTGGGGACTATATGATTGATAATGCTAAAGTCTGAGAAGAAATATGAACATTAGTTTATCATACGGCCCCGACAGTACATATATAAAAAAGAAAATGTTTTTATATTGAAATAGCTAAGTCTCGATTGATACAGTTTTTTGCAATGATTTGGTATACACTGACATTGTCAATAGATATGGCAATGTCTTTACATCGACTTACTATTCTTTTTTATTCGGACAGACGCCTGTTGGCATCATCAGCACTCTTGATGAGGATTTTGGGACCCCTATGGTGCACGCGCATGAATATTCTGCCATCCTGAGTCCAGTAATTGTGAATTTTCCGCTCGCCTTTTAGTTTAGCGAGATGCCGTACAACAGTGTAACGCTTTTTTGTCAGATCCTCGTTGATGAAGCGCTTAAGGTCATCATCAGCAAGGCTAAATCGGTTTTCGTAGACCTTTTGCCGTACCTGATACGAAAGAAAGCGAGCGATGATTTGACATTTGCCTTTGACAGGCTCCCCGACAACGTGTGATCGACCAATGTCCTTTTCTGAGACTCGGACGCCAACCTTATCGCATATGTCGAACACAATTTTGTCCGTGTTAAGTTCCCAAGGAGAGTCGGGCGTGCGGCCGTCTTCGTTTTTGTACGGTACGTTGGAGAAGCGAAGACAAGTGCGCCTGGAGTATTGCTCCTGTTCCTCTGTCCGTAATGCTAGTTTGCGGATTCGCTCAGTCAACTCGGTGATTTGATCGTTTTTAGATTTGATGGTTTCCGTGAGTGTTGCGACTTTATTGTCGACGGCTACGGACATCTCATTTTCGATGTGTGATTTGATCTGGGGATGGATAATCTCAAGGACACCACCGAGAATCTGTTCACAGATGGAGGATAGGACAGTTTCGTCCATTAAAACTTTCATTATTGCACACCGCAACTTATCTGTACCCCCAGACTCATCTCCAGATTCACCGGAATTGACGGAGTTCGATGTGACCGCTCTTTTTGTGTGTGGTTTCTCAGGAGTGTCGGGCATTCTCCGCTTTGACGCGCTTTCAGTTGCTTTGTTATCAGCCATGGACATGGATTAATAGATTGTGTGGAATGTAAAAAGTTCTCATGAATCACCCAACCGGAAACTCGTAAACAGCACAGCAAATTGATATGAACTGTCTAACTAGCTAGAATTCCATATATACTCAAAGTTTTTGAGATAGTTAGTGTCACATACCTCTATTTCTAATTGCTATATAATCAAAGTTGAATAAAATCCCGATAATAGCACATTATTGCTCTTTTCCTGGAGCCCAGATTTACATAGCGCGCTATATCCGACGCATGCGCAATCTGCTGTAGATGAGTCTTTTTGCATATTCGCTGTTCAAATATAAACACAAAAACTCTTCATAAAATCGAATGCTCAAATACGTGTACAACATCAGCTATCCGTTTACAAGTTCTATTTACTGTCTGTAAAAGTTCGCAAAGGTCCAAAACTTTCAGAATTTTGGCCAAGGAATAATCCGGCAACTCTAAGATCCCAATTCCGTAAAAGAACCAAATTAAAATGGTAAATTTTTATTAAATCATACAATAATAATATAAACAGTGTTCATCATATTGGAAAATATGAATGTAACTTGTGTCACATAACTATGGCACTAACAACAATGTACCACCTTGGACATCCACGGACATCCACGGAATCCTGAAATTCAGAGGTGAGACCATGTGCCCAGAAGGGGTGAACGTCTTCGGTTTGGCTAGCCACACCCGTGAATGCCCTTACATACAGACAAAACAAATATAACTAGAAAACTGACAAAGTCAATGTCCCCTATATAAAATCTTTGCTACACTTTATTTTTAATGAAAATTAACAGATTTGCTGTTTGACCTTACAACATTACAAAAAATAGCCGAGAAAAGTTCACTGTTTTTGTGAAACACAGATGCCCCCGGCGACATCTAATTCCATATAAAACAAATGTCTCAAATTTCTACAATTTTACCCAGCCTTGCCTCATATATGACATTATTAGACTAATATTCTGAACAGAGAACACAACTGTCTTCCTCTGTTCATTGAGTTTGAAAGTTTGAAGAATAAAAAGTCTGGCATCATGGAGATTAGTTCGGAAGACTTTATTCAACCTTATCCAGGGTTCTCTAGAAACTTTGGAAATCTTGGGTGCTATTAAAGTCTTGGGATTCATCTTCAATACAAATACATTTCAGTGAGTTAATGACTCATCTAGGCGAGTTAATGAAAGAGAAAACTGAAGACATCTGACAAAGCTGTATGACAAAAATCACTAGGGACATGCACACAAAGCATGATAACCACAGAAATAAACACCGAAAAACGACATTACTAAAATATTCGATTGTGCTGTGGTTACGATACCGACTTAGAACGGTATATAGGTGTCGAAACCTTGTAATACTAAACACCCATCATTTCGGTCGAATAGTTGACAATTTACTAGATTAGAAGTTACGGTATTGATAGGACATATGCAGACACAAATACTTTTCATTGTCATATCTATCTATCTATCTATCTATCTATCTATCTATCTATCTATCTACACACACACACACACACACACACACCCATATATATATATATATATATATATATATATATATATATATATATATATATATATTTCTTTTGATAAAGATTAACTACTCTTTTATTTGAAGATAACATATAAAACCAATATTTTGCAAACTCATTATTCGAAGTTGCATGTTAAAGTCACATTAATTTGATGTGAAATTATAAGAAAACTTAAAATAATTCATGTTTCATACAAAACTATTTTATAATGTGCGTTATATATGTGTATGTATATATTTATTTAAGTTTATATACGTGCATGCATGCACGTATATGTATGTGTGCATGTATGTGTGGTCATACATGTGTAAATGTATTTATGTAGGTGTGTACTTAATTTTATTCTATAGTTATAGAGGAAATCTTTCTATTTTCCATTTGTATTTTCGAATTTTGAAGAATAAAAGAATAATAATAATAATAATAATAATAATAATAATAATAATAATAATACTAATAATAATAATAATAACCCCCCCCAAATAAATAAATAAGAAGGAGAAATCAAAACAAAACAACCTTGGGGTTGTTTTCAGTTGTATTTGTACTATAAACTGTATGTATGTGACGAATTTCACTGGAAAATATACATGTAGTTGATTTATAACCTTCGTCTCAAATAAATGTCTGCATTTTTCTGCTATAAATACCTCATAAACCATAATTTCTTTTTGTAGCCTTCAGAGCTTTGTTTTTTTAATTTATCAACCAAATGATATTAAACAAAAGTAGACATAGGTAACAGTTAAGAGAAGGTTGTGTATTCCGTCTTCCTTGATGAATTCTTGTTTATGACCACCTCTTCCGCATGCTTTCTTGTTTTGTACTAGTTTCCCTACGCTGTTACGATGTACATGTGTCTAAAGTCTTGACGCGACTGATTCTCGCTTTAACACTGGACAAATGACCCTGTAAACTGGCATCAATTAAATAGTTATAAACCTAGGTATGTCAGCCAGTAGCGTAGGAATGACATTTAGACGTCTATGTACATAGGAACGGACTTTACAACAGTCCCATCATTGTATGTACTTATCCGAATTCTAAAGTAATTAGTATAAAATCCGAGGGCATCATAGTCTAGATTTCAGTGCTTCTGTACTGATGAGAAATATATACTTAAAATTTCAGTCACGAAATTTTATAAATTATCCCAAAACTAACGAGCATGTGTTCTTACTGACGAGAGGCTACTGTGATATACAGTATCAGTACAGGCTGATGTGTCCATGCTGACAAGAGACTACGATGATATACAGTATCAGTACAGGTTGATGTGTCCATGCTGACGAGAGGCTATGGTGATATACAGTATCAGTACAGGTTGATGTGTCCATGCTGACGAGAGACTATGGTGATATGCAGTATCAGTACAGGTTGATGTATCCATGCTGACGAGAGGCTATGGTCATATAGATTATCAGTACAGGTTGATGTATCCATGCTGAAGAGAGACTACGGTGATATACAGTATCAGTACAGGTTGATGTGTCCATGCTGACAAGAGACTACGGTGACACACAGTATCAGTACCGGTTGACGTGTCCTTCCTGACGAGAGGCTATGGTGATTTACAGTATCAGTACAGGTTGATGTGTCCATGCTGACGAGAGACTATGGTGATATACAGTATCAGTACAGGTTGATGTGTCCTTCCTGACCAGAGACTATGGTGATATACAGTATCATTACAGGTTGATGTGTCCATGCTGACGAGATACTAAGGTGATAAACAGTATCAGTACAGGTTGACGTGTCCTTCCTGACGAGAAGCTATGGTGATATACAGTATCAGTACAGGTTGAGATGTCCTTCCTGACGAGAGGATGTGGTGATATACAGTATCAGTACAGGTTGATGTGTCCATGCTGACGAGAAGCTATGGTGAAATACAGTATGAGTACAGGTTGATGTATCCATGCTTACGAGAGGCTATAGTCATATACAGTATCAGTACAGGTTGATGTGTCCATGCTGACAAGAGACTACAGTGATACACAGTATCAGTACAGGTTGACGTGTCCTTCCTGACGAGAGGCTATGGTGATTTACAGTATCAGTACAGGTTGATGTGTCTATGCTGACGAGAGACTATGGTGATATACAGTATCAGTACAGGTTGATGTGTCCTTCCTGACGAGAGACTATGGTGATATACAGTATCATTACAGGTTGATGTGTCCATGCTGACGAGAGAATACGGTGATACACAGTATCAGTACAGATTGACGTGTCCTTCCTGACGAGAAGCTATGGTGATATACAGTATGAGTACAGGTTGACGTGTCCTTCCTGACGAGAGGATGTGGTGATATACAGTATCAATACAGATTGATGTGTCCAGGCTGATGTATCCATGCTGACGAGAGGCTATAGTCATATACAGTATCAGTACAGGTAGATGTGTCCATGCTGACAAGAGACTACGGTGATACACAGTATCAGTACAGGTTGACGTGTCCTTCCTGACGAGAGGCTATGGTGATTTACAGTATCAGTACAGGTTGATGTGTCCATGCTGACGAGAGACTATGGTGATATACAGTATCAGTACAGGTTGATGTGTCCTTCCTGACGAGAGACTATGGTGATATACAGTATCATTACAGGTTGATGTGTCCATGCTGACGAGAGACTACGGTGACACACAGTATCAGTACAGATTGACCTGTCCTTCCTGACGAGAAGCTATGGTGATATACAATATCAGTATAGGTTGGTGTGTCATGCTGACGAGAGACTATGGTGATTTACAATATCAGTACAGGTTGATGTATCCATAATGAAGAGAGTCTATGGTGATTTACAGTATAAGTACAGGTTGATGTGTCCATAATGAAAAGAGAGTATGGTGATTCACAGTATCAGTACAGGTTGATGTGTCTAAGCTGACGAGAAACTATGGTGATTTACAGTATCATTACAGGTTGATGTTTCCGTGCTGACAAGAGACTACAGTGGTACACAGTATCAGTACAGGTTGGTGTGTCCATGCTGACGAGAGACTATGGTGATATACAACACAGTACAGGCTGGTGTATCTATGCTGACGAGAGACTATGGTGAATTACAGTATCAGTACAGGTTGATGTGTCCATAATGACGAGAGACTATGGTGATTTACAGTATCAGTACAGGTTGATGTTTCCATGCTGACGAGAGGATATGGTGATATACAGTATCAGTACAGGTTGATGCATCGATGCTGAGGAGAGACTATGATGATATACAGTATCAGTACAGGTTGATGTATCCATGCTGTCGAGAGGCTATGGTGATTTACAGTATCAGTACAGGTTAATGTATCCATGCTGACGAGAGACTAAGGTGATTTAAAGTATCAGTACAGGTTGATGTGTCCATAATGACGAGAAACTACGATGATATACAGTATCAGTACAGGTTGATGTGTCCATGCTGACGAGAGACTATGGTGATACACAGTATCAGTACAGGTTGATGTGTCCATGCTGACGAGAGACTATGGTGATTTACAGTATCAGTACAGGTTGATGTGTCCATAATGACGAGAGACTATGGTGATTTACAGTATCAGTACAGGTTGATGTGTCTAAGCTGACGAGAAACTATGGTGATTTACAGTATCAGTACAGGTTGATGTATCCATAATGACGAGAGACTACGGTGATATACAGTATCAGTACAGGTTGATGTGTCAATGCTGACGAGAGACTATGGTGATACACAGTATCAGTACAGGCTGATGTGTCCTTGCTGACAAGAGACTATGGTGATATACAATACCAGTACAGGTTGATGTATCCTTGCTGACGAGAGACTATGGTGATATGCAGTATCAGTACAGGTTGATGTATCCATGCTGACGAGAGGCTATGGTCATATAGATTATCAGTACAGGTTGATGTATCCATGCTGAAGAGAGACTACGGTGATATACAGTATCAGTACAGGTTGATGTGTCCATGCTGACAAGAGACTACGGTGACACACAGTATCAGTACCGGTTGACGTGTCCTTCCTGACGAGAGGCTATGGTGATTTACAGTATCAGTACAGGTTGATGTGTCCATGCTGACGAGAGACTATGGTGATATACAGTATCAGTACAGGTTGATGTGTCCTTCCTGACCAGAGACTATGGTGATATACAGTATCATTACAGGTTGATGTGTCCATGCTGACGAGATACTAAGGTGATAAACAGTATCAGTACAGGTTGACGTGTCCTTCCTGACGAGAAGCTATGGTGATATACAGTATCAGTACAGGTTGAGATGTCCTTCCTGACGAGAGGATGTGGTGATATACAGTATCAGTACAGGTTGATGTGTCCATGCTGACGAGAAGCTATGGTGAAATACAGTATGAGTACAGGTTGATGTATCCATGCTTACGAGAGGCTATAGTCATATACAGTATCAGTACAGGTTGATGTGTCCATGCTGACAAGAGACTACGGTGATACACAGTATCAGTACAGGTTGACGTGTCCTTCCTGACGAGAGGCTATGGTGATTTACAGTATCAGTACAGGTTGATGTGTCTATGCTGACGAGAGACTATGGTGATATACAGTATCAGTACAGGTTGATGTGTCCTTCCTGACGAGAGACTATGGTGATATACAGTATCATTACAGGTTGATGTGTCCATGCTGACGAGAGAATACGGTGATACACAGTATCAGTACAGATTGACGTGTCCTTCCTGACGAGAAGCTATGGTGATATACAGTATGAGTACAGGTTGACGTGTCCTTCCTGACGAGAGGATGTGGTGATATACAGTATCAATACAGATTGATGTGTCCAGGCTGATGTATCCATGCTGACGAGAGGCTATAGTCATATACAGTATCAGTACAGGTAGATGTGTCCATGCTGACAAGAGACTACGGTGATACACAGTATCAGTACAGGTTGACGTGTCCTTCCTGACGAGAGGCTATGGTGATTTACAGTATCAGTACAGGTTGATGTGTCCATGCTGACGAGAGACTATGGTGATATACAGTATCAGTACAGGTTGATGTGTCCTTCCTGACGAGAGACTATGGTGATATACAGTATCATTACAGGTTGATGTGTCCATGCTGACGAGAGACTACGGTGACACACAGTATCAGTACAGATTGACCTGTCCTTCCTGACGAGAAGCTATGGTGATATACAATATCAGTATAGGTTGGTGTGTCATGCTGACGAGAGACTATGGTGATTTACAATATCAGTACAGGTTGATGTATCCATAATGAAGAGAGTCTATGGTGATTTACAGTATAAGTACAGGTTGATGTGTCCATAATGAAAAGAGAGTATGGTGATTCACAGTATCAGTACAGGTTGATGTGTCTAAGCTGACGAGAAACTATGGTGATTTACAGTATCATTACAGGTTGATGTTTCCGTGCTGACAAGAGACTACAGTGGTACACAGTATCAGTACAGGTTGGTGTGTCCATGCTGACGAGAGACTATGGTGATATACAACACAGTACAGGCTGGTGTATCTATGCTGACGAGAGACTATGGTGAATTACAGTATCAGTACAGGTTGATGTGTCCATAATGACGAGAGACTATGGTGATTTACAGTATCAGTACAGGTTGATGTTTCCATGCTGACGAGAGGATATGGTGATATACAGTATCAGTACAGGTTGATGCATCGATGCTGAGGAGAGACTATGATGATATACAGTATCAGTACAGGTTGATGTATCCATGCTGTCGAGAGGGTATGGTGATTTACAGTATCAGTACAGGTTAATGTATCCATGCTGACGAAAGACTAAGGTGATTTAAAGTATCAGTACAGGTTGATGTGTCCATAATGACGAGAGACTACGATGATATACAGTATCAGTACAGGTTGATGTGTCCATGGTGACGAGAGACTATGGTGATATACAGTATCAGTACAGGTTGATGTGTCCATGCAGACGAGAGACTATGGTGATTTACAGTATCATTACAGGTTGATATGTCCATAATGACGAGAGAGTATGGTGATTCACAGTATCAGTACAGGTTGATGTGTCTAAGCTGACGAGAAACTATGGTGATTTACAGTATCAGTACAGGTTGATGTGTCCGTGCTCACAAGAGACTATGGTGATTTACAGTTTCACTACAGGTTGATGTGTCAATGCTGACGAGTGACTACGTACGGTGATACGCAGTATCAGTACAGGCTGATGTGTCCTTGCTGACAAGAGACTATGGTGATATACAATACCAGTACAGGTTGATGTATCCTTGCTGACGAGAGACTATGGTGATATACAGTATCAGTACAGATTGATGTGCCCTTGCTGACAAGAGATTATGCTGATATACAATATCAGTACAGGTTGATGTGCCCTCGCTGACAAGTAACTATAGTGATATACAGTATCAGTACAGGTTGATGTGCCCTTACTGACAAGAGACTATGGTGTTATACAGTATCAGTACAGATTGATGTGTCCATGCTGACAAGAGACTACGGTGACACACAGTATCAGTACAGGTTGACGTGTCCTTCCTGACGAGAGGCTATGGTGATTTACAGTATCAGTACAGGTTGATGTGTCCATGCTGACGAGAGACTATGGTGATATACAGTATCAGTACAGGTTGATGTGTCCTTCCTGACGAGAGACTATGGTGATATACAGTATCAGTACAGGTTGATGTGTCCATGCTGACGAGAGACTACGGTGATACACAGTATCAGTACAGGTTGACGTGTCCTTCCTGACGAGAAGCTATAGTGATATACAGTATGAGTACAGGTTGAGATGTCCTTCTTGACGAGAGGATGTGGTGATATACAGTATCAGTACAGGTTGATGTGTCCATGCTGACGAGAAGCTATGGTGATATACAGTATGAGTACAGGTTGATGTATCCATGCTGACGAGAGGCTATAGTCATATACAGTATCAGTACAGGTTGATGTGTCCATGCTGACAAGAGACTACGTTGATACACAGTATCAGTACAGGTTGACGTGTCCTTCCTGACGAGAGGATATGGTGATTTACAGTATCAGTACAGGTTGATGTGTCCATGGTGACGAGAGACTATGGTGAAATACAGTATCAGTACAGGTTGATGTGTCCTTCCTGACGAGAGACTATGGTGATATACAGTATCATTACAGGTTGATGTGCCCATGCTGACAAGAGACAACGGTGATACACAGTATCAGTACAGATTGACGTGTCCTTCCTGACCAGAAGCTATGGTGATATACAGTATGAGTACAGGTTGACGTGTCCTTCCCGACGAGAGGATGTGGTGATATACAGTATCAGTACAGGTTGATGTGTCCATGCTGACGAGAAGCTATGGTGATATACAGTATGAGTACAGGTTGATGTGTCCATGCTGACGAGAGACTATGGTGATATGCAGTATCAGTACAGGTTGATGTATCCATGCTGACGAGAGGCTATAGTCATATACAGTATCATTACAGGTTGATGTGTCCATGCTGACAAGAGACTACGGTGATACACAGTATCAGTACAGGTTGACGTGTCCTTCCTGACGAGAGGCTATGGTGATTTACAGTATCAGTACAGGTTGATGTGTCCATGCTGACGAGAGACTATGGTGATATACAGTATCAGTACAGGTTGATGTATCCATGCTGACGAGAGGCTATGGTCATATAGATTATCAGTACAGGTTGATGTATCCATGCTGACGAGAGACTATGGTGATATGCAGTATCAGTCCAGGTTGATGTATCCATGCTGACGAGAGGCTATAGTCATATACAGTATCAGCACAGGTTGATGTGTCCATGCTGACAAGAGACTACGGTGATACACAGTATCAGTACAGGTTGACGTGTCCTTCCTGACGAGAGGCTATGGTGATTTACAGTATCAGTACAACTTGATGTGACCTTGCTGACGAAAGACTATGATGATATACAGTATCAGTACAGGTTGATGTGTCCATGCTGACGAGAGGCTATGGTGATATACAGTATCAGTACAGGTTGACGTGTCCTTCCTGACGAGAGGCTATGGTGATTTACAGTATCAGTTCAGGTTGATGTGTCCATGCTGACGAGAGACTATGGTGATATACAGTATCAGTACAGGTTGATGTGTCCTTCCTGACGAGAGACTATGGTGATATACAGTATCAGTACAGGTTGATGTGTCCATGCTGACGAGAGACTACGGTGATACACAGTATCAGTACAGGTTGACGTGTCCTTCCTGACGAGAAGCTATGGTGATATACAGTATGAGTACAGGTTGAGATGTCCTTCCTGACGAGAGGATGTGGTGATATACAGTATCAGTACAGGTTGATGTGTCCATGCTGACGAGAAGCTATGGTGATATACAGTATCAGTACAGGTTGATATATCCATGCTGACGAGAGGCTATAGTCATATACAGTATCCGTACAGGTTGATGTGTTCATGCTGACAAGAGACTACGGTGATACACAGTATCAATACAGGTTGACGTGTCCTTCCTGACGAGAGGCTATGGTGATTTACAGTATCAATACAGGTTGATGTGTCCATGCTGACGAGAGACTATGGTGATATACAGTATCAGTACAGGTTGATGTGTCCTTCCTGACGAGAGACTATAGTGATATACAGTATCATTACAGGTTGATGTGTCCATGCTGACGAGAGACTACGGTGATACACAGTATCGGTACAGATTGAAGTGTCCTTCCTGACGAGAAGCTATGGTGATATACAGTATGAGTACAGGTTGACGTGTCCTTCCTGACGAGAGGATGTGGTGATATACAGTATCAGTACAGGTTGATGTGTCCATGCTGACGAGAAGCTATGGTGATATACAGTATGAGTACAGGTTGATGTGTCCATGCTGACGAGAGACTATGGTGATATGCAGTATCAGTACAGGTTGATGTATCCATGCTGACGAGAGGCTATAGTCATATACAGTATCAGTACAGGTTGATGTGTCCATGCTGACAAGAGACTACGGTGATACACAGTATCAGTACAGGTTGACGTGTCCTTCCTGACGAGAGGCTATGGTGATTTACAGTATCAGTACAGGTTGATGTGTCCATGCTGACGAGAGACTATGGTGATATACAGTATCAGTACAGGTTGATGTATCCATGCTGACGAGAGGCTATGGTCATATAGATTATCAGTACAGGTTGACGTGTCCTTCCTGACGAGAAGCTATGGTGATTTACAGTATCAGTACAGGTTGATGTGTCCATGCTGACGAGAGACTATGGTGATATACAGTATCAGTACAGGTTGATGTATCCATGCTGACGAGAGGCTATGGTCATATGGATTATCAGTACAGGTTGATGTATCCATGCTGACGAGAGACTATGGTGATATGCAATATCAGTCCAGGCTGATGTATCCATGCTGACGAGAGGCTATAGTCATATACAGTATCAGTACAGGTTGATGTGTCCATGCTGACAAGAAATTATGGTGATACACAGTATCAGTACAGGTTGATGTGTCCATGCTGACGAGAGACTATGGTGATTTACAGTATCAGTACAGGTTGATGTGTCCATGCTGACGAGAGACTATGGTGATATACAGTATCAGTACAGGTTGATGTGTCCATGCTGACGAGAGACTATGGTGATATACAGTATCAGTACAGGTTGATGTGTCCATGCTGACGAGAGACTACGGTGATACACAGTATCAGTACAGATTGACCTGTCCTTCCTGGCGAGAAGCTATGGTGATATACAATATCAGTGCAGGTTGGTGTGTCATGCTGACGAGAGACTATGGTGATTTACAGTATCAGTACAGGTTGATGTATCCATAATGACGAGAGACTATGGTGATTTACAGTATCAGTACAGGTTGATGTGTCCATAATGACGAGAGACTATGGCGATTCACAGTATCAGTACAGATTGATGTGTCCAAGCTGACAAGAGACTATGGTGATTTACAGTATCAGTACAGGTTGATGTGTCCGTGCTGACAAGAGACTACAGTGGTACACAGTATCAGTACAGGTTGGTGTGTCTATGCTGACGAGAGACTATGGTGATATACAATATCAGTACAGGTTGGTGTGTCCATGCTGTCGAGAGACAATGTGATTTACAGTATCAGTACAGGTTGATGTGTCCATAATGACGAGAGACTATGGTGATTTACAGTATCAGTACAGGTTGATGTGTCCATGCTGACGAGAGACTATGGTGATATACAGTATCAGTACAGGTTGATGTGTCCATGCTGACGAGAGACTATGATGATATACAGTATCAGTACAGGTTGATGTGTCCATGCTGACGAGAGACTATGGTGATTTATAGTATCAGTACAGGTTGATGTGTCCATGCTGACGAGAGACTATGGTGATTTACAGTATCAGTACAGGTTGATGCGTCCATGCTGACGAGAGACTATGGTGATTTAAAGTATCAGTACAGGTTGATGTGTCCATAATGACGAGAAACTACGATGATATACAGTATCAGTACAGGTTGATGTGTCCATGGTGACGGGAGACTATGGTGATATACAGTATCAGTACAGGTTGATGTGTCCATGCTGACGAGAGACTATGGTGATTTACAGTATCAGTACAGGTTGTTATGTCCATAATGACGAGAGAGTATGGTGATTCACAGTATCAGTACAGGTTGATGTGTCTAAGCTGACGAGAAACTATGGTGATTTACAGTATCAGTACAGGTTGATGTGTCCATAATGACGAGAGAGTATGGTGATATACAGTATCAGTACAGGTTGATGTGTCCATGTTCACGAGAGACTATGGTGATACACAGTATCAGTACAGGTTGATGTGTCCTTGCTGACAAGAGACTATGGTGATATACAATATCAGTACAGGTTGATGTGCCCTTGCTGACGAGAGACTACGGTGATATACAGTATCAGTACAGGTTGATGTGCCCTTGTTGACAAGACTACATGTATGCTGATATACAATATCAGTACAGGTTGATGTGCCCTCGCTGACAAGAGACTATGGTGATATACAGTATCAGTACAGGTTGATGTGCCCTTACTGACAAGAGACTATGGTGTTATGCAGTATCAGTACAGGTTGATGTGTCCATGCTGACGAGAGACTATGGTGATATACAATATCAGTACAGGTTGACGTGTCCATGCTGACAAGAGACTACGTGCGGTGATACACAGTATCAGTACAGGTTGAAGTGTCCATGCTGACGAGAGACTATGATGATTGACAGTATCAGTACAGGTTGATGTGTCCATGCTGACGAGAGACTATGGTGATATACAATATCAGTACAGGTTGACGTGTCCTTCCTGACGAGAGGGTACGGTGATATACAGTATCAGTACAGGTTGATGTGTCCATGCTGACGAGAGACTACGGTGATGTATCGTATCACTACAGGTTGATGTGTCCTTCCTGACGAGAGGATGTGGTGATATACAGTATCAATACAGGTTGATGCCTCGATTCTGACGAGAGACTACGGTGAGATACAGTATTGGTACAGCTTGATGTGTTAATGCTGACGAAATGCTACGGCAGTGGTGTATTTAAAGTGGGCTCGGGGTGTCCGGAACCCCCCCCCCCTTTTTCATCAAATATTTACAAATAAAACCGAGACCTTGGACTAAAAAGGGCCGAATAGTTTGCCTTTGACACTGTGCCCCCTCCTCCCTTTCGAAAATTCGGGATCCGCCACGGTACGGTGATATACAGTATTAGTACAGCTTGAAGTGTCTATGCTGACTAGAGGTAATTGTGCTATACAATATCAGTACAGGTAGATGTGTCCTTGCTGACGAGAGGCTACGCCGCATATGACACTATCTTTGTATGGTTTTATGATGATCTCAAACATCCTAACCTTTATTTATTTGTAAATATATAAATGAGGTAAAGCGTTTACCGTGCATTGTCTTACATGAACGAAAGCTATTATCACTACAACTCATTAAGATAGCTGCATCTTACCGCAATGACAACAGACTGTAAGTGGAAGTCATAAACCACTATCTATCCAGATTGTGATTTACAACACTGCTATAAGTATTAAGGATACTAGAAATCCAGTTTCATAAGTCCCGGCGATTCACAATAATAATCTTCGGTACTGATTTATTGAATTTACTATGACTGTTCAGAATGGATACGGGAACCATGATAATAAAATGGAAATTAGGGATATTTCGTTAAGGTAAGATAGTTGATGATTTTTATCCTCTCGTTGCATGAAGCTGATTTTCTCAGTGTAATGAACATTAGGTTGTCAACAAAATTACAACTTTTACAAGTATGTGCGTACATTAGTTAGGTTTGTTTGTAAAATTGCTTTTCCTTTGTGGTTCAAAGTTATCCATCCCTAAAATTTAGAGTATATTATACGTCAATGTATAGCCATATGTCGAACATTTTTACACTTTTCTTGTACATGTATTTAATAAAATTTGAGTTTTTCTCTCTTGCTACGCGCAGTTATGCAGTTTTCCGTCATATTTTTTTTTTGGTGGTATGCCTCCATCCAGCAAAAACACAAGTTAAATTCGTTCCTCACTTAATGAATCACATTTCGAATTCATAGCGCAAAATGCATATTTTAGTTTTCTTTATCTTATAAAATGCTGATGGTATAATCTGAAACACGAGGCACTGTATAGCCATTACAAATATTGATGTGTAAGATTTATACTGTATAGTTTTACAAGGGCGTAGGAGAAAGGAGGGGGCAAACTATGTTTGTGCCCCCATCCAAACACATTTCAAGTTATCTTAGATTTAAATAAACTCAACCATGGCCTTTTTGGTGCATTTTGTTGCAGAACTTAAATGAAGTTAAATTATTAATTTTCTTTCACCTTTTAAAATGTCTTAAATCTATTTCCGTATTTACAGTTACGGATAAGGTTTCGATTTTTGAAAAGTAGATCGATGTATTAACCTTTCCATTGTTCGTGAACGAGACATTCAGACGAATCGGTGTGTTATATATAGATTACATTGTAAGACACCAATCTGCTAACGCCTCGCAGTGAAACTCAATTTCTGGCAGAGTATTTGCCGATACCCTGTTTGTTTTTGTAAAACACTCGAATGGTAACCCCTAAATACATCGATCCACTTTTCAGCATCGAAAGCGATATCTAGCGATTTTTGATCATTATGCTTATGATGGCATAATCAAATATCCGACTTGTCCAAAGTGGGACGTCATCAAAGTCGTATTTTTCGCTAAAGTGCTTGACATTTGACGAAAGTGGATTGGTGTATTCACTTTTCCACAAAACTTATGTTTTCATTGCTCTGACGTCATCTGAAGTCTGACAAAATTACGCACTTTTATATAACGTCATAAATGTAACGATTAGAAATCGTGTGAATGTCTTGTTCACAAACAGTGGAAAGATTAATACATCGATCTACTTTTCAAGTAGAAAATGACATTGAGCGAACCGTAATTTGCTATGTCCGTAATGTCATAACTGATCCTTCCACGGTTCGTAAAAGAAAGTGCCGTTTAGAGGATTTTCTATTGTTCTATTTATGATTTATGTATTTTAAACAAATACGTCATTTTTCGGAGATCTATCGGACCTTAGATAAGGTCAAAACAAATTGAAATTACATTTAGTGGAAGGATGAATTTTAAAAATTTCCAACTCGTCAGACCTAATATGACATCATAACAACCAAATTCAGTGCTAATTGGTTAAAATGCCGTGTTATTAATGGAAAATGAATCGGTGTATTATATATAGGCTATATTTTAAGACACCAATCTGTAATCGTCGGATTACCACGTCTGGTTTCGTTCCCACAGACACTACAATTCTTCTGTATAATGTACAAGGTCTATCATACAAGATTATATTATATATATCAAATATACTTTATATTATATACAAATTATATTGCAATACCTAAATACGTAAGAGGCAGGCTTGGTGTAGTGGTTAAGCGCTTGGCTTACGGCGATGACGATCCGGGTTCGATTCCCGGGTTGCGCCACTATGTTTAAGAGGTTGGTAACTTCCTGCTTCCATGTCGCGATATAACTGAAATATTGTTGAAAGCGACGTAAAACACTAATCAACCAACCTAAATACGCATTATGTTACAAGTTCTACAAATTTACTTATAATAGTACATTAGGTGTTTATCATATGCTGAGTAATGTTGGCTGTGGAATCGCAGTGTATTTCATGTGTTATGTCTGTATTTGAAAACATCACATATGTATTGCTTTTTTTGTAGGAAATTGAAGAAATGTACTTTTTAACCTAGGCTATTGCATTTTTCATATACAATGTTATCCTTGCTCATCTAATGAAAACACGGATATGATTGCATTATTTATGTGGTTTTAATAATAATAAAAAAACTTCTAATATACATATGGATAAGAATTCTAAACTCACGAAATACAAAGTAGATTATTTGTGATAATAATTTGTGCTTCTGACCCTGCGAGGACATTTGTCGATAATAAATAATATTTCATTTTAATGAAAAATACGAAAGAAATCGAAGCAATGACACAGTGACATTCACAACAACATGCTATTGGAGGGCATTCATAGACTGCTGAAAATCTGATGTCCCGGAGGAGTAAGCATATTCTGTTTGGCTAGCCACAAACGAAAATTTGTGGTTTGTTTATTTTCGTATCTCCTACAAGACTTTTTCCACACATTATGGTGCCACTACCAAAACCCAATACCCTCGTTATTTGCAGTAGAATTTTTCAAACGGAATGGTACATGTTGGTTACAAAACGATCCGCAAAGATTGGAACATGCAATTTTCCGATCTCGACTTTAACTTTCTGACCACTCATTTACCCAAGGCTTTTGTCTGTAGTGAGACTGTTATGGCATTGTGTGCCGCCATTTGGTAGGTGATGAAGCTGTCTGTAGCGAGATTATTATGGCATTGTGTGCCGCCATTTGGTAGGTGATCAAGCTGTCTGTAGCGAGATTATTGTGGCATTGTGTGCCGCCATTTGATAATTGATCAAGCTGTCGGTAGTGATATTATTATGGCATTGTGTGTCGCCATTTGGTAAGTGATCAAGCTGTCTGTGGCGAGACTTTTATGGCATTGTGTGCCGCCATTTGGTAATTGATCAAGCTGTCGGTAGTGATATTGTTATGGTATTGTGTGCAGCCATTTGGTAATTGATCAAGCAGTCTTTAGTGATATTGTTATGGTATTGTGTGCCGCCATTGGGTAATCAAAAGAACAAAGAACTATGTCTATATATATGTTAACATATTATAAAGCAAATGCAGCATAAATATACGAACATTTGATAATTTTTCGGGCAAAACCCCTATTATGAGAAATAAACGAAATAATAGCTTTAAACAGATACACTCTACAAATTAATGTGAAATATGTCATATACGAAAACAGCATTTATCAGAACATATATATCGTGATATATATTTTAATGGAATTTGAGGGACGATATAAATTACACATGTAAATTATTTTATTTCAATATTTTTGATATGAATAATGAAAAACCAAGGATTTCTGTTCCATGTATAATTAATATTTCAGATATTAATTTTCGGGTATGCATTATAATGACAAATGCCGATATGTATTCTAATCTGAGTTTGGTATTGATATACGCGTCAGATGTTCTGAGTTTGGTATCGATATACGCGTCAGATGGTCTGAGTTTGGTATCGATATACGCGTCAGATGTTCTGAGTTTGGTATTGATATACGCGTCAGATGTTCTGAGTTTGGTATTGATATACGCGTCGAATGGTTTGAGTTTGGTATTGATATACGCGTCAGATGTTCTGAGTTTGGTATCGATATACGCGTCAGATGTTCTGAGTTTGGTATCGATATACGCGTCAGACACTTTGAAATTTTCATCAGGTTCCGTCCTATAGATAAAAACATTATCCTCTTCACAAAAATTAGATATCACTAGGTAAAGTGTAGCCCTAGATATTATAACACTATTTTTACCTCAAAGTTAACTGAAAGTTTTACTTTGATACACCTCTAGAGACTGTAACTATAGCACACTACAAATATTAATTTTCACTAGGTGAGGTCCTCGAGAATACAGTACTAGCTCACTAGAAATATTAATTTCGTTTGTAATATTATTTTACTGTAGACATATATATATATATATATATATATATATATATATATATATATATACATACATACATATATAATTTGTATAACAGGGATGTGATGCAAGGTGTACATACACCTTTTACTGAGTTACATGTACATGTATGTCCCCGAGGTAATTAGGAATTCAAGACGAATGTAAATTTAATGAGATAATGAGAGCATTCTATTATACATAGCTGATGAATATAGGAATTCTTTTCTTGTCTAGATAATTGTTTTCCAAACTATCACCATTTAATTTTACGGGTTTAGTTGTGTATGACACTTCCTTTGCGGGTTAATGTGGTCATTGTATGTTAAGTACAATAGGTGACAATAAATGACTTGGAAAACAACAGCGTAAAGACCTGTAATTAACATATATAATATAAATCAAATATAAATGTAATTAAGTACTGTATTATTTTAAAAGTGTAGAGCATTTAAAATTTAAATTACAACTGCATACATCATGTACAACACCATTGTTGTTAAGAATAAGAAGAAAAGTAACACTATTCAATTGAATGTTATTTGTCATTAAAGAAATTTACTTGTAACAAAAATTATCCATAACACTTTTGCAATAATTCTCATTAGGCAAATGTATTTGTCTTTACTTGCACACCGTCTACAGTGCCGGATCCAGGATTTCTGAAAAGGAGAGGATCACATGTGAAAGTCAAGTATTAACCAAAATACTCAGTCATTTTGGTTGCCAAATCTCAAATTTTAGTCATATTTTTTGCGAAAAAAGGAAGGGGGATAGGTATGGAAGTTGCAGTTTGAACCAAGTAGTAGTTAATAGATTCCATACCCCTTATTAAGCTAACGGAAGTGGTAAGTAAGAAGTTTAAATATGGATTGATGCGATTTTTAAGCCATCTACAAAAGAGAGACATTATAGCGAGGGTTGTGTTAAGAAGGTCAAGGTTTATACAGCAAACGTACCAGGTAGGTGCCGCCATCCAATATGTGAAGTCATGCTGGTGCCACGTTATATGTGAAGTCATGCTGGTGCCACGTTATATGTGAAGTCATGCTGGTGCTACGTTATATGTGAAGTCATGCTAGTGCTACGTTATATGTGAAGTCAAGCTGGTGCTACAGTACACAATTGACAGGTTTCATCACAATGTAACGACAGACTGATAAAATGGAGTAAAATAACAGATGTTTTAAAGGTAGATGCATAGATATGTTGGTTTTTAACGTTGTATCATGGTTGTTTCACCTCAATCTGAATAAAACCAAATCTTTATTCCGCTTATCTATTTGTCCCATTGCTTTATACGACTTGCGATGGCAGCCATTCGTGTTCGATTCCATAATTGTGATACTGGTCTACGTGGCTAAGTTTGTATTCTTCCTGTCCCTGCGTCGTGATAAACATGTATAAAACATGAATGTTGCAGGCGACATAAAACCTTCACCAACCAACACAGCACACGGGTGTCCTCTGTATCATGTTGTTGATACAACTGTCACTCGGAGGTAAACAAGTAGTCTCGTTTGGGACAGTTGTACTGACGTATGCAGTGGGTTTACGAGTAGTAGCGCGCGCGGAAGTGCTAATCTGTCTCGAAGTACTTCCCAATAACAATGCTTTAGTATCGTGACACACCTCGTAAAAGTTTTGCTGCGCTCGCACGTGCCACTCATAGCATCATTAATATCATGTTGCCTTGTCTGACACTGTCATCATGTTGTGGTCCTGGATTTAGCCTGTCATTCAATGTGTATTACTCTTTACTTTGTAGAGGAATGTTTAGATCTATAAACATAAATAATTACATTCTGGATTTTATGCTACATAGACTTCTATGTAAAACAGATGGTTGATATTTACCCATAAATTACCATAGATCTGGGAACGTATATTACCATCTGCTGGGCCAATCAAATGAAGCGGGGAAAACAACATGGCTGCCCTATGTCGATATTGATGCCGTTGCTAAGTCGGCGATATTACCTCCTTTTTATTTTTCCCTTGTGCTGAATAAAACAAAAGTAATTTCTTCTATATCTTTCTTTGTTGCTTTTCGCCAAAGAAAAAAAGGCCTTTTGTCTACAAATTTCCCAATACATCCATATATTATTTTTTGACAACAGCTAATCGATAATTTACGTATTTATCATATGCATGTCCTCTGCATGTCGCCTGATAGTGGAGAACGAGTACATTAAGTTTCGCCTTGAGCTAATTGATATGGAAGCAAGTGTCAATACGGTAGGGAATATTGCAGAAGAACGAAGTAATTACTTTGTTAGCAAATCAGGAATACTTTGAGTTTCAGTGCTCATGCTCTGTTTTCACACACTCAACTACTTCCTTAGTAACATCCATTTGACAACGAACACAAATGGCAGGGTAGCGGGAAATTTGAAAAAAAGTAGTAAAAGTAGTAATATGAAAATGTATATGTAAAGAGGAATATAAATATAAGAAATGAATGTTGTTCAGAGGGTTGTTATGGGGAATTTATATTACCATCTGAATTTTTACAAGTTATCATGACGCCCTACATATAATTTAAATAATCATATACATAAATATATTCATTCTTTCTGTAAATCTTGTTGGCGAGTTACTGTATATCCTGAAAGTCTGGTGTGATAGTATGGCAATCATTTCGTAATCGGACGTATGTTCAATATGCTTCCATTGCATTATAATGGCCAATGATATACATCATTGGATTTAAAGTGTGCAAATTTAAATAACATTATAATGCATTGTACATATAGACATGTACATACACTGATCCATCAATAATTCTTGTACCGTCCCCAAGGGGGAATTTTGCAGAGTATAATTTTCTGAAAGCATATGAAAAGTGCAATGAAAATAACCACCTTAAGACTTTGGTCGTTGAGGCGTTTGGGAGTAATGAAGCAAAAACTATAAATTTCAAACGGAAATTGCTGAAATTGGACAAGGACCACACTTGCTAGTTTTAGTATGATTTTATTTTTAAACCTTTAGATATACGAGACTTTTAAATTATAAATTTCAATTGCATAAATATTCCTTTGTAAAAATGCTAGTTTTTACGGAAAAACATTTATTTTTGACAAAAATCGATGAATGAAAAAAGACAAACCTCGTATATTTATCTTATTGTGTGGTTTCTTGAACCTTACATATATGAAAGACCTAATAAATCATCAATAATGGTAGCCTACATACGTCTTGTTTCTTGTATTGATTTTGGGACAAAATTATATTTTGTTTAAAAATTTAAAAAAAATCGGGAAAACTCTATAAACGCCTTGGTGGGTATTATGGCTACGTTTTACCAATGAAAATAAGTTAAGTTACATTTTTTACGGCTTATGAAATACGAAATGAATAATGTTACCTTCATTGCGGCTTGGACATTTTGGAGTATCTTACAAATTTCCTTTGGTAAAATAAATATGGGTAAATGTTTACCAAGTTTGTATATACAGTTTCCTCACATTGTCAGCGTTTTTTTTTTTAAATCGTAAATTTTGCCCCAAAACGGTAAATGAAATATATCATATATTTTAAGGCTTTTGTTATTGACTGTTTATGATAGATATAATATATGTATGGATTTAGAAACCAAAAATATGATAAATGTACGAGCTATGATTTTCCCCGACTTTCAGCGATTTTGTTTTATATTGTTAAAAATCGTTGGTTTTAACACCCTTCAACTCCCAAACGCCTAACGGCCAGAGGTTCGAAATTGTTGGTGATTCTGATGCATTTTCACAAGCTTTCAGAAAATCATACACTTCAAAATAAATAGCACTGGTAAATATTCAGAATTAAGACAATTTATTAGAGAAAGAGAGATTACTAAAATGACCTCCTGTTGCAAGGTAGCAAGGTCCAAGTAATACCAATTCAGATTTTCAGATTCTGCACTGATAATTGAAAGGTGCTTGTACGACTTGTGCTTGTGCCATGTTGTTTTGGGGGTTGTTGAATCGTTTCCCATTTCAAAATCTTTCCTTACCTTTTCCTGACCTGTCTGAAGCCTTAGTGCGTGTCGAGATGCCAAGATCAGCCACCGCTGTGGAGATTTACATTGCCCAACATCGCATCATCCACTAAGGAAACTAGATCCAACATTTTAATGCTTGATATTCCTTAAATATTAATTCGAATTATTAATAATCAATATTGTTTTCTCTCTTGAAGTTTCGAGAAACACAAAAGAACTACGTTAGAGAAATCTTTGCTGTTGTTGGTATTTCTCTGCGCATGCGCCATCATAGGATTAGTTGTGGCAGTTGTGATAATTTCTCAGAAGGATGATGGGAAGACTACAAGTAAGTACAGGAGTTATACATCCCAAGCGACACATTTAGCTTAGACGGACAACACATACTATTTTAGATCGAAACCTTTTATCAATCTTGCTTTCAAATACATGCACCAATGAAATCAGTCACAGAAATTTATTTAAATGTTTAGCGGCGACATATGGTAGTGGCGATTTTTGCATGAAGATATAAAAATTATGACATAAATTTGGTTTAAACAGTATTTATCCATGAAATTTCAATGTTTCATCGCATTACAAAGATACATAAATTTAGGATGAAGCAACCTATATGAAGCTCTTTCTTAGAGTTACAAATACATGTATATATCTGCTTGATCAATCATTGGCCAAAATTGGGTAGAAACCATACTATGGTAAATTTTGTGCAAAATAAATTTACTTTTATTACTAATTTAATCCTTTTGAAAATTTCTTGAATAAATGAAAGAAATGATGAAGGAAATATTAAATTGTTGAAATGAGCTTAGGCATGTTAGAGGAAATGATGGCTTAAGCAAGTATGTGTATGTCATACATAAGTGTTAGGGGTAATGGAAGTATCTTTACATGTATATTTATATAATTATGCATATAGTACAGATAGCGATATTACAGTAAGAAAAGTAGGCCAGTGTGGATTAGTAGATGAGGTTTTTGTCTCGTGACCGAGAAGTCCCGGGTTCGATTCCCGCCGTGAGGACACTGGTGTTCTATCTTTGGGATGACACAGTTAAAAAAACGGTACGAATATCTATGCAATGCATCAGGCAATGCCGTCACGATATACGTAAAATTTACATTGTATAGAGGAGCTTCACTCACTCCGGTATTAATTTACATTGTATAGAGGAGCTTCATTCACTCCTGTATTAATTTACATTGTATAGAGGAGCTTCATTCACTCCTGTATTAATTTACATTGTATAGAGGAGCTTCATTCACTCCTGTATTAATTTACATTGTATAGAGCAGCTTCATTCACTCCAGTATTAATTTACGGCAACATACGTTTATGCATTTAACAGTCTTCATTAAGCTTGTCCATTGAATAAAAGTTAGATTTTGACAACAATAACGGCCAGTATATTTATTGCCATGACCTCATCACATCTAATACATAGAATTTCTATTTCTAATTTAGAATGTCTGAAAGACGATCAATTTGTTTAACATGAATGTCCAATATTTGTTTTGATTAACTGACTGAACATCAGACGTTTATATTTTATGAGACCATTGGTGACATATTTAATGATAATATGAACGACTACTAGTGCATGTACCGGGAAAGTCACATTGAATTTTATTCTGTAAGATAAAGAATATATACAATGTACGAACACCCAGCATAAGTCTCCACAACATCGCTCAATTCCTTTTTTTCAGCTTTTGTTGTACTTAGAATATATACATACAGGAAAGATGAAGGAAAAGATATTTTTTCAAAATATTTTGAGAAGACAACTATTTTGCAAGAGTAAACAAGAAGTAAAACAATAATTTTAAACCGTGAGAAAATTTTATCTAAATTCTCACAAAATAATTTTATTGCACCTCACCATGGTAGGCAGTCGTAAATATTTCAGTGATTTTAAAATATTGGACTCAAGTATATCCTAATAACATAGGTTATGTAAAATGCATATTTACCATTGATTTATTAATCATTGTTCGACAAAAATAACGTTATAAATGGTTAAACTGGGTCAATTTGAACATTTTGAATACATAGAGTATGTAAAATGTAAATAAACGGAATAAATAGGCCAAGTTCAGATGAATTATATGAATAAATCAGGAAGAAATTGCGAAATAGATAAATAGATGAAAATATGATAAATAAATGAAAATAAAAGAAAGAAAAGTAGACGTTATGAGATTCAAATAAATATATTATTTTCAGTTTTGAGTATTTCTCTGTAATCGGATGTGTACATTTTAGCAATTTTCAACAAGAAAGTTATAATGAGTTCTCATCTTCATAGACTGCAACCCACACATATCCTTTCTTTCCATTATAAACAGTTTATGTCACACATACATATACACATACATGACCTTACACACACCTATACATGTCCTTTCTTTTCATTATAAACAATTTATATCATACATACACCCAAACCTACATGACCTTACACACACATGCATACATGTCCTTCCTCAACATATGTCACACGCACACCCAAACATACATAACCTTATACACGCCTTTACATGTCCTTCCTTTCTATTATAAAAACTTATCACAGACACACACACATACACACACAGACGCTAACATAGAGGAATTTACACACACACCCAACACACACACACACACACACACACACACACACACACACACACAATATTTATACATGTCCTTCCTTTCTATTAAAAAAGTTTTTATATACACAAAGACACACAAAAATACATGAATTTACACACACGTATACATGTCATTCCTTCACTACATAAACAACTTGTATGTTATAGCACACACTGAGACATAGAGGATCTTATGTAAACATACATATCTTTCCAATTCTACAATAACAGCTTATGTCACACATCATTCAGCGTACCAGAATCACATGCACATTCTTCTTTCCTATATAGACAACATTTGTCAGGCACTCTCACAAAGATACAAAGGGACAACTATATTCTTCCTTTCTTATATAAACAGCTTTTGCAACCCCCCCCCCCCCCCCCCCCCCCCACACACACACACACACACATGCACGCAACAGACACGTGTATACTTCATATTCGTCCTTTTCGACAGAAACAGCTTATATTAAACACATCGTGACGCATAACATACACATCCTCCCTTTACTATGTCACACACAGGGACACACAGGGACTTACATACACACATATCCTTCCTGCCATATAGACAGCTTATGAAGAAATGTTAAGTATTCATGCTGAGTATTAGTCCCCTACCGGCGAAGCCGGAGAGGACTTTAAGGTTTGCAATCTGTTCATCTGCCCCTTCGTCCGTTTGTTCGTCTGTCATGTTTTCGTAATTGTTTTCGTCATATGCTGGCAGAGTATCATTTGACATGTACATGTAGTACATTGCTTTATCATGACGGGTTACAGATCAAGTTTGTTTCGGTTCATTGATTATCTGCTAAGTTATGGCCTTTGGACTTAGAAAATCGATGCAAATAGTTTTCTGCAATTTTTTCGCCATGCTGGCAGAATATCATTTGATATTAAGTACCTAGATTTTGTTCCGGTTAATGGATTTTTTGCATTTTGCAAAGTTATGGCCTTTTGACTTAGAAAATTGATGCAAATAGTTTTCTGCAACCTTTTCGTCATGCTGGCAGAGTATCATTTTATTTTTAGTACATTGATTTTGTTCCTGTTAATGGATTTGTTGCTAAGTAATGACTCTTTAACTTTGAAAATTAATGCAAATACTTAGTTTTCTTCAATTTATTTTCCGTCAAGCTGGCAAAGTATCATTTGATATGTAATACATTGCTTTATCATGACAAGTTATAAATCAAGATCAAATTGTTCCGGATTATTTGAATTTTTTTGCTAAGTTGCGGACCTCCTGTACTTAGAAAATTAATGTAAGTACATTTACTTAGTTTCCCACAATTTTTTTTTTTTCAGATTTTCTGACCGCAGATAAACATTTGATATCAATTACAGATCAGTTTTGAAATTTGTTCCGGTTCACATAAATGTTTTTCATCAATTGTAGTATGACTCACTTAAGCATTATATATAGTCCAAGAAATGTATTTACAGTGTCAGCCCTTTGTAATTGGGTGCATTGTAAAATTTGTAGAGGATGGTAGGAGACATGGATTGCTTTAGCAATACTCGTACAATACTTGTCATTCCATGCTCTTTATTTCAGATGACGATACTATGTGTACTAGTGCAGGCTGTGCCAGTTCAGGTACTTTGTGTATATCTAGTAAAATTTGATTGTCTTTCTACTCATGACATGAAATATAATACAAATGTTTTTAAATGATAATGTTTAAGTTTCACCATCATTTAGTTAAAGTATCAAAGATATGTACCGAGAAACTTGTTACATGTTATTTTCGTTTTATGTTTTATTTGTATTACAAGCAAACAATCGCCTGAGATAGATAGATATAACCAGGTGTTTGATTACGACTGGAATATCAGTATCAAATATAATATTTGAAAAATATGACACCTTTGGAACATTTGTATTGAAACATAAACTTTTCCATTTTCGACATTGCTATGAATATGGTTTTGTGTCTGCAATTTCGTCTACATTCCCGACATCCTGCTTTAGTGGGTCGGTATATTTACGATGTGAAAAACACCAATTTCCACTTCTATTCAGAATTCCTGATAGAAACATTTTATTCTGTATATAATACAAATGCACAAGCACTGTATATGTAGTATAATTAATAAATATGTACATACCATACGTGTAGAAATCGACCTACTTTGAAGTGCGATATTTAAAATAAATCAGTTCATTATCCAGAAAATATTCAGAGAAGTGTAGAGGATTGACATATCTTGGCATGCGAATATTATTACCATCAATTAGAGCACTCGAACCCATAGCAGGGGCCACTTCAAAAAACGTGAAAAATATTTTTACCATCAATCAGGGCACTCGGACCTATAGCAGAGGCCACATCAAAGAATGTAAACAATATTATTACAATCAATCAGAGCACTCCAACTTATAGCAAAGGCCACATCAAAGAATGTAAAAGAATTTCATTACCATCAACCAGAGCACTCCAACCTATAGCAAAGGCAACCCCCCCCCCCCCACCCCAAATCGTACAAAAATATTATTACCATTAATCAGGGCACTCGAACCTATAGCAGAGGTCACTTCATAGAATGTAAAAAATATTATTATCATCAATCAGAACACTCGAACCCATAGCAACAGAGGCCATATCAAAAATGTTAAAAAAAGTGTTATTACTATCAATCAGAATACTCAAACCTATAGCAGAGGCCACATCAAAGAATGTAAAACATATTATTATCATTAATCAGGGCACTCAAACCTATAACAGAGGCCACATCATAGAATGTAAAAAATATTATTACCATTAATCAGAGCACTCGAACCTATAACAGAGGCCAGCTCAAAGAATGTAAAAAATATTATTATCATTAATCAGGGCACTCAAACCTACAGCGGAGGCCACATCAAAGAATGTAAAACATATTATTATCATTAATCAGGGCACTCGAACCTATAGCACAGGCCACATCAAAGAATGTAACAAATATTATTACCATTAATCAGGACACTCGAACCTATTGCAGAATCCAATTCATAGAATGTAAAAATATTATTACCATCAATCAGAACACTCGAACCTATAGCAGAGGCCGGATCAACGAATGTAAAAAAATATTATTACCATTAATCAGGGCACTCGAACCTATAGCGGAGGCCGGATCAAAGAATGTAAAAAAATACTATTACCATTAATTAGGGCACTCGAACCTATAGCAGAGGCCACTTCATACAATGTAAAAAATATTGTTATCTTCAATCAGAACACTTGAACCTATAGCAGAGACCAAATCAAAGAATGTACAAAAATACTATTACCATTAATCAGGGCACTCGAACCTATAGCAGAGGCCACATCAAAGAATAAAATACGTGTTATTACTATCAATCAGAAAACTCGAACCTAAAGCAGAGGCTACATCAAATTATGTAAAAATATATTTTCACATTAATGATAAACATTTGTTTAAGCTGCACGACTGATAGATAACATCAATGAGAACATAGATCCATGTGAAGATTTCTTTGAATTCGCCTGTGGTAAATGGATGAAGAAGAATGTGATACCAGAAGACCGATCCAGTTATGACATGTTCGGCGTCCTGCGAGATGACGTGGAGGTCATAGAAAAAAGTTTGTTTCTGTTGTTTTCAATGACATTATATATCTGTATATATGTAATCTATGACACTTTACTTACACTAAGCTCTGTATACGCATATAATCAGTGTCAGAAGTCATTATTTTATCAGTAATGTTTATTTATCTAAAATTAATAACACAACACTGTGTCTGTAATTAATAAAACAACACTGTGTCTGTAGTCAATAACACAACACTGTCTCAGTAATCAATAAAATAACACTGTGTCTGTAATCAATAACATTACACTGTGTCTGTAATCAATAACACAACACTGTGTCTGTATTCAATAACATTACACTGTGTCTGTAATCAATAACACAACACTGTGTCTGTAATCAATAACACAACACTGTGTCTATAATCAATAACACAACACTGTGTCTGTAATCAATAACACAATACTGTGTCTGTAATCAATAACACAACACTGTGTCGGTAATTAATAACACAATACTGTGTCTGTAGTCAATAACACAACACTGTGTCTGTAATCAATAACACAATACTGTGTCTGTAATCAATAACACAACACTGTATCTGTAATCAATAACACAATACTGTGTCTGTAATCAATAACACAAGACGGTGTCGGTAATCGATAACTCAATACTGTGTCTGTAGTCAATAACACAATACTGTGTCTGTAATCAATAACACAACACTGTGTCTGTAATCAATAACACAACACTGTGTCGGTAATTAATAACACAATACTGTGTCTGTAGTCAATAACACAACACTGTGTCTGTAATCGATAACACAATACTGTGTCTGTAATCAATAACACAACACTGTGTCTGTAATCGATAACACAATACTGTGTCTGTAGTCAATAACACAACACTGTGTCTGTAATCAATAACACAACACTGTGTCTTGTGATCAATAACACAATACTGTGTCTGTAATCAATAACACAATACTGTGTCTGTAGTCAATAACACAACACTTTGTCTGTAATCAATAACACAACACTGTGTCGGTAATCAATAACACAATGCTGTGTCTGTAGTCAATAACACAATACTGTGTTTGTAGTCAATAACACAACACTGTGTCTGTAATCAATAACACAATACTGTGTCTGTAATCAATAACACAACACTGTGTCTGTAATCAATAACACAATACTGTGTCTGTAATCAATAACACAATACTGCGTCTGTAATAAATAACATAACACTGTGTCTGTAATCAATAACACAACACTGTGTCTGTAATCAATAACACAGCACTGTGTCTGTAATCAATGGCAAAGCACTGTATCTGTGATCAATAACACAGGTTATCTTTTGTTAATGACACAGTACAGTGTCTACATCAATGACAAAGTAATTTGTCTGTAATCAATGACACAATACTGTTTTTGTAATCAATAACAAAGTCAAGGATTCTTTTCTCTAAACTTCTAATCAAGGATTCATTATTCTATACTTGTAATTAATGAATCATTTTACTATACATGTAATCGAGGATTCATTTCTCTACACATGTAATCAAGAATTCATTTCTCTACACCTGTAATACAGGATTCATTTCTCTATACCTGTAGTCAAAGAATAATTTCTTTACATTTGTACTCGAGGATTCATTTTCTAGATTTGTAATACAGGATTCATTGCACTATACATGTAATCGAGAATTCATGTCTCTATATTTGTATGCAGGGATTTAAATGTTATATTCGAGGATTCATTTCTCTACACATGTAATCGAAGATTCATTTTTATATATATGTAATCGAGGATTCATTTTTCTATACTTGTAAGCAGGATTTCTTTCTCTAATTTTGTAATCGAGGATTCATTTCTCTACACATGTAATCGAAGATTCATTTCTCTGTACTTGTAAGCAAGGATTTATTTCTCTAATCTTGTAATCGAGGATTCATTTCTCTACACATGTAATCGAAGATTCATTTCTCTATATTCGTAAGCAGGATTTATTTCTCTAATTTTGTAAATGAGGATTCATCTCTCTACACATGTAATCAAAGATGCATTTCTCTGTACTTGTAATCGAGGATTCATTTTTCTAGCTATATATGTGTCTTTTCTAACTTTAAATTTTTATGATTTAAAGTGAGCACATGACTACTCATGTAATCGAGTATTCATTTCTCTATAATTGTAAGCAAGGATTTATTTCTCCAATATTGTAATCGAAGATTCATTTCTCTTTACATGTAATCAAGACTTCATTTCTTTACATTTGTAATCCAGGATTTATTTCTCTACACTTGTTATTCAGGATTCATTCCCCCACACCTGTAATCCAGAATTCCTTTTCCTTCACCTGTAATCCAGGATTCATTTGTCTAAACATGTAATCCAAGATTCGTTTCTCTCTATATATTAAAACAATTTCTCTTAATTTGATACAATTAATAATAACATTATAGATCTATGTATATTTGTATTCGCATTTCATAATAGTAACATCAATTACTTTTGGTCGATTAAAAATTCTAATGAAGTTATAGACAAACTTCTTTCGCTAAATTTCAAAGCGACTCAAATTTCTACATTTGATTTTTCTACACTTTATACATCTCTGCCTCATGATTTGATTAAAAGCAAGTTGCTGTCTCTTATACAATGGTGTTTTCACAGAGAATCTAAAACGTACATATGTACCTCCAATAACTCTGGGTTCTTTTCCAACAAACAATATACTTCATATAAATTCTGGACTTGCAAGGAATTATGTAAAGCACTAGATTTTCTCATGAATAATATTTTTGTGCAATTTGATGGCAAGATATATCAACAAATAGTTGGGATTCCTATGGGTACTAACTGCGCGCCTCTGATAGCAGATTTATTTCTTTATTGTTATGAGAGGGATTTTATGGTTTCTATTCAAAAATCAAAACGTTTTGACCTCATTGACAAATTTAATAATACTTGCAGATATCTGGATGACATTTTGGTTATCGACAACCCTGAATTCGAACAATTTATATCAGAAATATATCCACCAGAGCTCACATTGAATAAAGCTAATACTTGAGATAAATCTACACCTTTCTTAGATTTAAACATCAAAATTATCAACAACCTAATATATACTAATATTTATGATAAACGTGAGGATTTTGGATTTCCTATTGTAATTTCCCTTACTTGGATGGCGATGTCCCTCGACTCCCATCATATGGTATCTATATATCTCAATTAGTTCGATTTGTCAGAGGCTGCACCGATGTTTTGGACTTTCATAAACGAAATTTACAAATTACTACTAAACTTTTAATTCAGGGTTACAGATATCACAAGCTAAGAAAAACATTCGGCAAATTCTTCAGATCTTATTCAGAACTTCTATCTAAATTTGGAAATATTTCTTTTCAACAGTATGTATCCAATGGAATTTCCCATCCTAATTTTTACGGTGATCTCGTATATAAACTAAGGAAAGTAAAAGGCTCCGATAACGTTATTTTATCATGTAATAAAATAGTCAAACGTCTCCTAAATAGACAATATGATATTGAGATCATCAAAAAGACTATAGGTCTTGTATTTGGCCCCTCTACAGCCTTATGCAGACTTTAACTTGAACGTTGCACGCTGACTAACAGGGCGGTGGGGACTTTATGACGGGCCTTGTCCAAACCTCTTTCAGAGGAGACATGGTCCTGAACCTCGTCCCCTCTGACTGTTAGTCGGGACTCCTACAGATCTAGGGTCTTAGCTCGCTTTCAGACTGGCAGAGCACGGTTTATCATGTTGATGTCGCATATATTTTTATACCATTATGTTTTTTACAATACCTTACGTGTTTATATTTTTATGACCTCTCAATATGCGATACCTGTTGACCCTTGTTCTTTACATGGAGGATTATTTATAAATTTTTAAATGTACGTCTTTTGATTGTTCTGCTGTTACGGTGAGTGGGAAGGTGGGCCCGTAAACCGGTTAACCACACCATTTGTTTGGCTTTTGTCAAATTAAATGACCGTCCTATGTCGGTATCGTAATTGCACTACAATCAAATATTTTTGTAATGTGTTAAATGTTCTATTATATTATTTATATTCAAGTATTGTATAGCTCCATGGTGACTTCTGCCACATAACTGAGCCGGTAACTCCTCTTTTTTCTTTTTTTGTTATATTTATACATTATATGCCTTATTTCGATAACTTGATAACTTATATGCTGTATATATGTTTTACACACAGGACGACGACAATGTGAACTAGTTCATGTTACTAATTGTGCAGTCCTGTATGAGTAAAGGATATTATTATTATCATTATTATTATTATTATTATTATTATTATTATTATTATTATTATTATTATTATTATTATTATTATTCGTGTAATCAAGGATCTATATCTCTACTCCGGGATTCAATTCTCTATACTTGTAATCCAGGATCTACACATCTATTCTCTTTGTAACCTATGACAAAACTGCATAATGCTTAGATAATTAGCATATATGCATTTATGAAGGAATGGATTTGCGCTTTATAGAAATAAAGTGCTAAATGACAAAATAATAATAATAATAATAATAATAATAATAATAATAATAATAATAATAATAATAATAATAATAATAATAAATAAAAATAAAATAAATAAAAAAATAAAAAATCCCACTACAGATACAACAAGTAGCGATTGATAATTATATGATATTCATCATGTGTACAACTTGTCTATAGATGAAATGAGATAATTAGAACAACTTATATCTCTTCAGTGATACTCAAGGCTGAACACCAAAGTGTAGATATCTAAGGAGTATACTAAGAAATTGATCTAAAAGTAAATGAACTAATACAAGAACAGAGCTGTCTAAATGTTAAATGCTAAATTCTTAAATACTTAACATGCTGTTCAAATGCATACGGAGATAATCCAAATGGTTTTATCCATTGGTTTTTATCGTGTGTGTGTGTGTGTGTGTGTGTGTGTGTGTGTGTGTGTGTGTGTGTGTGTGCTTTTGAACAGGTAGTTCCTTGTCTGACATTACCATCGAACTTAATTTGAAGGCAAAATATAATTTACATGTAAACATACCTTTGTTATAACTCGCTTGATTATTGATCTTTCATGGTTAAAATTCTTTCTTTTTTTATTTCTTTTAGTTGTTTTAGAAGAACCCATTACGTCGTCGGAGGCTTCAGCAGTAACCAAGGCCAAACATCTCTTTTCATCATGTATGAATGAAAGTAAGTAATTAAGGACTTTGTGGTATGTGATGTACAAGTACGTACAAGTACGACAGCTTGGCCCAAAGTGCCACTCACAATTAGATATCATGGCGCATATTCAAATATTGGTTAATTTTGCATTAAAATGTATTTCCCTTGATAATGAAGTTAATTATCATAAAAACCATTGATAATTTGCATTGCTACATATGAATTATGTTTGAGTTATTGTATTAGTATTGTAAATTCATAATTTATAGTAGCAAGATTCTGTGCAATATGAAGTCTACATTGACATGTCCCAACCGATTACCTTTGTATCTTATATTTATAATAATTAAAAACTGGTCTATCTGATCCATTATAATTGAATAATCATAAACTGGTCTATCTGATCCATTCAATAATAATCATAAACTGGTCTATCTGATCCATTCAATAATAATTAAAAACTGGTCTATCTGATCCATTCAATTATAATCACAAACTGGTCTATCTGATCCATTCAATAATAATCATAAACTGGTCTATCTGATCCATTCAATAATAATCATAAACTGGTCTATCTGATCCATTCAATAATAATCATAAACTGGTCTATCTGATCCATTCAATAATAATCATAAACTGGTCTATCTGATCCATTCAATAATAATTAAAAACTGGTCTATCTGATCCATTCAATTATAATCACAAACTGGTCTATCTGATCCATTCAATAATAATCATAAACTGGTCTATCTGATCCATTCAATAATAATCATAAACTGCTCTATCTGATCCATTCAATAATAATCATAAACTGGTCTATCTTATCCATTCAATTATAATCACAAACTGGTCTATCTGATCCATTAAATGATAATCATAAACTGGTCTATCTGATCCATTCAATAATAATCATAAACTGGTCTATCTGATCCATTCAGTAATAATCACAAACTGGTCTATCTGATCCATTCAGTAATAATCACAAACTGGTCTATCTGATCCAGTCAGTAATAATCACAAACTGGTTTATCTGATCCAGTCAGTAATAATCACAAACTGGTCTATCTGATCCATTCAGTAATAATCACAAACTGGTCTATCTGATCCAGTCAGTAATAATCACAAACTGGTCTATCTGATCCATTCAGTAATAATCACAAACTGGTCTATCTGATCCATTCAGTAATAATCACAAACTGGTCTATCTGATCCATTCAATAATAATCATAAACTGGTCTATCTGATCCATTCAGTAATAATCACAAACTGGTCTATCTGATCCATTCAGTAATAATCACAAACTGGTCTATCTGATCCATTCAATAATAATCATAAACTGGTCTATTTGATCCAGTCAGTAATAATCACAAACTGGTTTATCTGATCCATTCAATAATAATCATAAACTGGTCTATCTGATCCATTCAGTAATAATCACAAACTGGTCTATCTGATCCATTCAATAATAATCATAAACTGGTCTATCTGATCCAGTCAGTAATAATCACAAACTGGTCTATCTGATCCATTCAATAATAATCATAAACTGGCTTGTGTTAAACCAGATCATTATAACGAATTTTTATTCGTTAATCCACTGACATTTATTGCAATATTTACTCTGTTAAAATATGATAAGAGATCTGACATTTACTTAGCTCACATTCATGACAATTTTGATTGGAGGTCTCACCTCGATTTTATTAGGGTTCGCATTTGTCTGAATATGACACTATACACAATATTGTCCCCTTTATTCCATGGACTATGAGGTATGGTTTACCCTTCGGTACTTCTTTGGATTTTTACTTTCATTCGATGGGAAGCATAATAATAGCTATACCAACTTGATTTCAAATTCAGACACTACAGAATGTCCTACTATGACTCTTTGATTTCTTATTAAGTTTGGATTTTACTTGACTGTAACCATTTACTTTTTAGACTTAGGGGGAATGAATTTGAAATCATTATGACTGCAGACTTAATTATTTTTGTTTAACTTAAGAATGGTGGATGGGATCGGCCAGGACATCATTAGCGATGAGTGGGATCGGCCTGGATATTTTGGGAGCCGAGTGGGATCGATCCGCAGAAGATTCTCTCTTCTACAACTCACCCAATCCCTTTCTTTTTTTTTCCAGAAATGCCACTATTTACTGTGTGGTATCTTTACATTATACGATGCATTTAATTTGCTTTTATCAATTTAAGTTTTTTTTTTTCAGGTTTAATTGAATCCCAAAATATCTCGGTGATAAATAATTTACTGTCTGAAATTGGCGAATGGCCGATACTGCAAAGTGGATGGTCTGGAACTGGGTTTAATTTGACCTCACTATTGGTCAAACTCTTGCGTTACAGTAATAAACCACTCATGGATCTCTATGTTTATACCGATCTCAAGAATTCTACGTCTCGGATACTTTACGTTAGTATTTATTGCTGTTTTACACTTTTTTAACATTTGTATTGTGGTGGTGGAGGTAAATAGTGGATACTTTTGTGTGCGTGAAAATGAGTGTGTGGGGGTGGGGTGGGTGGATGTGGATGTGTGATATCTTCTTGACTTGATGTATACATTAAAATATTAAATCCAATAAAATGAAGTTTATTTTAAGTCAGGAATACCGTGTGTACGATTAACTCTGTTAGTAGGTCTGTTTTAATTCGTTGTTCACAGTTTGTACTGAGCCTCGTCCTGAGCCTCGTCCCCTTTGACTGTTAGTTGGGACTCCTATATATCAAGGATCTGAGCTTGTATACGGGCAGAGCACTGTTTACACATGCTGATGTCACCTTATTTATTTTTGAGAGTAGCATATTTTTCCATGTAGTTTTCTTGTGGAAATAGTTTATGACCTCTCGTCTTGAGAATCCTATTGATCCTTGCTTTATATATCGAGGATTATTTATAATTTTTTAAATGTGTTTTTGCGTTACTTGAAATTAGGGCGCTCGTAAACCGGCTAACCACATCAATTGAATGACGTTTGATACTTTAACTGACCGTCCTATAAAGTCGGTATCGAAATTGCAGTACGACCGAACATATTTGTAATGTCGTTTTCTGTATTTATTTTACTATATCATGTTTTATGTGCATGTCCTTATTGATTTGTGTTATACAGCTTGGTCAGATGTCTTCTGTCTTTTCTTTCATGTAATGAAGATTGACCAGCCAGGATTTGGTATGCCTGGCAGAAAATATTATCTGCAGGGAAAAGATCATGCTATGGTAGTGGCCTACAAAACATTGGCCAAGGAGATAGCTATTGAGCTGGGAGCCTCCGCAGCTCAAGCGGAAACCGATGTCAAAGATATGGTAGACCTAGAATTTGATATCGCAAATGTAAGAATTTAGTGACAAGTTTTGTTTATAATAACACGTCAACATACAAGCATTCCCTGTATTTTGGACACGGTCAACACGCCAGTAAATAATTAATGTAATCAATTGATTATACGCTGTTATCTATAAAGTAGTATCATGTGTTATGAATATAAAATTGTTTTTCCACAAAAATGGCACTTCTACATCGACAGTATGACACTGAGATCATCGCTAAGACAATAGTTCTTCTATTGGTTCCCTCTACAATTGCAACCTAATGCAGACTTTTGTTTGAACGTTGCATGCTTACTAACAAGGCGGTAGAAATTCTATGACGGGCCTTCTCAAAACCTTTTCAGAGGAGACAAGGTCCTGATCCTCGTCCTCTCTGATTGTTAGTCGGGACTCCTATTGATCAAGAATTTAAGCTCGCTCACAGACGGGCAGAGCACGGTTTACTTATGTTGATGTCACCTTACATATTTTTGATAGGAACATATTATTTTATAAACGTTTCGTGTGTAATAAAATTTTTATGACCTCTCTGCTTGAGAAATCTGCTGATCCTTGTTCTTTATATGGATGATTATCTATAAATTTTCAAATGTGTATCCTTTGATTGTGCTGCTTTTGCGGTGAGTGGGAAGGTGGGCGCCCGTAAACCGATTAACCACACCAATTAAATGATGGTACTTCAATTCGCCGTCCTAAGTCGGTATCGTAAGGACAATCAAATATTTTTGTAATGTCATTTTCCGTGAATTTTCTACTATGATCATGTTTTGTGTGCATGTCCTTGGTAATTTGTGTCATACAGCTTTGTCAGATGTCTTCTGTTTTCTCATTTATACAAGGCCTGTCACTTGATCAAAAGGAAAAAACTCTAATATGATGTGAGTTCTTTTTCCATATTTCGTCATAAGGTATTGATTATTTTCGAAACACAGATAATTGTAACTTGTATTTTATATTCATGGAATTTGTTGTCCCGAGGATTTGCATCAGTATTGAACGACAATAATGGACTTTGCGGGATCATACGTGACCTGCACTTATCATCTTAGCATCTACAAAAATATTGTATTTTACAGATGGAACAAATATAAAACATAAACTTAATACCGTTGACAATTTTCATTAATTTTTATTTCATAACACTTATAAAGATAGTTTAATGCCAAAACATAAACTGGAAAAAAACTTCAAGCCGCAATTCTCAATGAGTATATACTACACTGTACAATTTGGTTTTATATGGATTTTTAAAGCCGGCATGGCCCAGTGGTATGGCGTCGGACTCCTGATCGGGAGGCCGGGGTTCGAGTCCCGCTCTGTTCATGCCAGTGTCATGTCTTTCGGATGAGACAGTTAAAACCGAGGCCCCGTGTCGTGGTATGCATGGCACGTTAAAGATCTCTCACTGCTTCGGGTGAGTCCGTTGCATAGGTCAAAAATTGTATGCCCCGCATCAGGCAGATGCTGTCACCATATATGTGAAATATTCGTGGTGTGACGTAAAACAAAAATCAATCAATCAATCATGGATTTTTATGTAATGGGTGGACTTAGTCGCATATGAGATGCACAATGTTGCAACGACCACAACTTAAAGTATATAAAATATATGTTACTTACATCATCACAACGTTGTCCCTTGCAGTATTATCAGCTTTTTCTGCCCTATAAATTCAACACCTTCCTCAAATTACACACACACTCTCACACAACCACACATACACACACATACACACACATAAACACACACCATAATCTAATAATAAATAATCTTACAGATTTCAATGGCAGACGAGGATAGACGAGATAGCAATGCTCTGTATAATCCAATGGCGATACATGAAATGCATCGGAATTTCACACCACCTAACTTTGTAAGTTATATTTCAGTTGAATGGTACAATTGCAATACCAATAAAACTATTTGTATTTATATGAAGGTAAAAACCTGGATTGGAGTTGTTGAATATTGGACTTGCCAGAAATGTAATGCCATCGTTTTTCTGATAGATATTATTTATGTGCTGTTTACGGCATTCGCAAGGTTTATATACTAATTGTTGGGATTCCTTATGGGTACTAATTATACTTCCGTATAGCAGACCTGTTTTTGTATTAGTTTTAAAAGGATTCCGTGCATCAACTGTAACAATATGAACGTTTAATCTTTTTTTAAACATATTTAATAACTCCTCTGGATTTGTATATGCTATATCATGAAATGATAACGCTGAATTTGAAAGATGCTTTGGTGACATTAATCCACCCGAACGCAGGATAGGAGAAGCCACTATATCTGACAAGGAAACAACATTATACGTCTTTGTCTTATTCAATTGCTTCGATTTAATTTGCTAGATAGAAAAAGACTTAACTATTAATATTTTCCAAACTTTTGTCTTCGGGTTAGAGATATCATAAAATTAAAAGACTTTTGTAAGTTTAAAAATCTACATTTTATTTAGAATTGGGTCATTTAATATTTTGAACCTGCATATCTCAGGAAGTACTGGGAGTTTGCGTGATGAAATTTAGTGACGATGTAGATTCATTACATATGTATATATAAGAAAAGACTAGCATTTAGTAGTATATAATTCCCCTTGTTTGGTTTTACTTCATTCAAACTTCAGGAATGATTACAACGCGTATGGTAGTTATTGGCTTTAACCCAGAGCAGAAATATATCCGACTACCAGAAAACCTGTGCCGTACAGCACTATGCAGGCAATAATATGAGCGTCAAGAGCAAATGAGACTCCATGCATGAAGCGCCTTGTCTAAATTATTTAAAGTAGATAAGGTCCAGAACCCCGTCCCGTCGACTGTACGCCGTCACTTCTACAGATCTTGGACCTTCGCTCGCTTTCATTTATTATGTTTATTCTATTTTGTTTTGTATATTGTTTGTTATTTTTGTCATACAGCTAGTGTGATATATTTTGTTCTGCTGGGACAACTTTTGACATTGTCGTATAGTTGTCTATGAAATGATGGAGTAAACTTGTTACATTTCAGCTTGAATTTGATTGGTTTACGTTTATCTCCGATGTAATGCAGACGAAGGAGGTAAATATCCCCATTACAACGGACGAAGTCGTCATAGTCAGAGCAATTCCATACTTTGAAAAATTATTCGATGTACTCTCAAACTACGACAACAGGTTCATAACTCTATTACCTTAATGTATGAATATCTTCAAAATGAATAAATCTGAATGAATGAATTTATGAGAGTATATATTTGCATAGTATCCAAGGTGTATGTTCTGACAGGGTTGCAGGAAGGACTTGATTTACTGTTTCGTATCTTCAATATCGGTATTAAATTGGTGGACAGGAAATTTCAAAGGTACTTTTTTATGCCTTGTAACTGATGATATAGTGATATAAAATACCATTTCTAATTAATCATTTGTTGTCATGTCATTCAGACTGTAAGGAAAAGCATACAAATTATAATAATCTTGCCTCGTTTACGCATTTCGACAACGTACGTCCTTTCAGTGAAGTTCAATACCGAAAGTAAACAGATATATCATCAGATAAAAATGGAACAATACCTGCTACGTTAACCATTTATATATCGTCATGATAACGATGTGTCAAATGAGTTAGAATCAGTACTCCACCAATGAAACTGGATGGGAATATAGGTTTCCACTCTGTCCGTCAGTCTGTCTCTCCGTCGTTTTGTAACGCTGATTTTCCAGACTTGTCTTCGCCTTGCTTGTAGATATCATGCTGAAACGTAGTATCAAGCTTCCCCATGAGGAGTTACAGATCAAGTTCGAGTTTGGTTATGGTTGACCTACTTTTTTCCAGGGTCATTGTCCTTTGTTAAAAGAGTGAGCAGCTCGAGCTAATAGACACATATTAAAACTTTCAGAATGGATTAATCATTTGATCGTCACTGAACTACTTTCACAAGGATATATTGAGGAACGTTTGAAATTGTCACCGAGGAAGTTCTATGGTCGTTATAGGGATCCATTGCAATTTCAGATTCCTCTCTCAAGAATGTTAACCGATATTTTGGAACCTGACCATACAAAATAACCATCTTAACTTTTTGACTATACTTGATTTTACATAATACGTGTAAACATGTATATACAGATATTTGTTCACCTGCGTTTCCGACACCGGAATTTCAGGCAGGCAGCATTTCTTGCCTTGAATGGGGAATTTGACTTCGTGTACATGTCTCCTTCGTATGTTCATGCGTGTATATTTATGTATTTACCTCCTCGATTTGAAAGGTTGTTGCAGGACTTTTGCGACGAGTGTTGCATGCAACCAGGGGATGCTTACTCCTCCCGGGCACCTGGTCTCACCTCAGTTTTATTGGGGTTCACATTTGTCTGAATATGACACTAATTACGATATTGTCCCCTTTGTTCCATGGACCATGAGATATGGTTTATCCGTAGGTACTTCGTCGTTTTTTTAACTTTCAGCCCCTTATGGATTTCTTAGCACCGGTAGGGAATGACTGGTATTGCTTTAGCATCACTCTCAGAATGCTGGTTTAACAAGAATCTATGCGATATTTAGGTTATTCAGCAGTCATAGCATAAAAGACAATTGGATAGAATATATGTCCTTCTTACATATGTAAAATTAAATATTCTTTCCCTATAATCATTCCTTGATATCTTGTATGAATTCACATTTAATAACATGACATACTACGCAATAACCCTTAAATATTTAAATCAATCTAGACCTGCATTTTTGAGCGTCCATTATATATATATATATATATATATTATATATATATATATATATATATATATATATATATATATATATATATATATATATACATATTATATATATATATATATATATATATATATATATATATATATATATATATATATATATATATATATATATATATATATTTCTATGCACAGAACCATTACAAACTATGTAATCTGGAGAATAATGAAGAATCGTGCCAGTAATTTACCAGAGAGATTCCGGGATATGGTGACTAAATACAATAAGGTAAGCTCATGAACGTTAAATATATATATCATTAGCAAGTAAAAGTATTCTTACATACAGGAAAATCAATATTGTTATTTATCTAATTCAGTCAAGAACTGGTGTAAATAAGCAATGGAAAGGCAGTATAATTGCACCTTGCAAATCATTTAGAAATACACTTGTAGATAATGTATTAAAGGTCAAAGTTGCATTCTTAAATTAATTATATTCTGATAAAAAGGCATTATTCAGTAATGTAACGCTGTAGTGGAATTTGAATAAGATTATTATAAAACACAGCAAGTTAATTTTGTGCACCATAGCCTTATCTATTTTGGTACTTTGGTACTTGTGTCCTTTGATTCTGTTGCTTTTGCAGTGAGTGGTAAGGTGGGCGCCCATAAACCGGTTAAACACACCAAATGAGTGACGTTTGTTACTTCAGTTGACCGTACCTTCAGTTGATCGTAATCGCGGCACAATCGAATATTTTTGTAATGTCGTTCCGTGTATATTATGCTATTGTCATATTTTTGTGTGCAGGTCCTTGGTAATTTGTGGCATACAGCTTTGTCAGATGTCTTCTGTTTTTTCTTTAAGAAGAATAAGACTGAAACTGAAAAAGTCAGTTATTATAGAATGAAATGGGAATATAATAAGAAGTAATAAGAACAAAAATGTCACCAAATACAATACTATACATATTCTTTGTTTCTTGGGGAATAAACCAGAATGTTTTCCCGAGGACCCCAGAGATCTCTCAAATGGATTCAGTGGTTTTTTTATGACAAATAACTATGAAACTATAAATACAGACAAGTTAAAAAACCCAAGCAAAATAATTTTTTATGTGTAAATATGGTGTTTTCTTTGTTTTGTTTATTTACATTTTATTATTAGTCAGAAATACATAAATCCAGTTTTTGCTATTATCATGTCATTTAGCTCATAATTTAAAAGTAATCACATCATTGTAGGTATGCACATTAGATAATGAAAGTTGCATTATATTGAGGTATTGTAAAGAATCCAGGTGCAATATTCTGCGTGCTTTGGTAGAAATTATACCAAAATTGCTCAAATACCCTCTTTCATCAATGTGGTGAAAACGAAATACAGATATTTACTAGTATATTGAGTAAGATAGTATCCAAACCTTACTGTGGTAGAAAATATTATATTTAGACAGATAAAATATTCACACTTGAATATATGAATGTACTTTTCTGTCTGTCTATATGTATAAAACAAAATTAGGAAAAGGTGAATTTCTTAGAGAACCAAAGGCTGGATCATATTTTCTATCAACTGGTTAACCTTGCCAGTAAGTCATACATTTGACTCATTATATAATCACATTTAGTGTTTAACCGTAGTCCAAGTGAGTACATGTAATTAGCCTGGTAGCATGGTGTGATATCAACACGGTATAAAAGGTCTAACAATTATTGATAAAAAAAAGTAGTTAACTCAGCAGTATAAAAAAGTCACCATGGACATGCCCAAAAATACATCAGATATATATTTGAATGGAATGTAGTAGTGGTATCGAAAATGTACGACTACAATCCAAATTGTAAAGCTTAGAATGAATCTAATCAATAGTGTAATAGGATTAACTATTCTACAAGATATATAGTAATAGGTCAATTAGCGACTCGTGCAATAAACAGAGGTGCCAACATTTGAGACAAGTATTTCTTGAGTACTTGTATGGAGATCTATGCTGAATTAAAACCCAGTTTGTGTATTATCAAGATATTAACTTTGGACTTCCATGAATTAAAGTAATGTAAATGTATATACGCCATCAGTAAGTTCTTAATACATAAAAATATTACTGCTCTAAACCCAAAACCTCCATGAACTCCCCTGGACAATATTAAAATTGGGAATGTTGTGAAATGAACAATTGTGTGCTTGTGGGGGATAAAAAAAAGAATTATTTCATTGTTCTTTGAATTCATTCTTTTAAAGGTCGGAAAATCCCGGCAATATCCATGGAAATGTAATATAAAAATGCTAAAAACAATTCGGTTTTGATGAAATTTTCCTGTTGTCAACATATGGTTCCTCCTCAAGGACAATGACTGATCAATTAATTAATACAATAACAAGAAGGAAACAGTTCACCATGCTATATTGTGAGAACATTGATATGTATAGAACACCACGTTTATTCGTATTTTTTACATGGTGATGTTACTATGTTCTAGATAACCTGGATCCACTGTATTATTTAGTTGATTATATTATTGTTTTAGGCCATATATGGCACATCAACAGCACGTGCAAGGTGGAGAACATGTGCGTCGTATACTAACAACAACATGGGACTTGCTGTTGGACGATTGTTCATTAAAGAGGCATTCGATGAAGCTGCAAAGGCCGATGTAAGTTAATAAATCTTAAAATAATGTACAAATGGACGACAAATATGTAAAAATTATGCTAGTGTGCAAAACATGTAGTTAATGAAATGTTTGTACATTTTATTTCCAAGAAAAGAATGATATATCAATGTGCATATCACTATATATATATATAGCTATGTGATACATTGTATTTATTTGCAATCAATGAAATTTTTGTACATTTTATTTGCAACAAGAGAATGATATATTAAGGTGTATATCACTCTATGTATTACGTTGTATTCATATGCAGATGTACATGTTCTTTGTACCTTTCAGTATTTGTCATCACTGTGTGTATTTCGTTGTATGTGGCATGGGATGTGCATCACACTGTGTATTTCGTTGTATGTGGCATGAGATGTGCATCACACTGTGTATTTCGTTGTATGTGGCATGGGATTGGCATCACACTGTGTATTTTGTTGTATGTGGCATTAGATGTGAATCACACTGTGTATTTCGTTGTATGTGGCATGGGATGTACATCACACTGTGTATTTCGTTGTATGTGGCATGGGATGTGCATCAAACTGTGTATTTCGTTGTATGTGGCATGAGATGATCATCACACTGTGTATTCCGTTGTATGTGGCATGGGATGTGCATCGCACTGTGTATTTCGCTGTACTTGGTGTGAGATATACATCACACTGTGTATTGTGTTTTATGTGGCATGGGATGTACATCACACTGTGTATTCCGTTGTATGTGGCATGGGATGAACATCACACTGTGTATTTCGTTGTATGTGGCATGGAATGTGCATCACACTGTGTATATCGTTGTATGTGTCATGGAATGTGCATCACACCGTGTATTTCGTTGTATGTGGCATGGGATGTGCATCACACTGTGTATTTCGTTGTATGTGGCAGGAGATGTGCATCACACTGTGTATTGCGTTGTACTTGGTGTGAGATGTGCATCACACTGTGTATTTCGTTGTATGTGGCATGGGATGATCATCACACTGTGTATTTCGTTGTATGTGGCATGGGATGTACATCACACTGTGTATTTCGTTGTATGTGGCATGGGATATGCATCACACTGTGTATTTCGTTGTATGTGGCATGGGATGCACTGTGTATTTCGTTGTATGTGGCATGGGATGTGCATCACACTGTGTATTTCGTTGTATGTGGCATGAGATGTGCATCACACTGTGTATTTCGTTGTATGTGGCATGGGATTGGCATCACACTGTGTATTTTGTTGTATGTGGCATTAGATGTGAATCACACTGTGTATTTCGTTGTATGTGGCATGGGATGTACATCACACTGTGTATTTCGTTGTATGTGGCATGGGATGTGCATCAAACTGTGTATTTCGTTGTATGTGGCATGAGATGATCATCACACTGTGTATTCCGTTGTATGTGGCATGGGATGTGCATCGCACTGTGTATTTCGCTGTACTTGGTGTGAGATATACATCACACTGTGTATTGTGTTTTATGTGGCATGGGATGTACATCACACTGTGTATTCCGTTGTATGTGGCATGGGATGAACATCACACTGTGTATTTCGTTGTATGTGGCATGGAATGTGCATCACACTGTGTATATCGTTGTATGTGTCATGGAATGTGCATCACACCGTGTATTTCGTTGTATGTGGCATGGGATGTGCATCACACTGTGTATTTCGTTGTATGTGGCAGGAGATGTGCATCACACTGTGTATTGCGTTGTACTTGGTGTGAGATGTGCATCACACTGTGTATTTCGTTGTATGTGGCATGGGATGATCATCACACTGTGTATTTCGTTGTATGTGGCATGGGATGTACATCACACTGTGTATTTCGTTGTATGTGGCATGGGATATGCATCACACTGTGTATTTCGTTGTATGTGGCATGGGATGCACTGTGTATTTCGTTGTATGTGGCATGGGATGTGCATCACACAGTGTAATTTGTTTTATGTGGCATGGGATTTGCATCACACTGTGTATTTCGTTGTATGTGTCATGGAATGTGCATCACACTGTGTATTTCGTTGTATGTGGCATAGTATGTGCATCACACTGTGTATTTCGTTGTATGTGGCTTGGGATGTGCATCACACTGTGTATTTCGTTGTATGTGGCATGGGATGTGCATCAAACTGTGTATTTCGTTGTATGTGGCATGGGATGTGCATCACACTGTGTATTTAGTTTTACTTGGTGTGAGATGTGCATCACACTGTGTATTTCGTTGTATGTGGCATGGGATGTACGTCACTCTGTGTATTTCGTTGTGCATCACACTGTGTATTTCGTTGTATGTGGCATGGGATGTGCATCACACTGTGTATTGCGTTGTATGTGGCATGGGTTGTGTATCACACTGTGTATTTCGTTCTATGTGGAATGGGATGCGCGACACACTGTGTATTTCGTTGTATGTGGCATGGGATGTGCATCACACTGTGTATTTCGTTGAACTTGTCGTGAGATGTATATGACTGTTTTGCGTTGTACTTGCCGTGAGATGTATATCCCTCTATGTATACCGTTGTACTTATCGTGAAATGTATATCACTGTATGTATTGTGTTGTAACTGTCGTGAAATGTACATTACTTAATGTATTGTTTTTACTTATCGTGAGATGTATATCATTCTATGTATTGCGTTGTACTTGCATTGAGATGTACATAATTTTATGTATTGCGTTTTACTTGTCGTGAGATGTATATCACTATGTATTGAGTTGTACTTGCCGTGAGATGTACATCACTCTAAGTATTGCGTTGTACTTTTGTGAGATATGTATCATTCTATGTATTGTGTTGTAATTGTCGTGAGATATATATCACTTTGTATTGGGTTGTATCTGTGGTGAGATGTATTTCACACTATGTATTGCTTTGTACTTTTCAAGAGATGTATATCACTCTATATATTGCGTTGTACCTGTCATGAGATGTATAGCATTCTATATATTGCGTTGTACTGGTCGTGAGATGTACATCACTCAATATATTGCGTTGTACTGGTTGTGAGATGTACATCATTCTATATATTGCGTTTGACTGGTAATGAGATGTACATCACTCTATATATTGAGTTGTACTTGTCGTGAGATGTACATCACTTAATGTATTGCTTTGTACTTGTTGTGAGATTTACATCACTCTATGTAGTACATTGCATTTGTTGTGAGATGTAAATGTACATCACCCTATGTGTTATGTTTGTAAGACTCTATTTTATAGTACATTTACCTAGGACAAACTAAATACCAAAGACCTATTTTCATTTAGGTATTTACAAAATATAGATTGATATGTTCAACATAGACTCACAAAATTCACAGAAATGATTCAATTTAAATACTATTCACTAGTATTTTTAAAAACTTGAACAATTTTGTACGAACAAGCTTAAGATTATTTACAATTTGTAAGCGACATTTGGTAAACCAGAACTGAATTCAGCAAGTGTTCTATATGGAGTAATACATACCACTCATGTACACATAAGTATGTTAAATTCTAATTTTATACGTGTCATTCATGTACCCATTGCAATGTTAAATTTTAATTTTATAGACACTAGATATGATCAAAAATTTGAGAGCAGCATTCGGCGAGTTATTGGATGGAAATGATTGGATGGACGATGCCACGAGAGGGTTAGCACGAGAAAAAGTATGTATAATAATCTCATCATTTATTTAAGTGTACTACGTTTCTCTAAACTAAATTGTTTAAATGCAATATATACTCGGTATGAAAATGTTTTGACAGCTTTATTCTTTGTTTGGTAGTCAATATAAAATACATTTTTCCATGATGAAAATTAATGTTTCCCGTAGTTTCCTTTGATTTGAATTTTACATTTTTGAGTAAAAGTATCATTTTCACTTTATAGTTATCATAAAAAGTATGCATAAAACCGTAAGTGTCATGAACAAGGTGTTCTTAAATTCCCATAAAACTCTTTTATATCAAAATTGAAATTAGGGTAATAGAAACAGATTATATTACGGAGAAAAGCAAAATTAAGTATAAAGGTGAAAATTATCACATGTACTAGTGTACAGCTACATAATCAATCAGCAACTTAGGTTGACGGAATGCTCATTTTATTTTATATTATACATGAATATCTAATATCTATTCGACCCAACGGTTTACAATAAACCTCCAAAAGTATTTGGTAAATCCTTTGGATTTGATTCAGAAGTATTGCTGAAGTTTGATTCTGTAAGGTTTTTCAAAATGTTTGTAGTTTACAAATTATTGTTCCAATTGTTTTAAATAATAATGAATTCTTTACGGTTGTTTTATGGTGTGCAATCTTTTAATCTATGTGATGCACTTTTCATTATAGGCAAAGTACATACAAGAGAAAATTGGATATGAAGATTACATACTTAATAATACAGAATTAAACAGATTATACGAAAATGTGAGCATTAGACGTTTACACGATGTTTACTTTTACTGTTTTACACGGGTCATAAAATATTTCCAAAGTATATTACAAGTAAAAACCTTTCTCCAGTTTAACATGATGTAATGGTCGATGACCGTTATGTATATAGTTTTGTCCAATGTCTGATACAACCATTCATATTATCACGAAATTCTCGGCAAAAATACACGGGTTGTTTTTGCACAGAAAGCCCTTACATCATATAAAATTAAAAAGGGTTGAATAAACCTCATAATATACCAGTGAAAGAGGAAAGGTTAATTAATCCATACATTAATAAAAGGATAGTATGAAATGTCGCGTCAGTAAAGCAGTATATATATAATTTCAGTATACTGTTGGTGAAAATGCTTATTTTGAGAATGTATTACACATGCTTCATCGATCAGTGGTGGATTCCTTCCGGAAGTTGAGGGAGGTCGTTGACAAAAATGAGTAAGTTTCTCTTTACATTCACCAACCCCGGTTACAGGCATATCAATAAGGTGAAGTCTCAATAATCATTAGGTGAAGCAAATAAATATCTTAATTTACATGTTTCTCGAGTGTACATCCTTTTTGATAGCTTAAAATGAAGATTCTTGTGGCATTAATGGATGAGGAAGACACACAGGATACGGTTATTCCTGGGCATGATTTTTCGATTACCACAAAAAAAAATCCTTTTTCATCTTTAACTATATTTATCGTGTTATTAGTTTGCTATTTTTGTTCTAGACTTAAGAAATACCACGTACTTATTTTATTCTTTCTCTAATCATATGGCTCTAGATCTTACATATGCTACCTCATATTTTTGCTGATAATAAATATTCATCTCTTTCTCATATTATACCTCATATTGATTTCTGTATATTCTTTCAATTCTATTTTTTTTTCTTTTTTGTGATTCTATGAATTTTATTCTCTTTGTATTTCCTTTAGCCGTATTTCTTGCAAAATTTATCGAAAACCTTTTAATCAATTTTTTATAATAACATATGGTGCTTTTCTAACATAAATGTCATACAATGGAAAACATAATTGCTCCGATATGAAAGCATAGTCTATCCGACTTCTAGGCCTGTTTTCTTCATCCCACCATGATAAACCTTTATAACTAGATTTACCACATGCCTTCCAACAAAAACAAAAATATCTTTTAATGTTGTTTTTAGTACATTAGTGCTTTTATCATTGTTACTAATATCCAGTTGACAATTAAAGTCTTCACGCGTAATGACCCCATCAATATTTAGTGCTTATTCTCTAACCCATGATTTTATCCTTTATCTGTTCTACATTTCTCATCTCTGGTTACGAGGTTTCACGAATGTCTAACGTCGTATGTTGTTATGTCATAATGAAACCGTATTTTACATACCCATTTTAACAACCGTCAGACTATTATTTGATATTTTGATCTTCTTTGATATCTATGTCTATTACTTAAGAAAGATATGTATTAATACAGTTTTTCATCAACGCTTCATAATTGTCTTAAGATGGAAATTTGTACTGATTCAGTGTAACTGAAGAAAGATAAAGTACAATCGAGAAGAAAGAATCTACATAATATGTCACATAATTTTCATCTTTTCTTGATCAGACTTAGTATTTATTTGATCCATGATTTTAGATGGTTCACTGCACCAGCAACAGTCAACGCTTACTATAACAGTGTGCTGAATAGAATAAGTGAGTAATATTACCTCGAATGTCGAATATACTTCCATTCCTATTTCACATAGATTATATTATGTTTTGTAACGTCTTCATGCTACATCGCGGACCAATAATATTTCACATAATTGTTGTCAATGGTGAAAAGAAAAGTTACTGATTCAACCGAATGACAGAAGTCGCCACGGAAATATACAGTATTTAATGGAATGATATGATAACACACAGACGATTATAGTACAGTTACGATACCCACTTATTACTAGGACGGTCATTTGATATGAAGATAGTCATTAAATTGGTGTGGTTAATCGGATTATGGGCCCAATTTACCACTCGCCGCAACAGCAGAATAATAATAATAATAATAATAATAATAATAATAATAATAATAATAATAATAATAATAATAATAAACCACACACACACATTTAAAAATACAAATATTCAAGGGTAAAGAAGTGTCTCAAGTTGAGATGTCATAAAAAATTAGAAACACGTATGGTAATGCAGAAAAACATTATGGTATAAAAAGTGCTCTGTCGGTATGGAAGCGAGCTCAGGCCCTTGATCTGTAGTAGTCCCGACTACTAGTCAGAGGGGATGTTCCGAACTATGTCTCCTCAGAAAGAAGATTCAACAAGGACTTCATTTAGTCCCCACAGGCCTGTTAGTCAGCGTGCAACGTTCGAGTAAAAGTCTGTATAACGCTGTAGAGGGGGCCCTCTACAAGATGATTTCCGGGTCATAATGTCTATGAAGAAAGCGTTTAATCATTTTGTAACCGGAGGAAATAAAGTTTTCGGAACCTTTGATCCTCCTAAGTTTGTATAAAAGATCACCGTAGAAATGGGGATGGAGCATTCCACTGGATACATTCTGTTGAAATCCGATGTTTCCGAATTTAGATAATTTAGATGAGTTCTGATTACGATCTAAAGAATTTGAAAAATGTTTTTGGGGGAGTTTATGATATCTGTAACCCTTAGTTAAAAGATTATATTTTTGGTATGAAAGTCCGGAACCTTAGTACAGCTTCTGGCAAATCGAATCAGCTGAGATATATAGATGCCATACGATGGGAGTCTTACGACATCGCCATCAAATAAGGGAAATTTACAATAGGAAATCCAAAATCGATCGTCATGTTTATCGGAAACATTAGTGTGAATTTTATTGTTAAAGTCTAAGGAAGGTGTTTCTGTGTCACAAATTGTAGCTTAGTTTAATTGAAGTTCGGATGGATATATTTCAGGCATATATCTTTCAAACTCAGGGTACTTAAAATCCCTGTCATAAAATTATAGAAATTAAATCTACTGCAAGAGGTGCTGATAAATCTTGCCATCAAATTGCACGTACATATTATCCATCAAAAACTCTATGGCTTTACATAATTCAGTGCAAGTCCAGTAAAGGGTAAATATGTTCTATATTTATTATATGAGGTATATTGTTTGTTCAAAAGAATCCAGAGTTATTGGAAGTACAGAGATATGTTTTAGATTCTCTGTTAAAATACTTACTTATGAGAGCCAACAACTTACATTTCATCATGCGGAAGAGAGGTATATAAGGTAGAAAAATCAAATGTAGAGATTTGAGTAACGAATTACGTAACAGGAGATTTTCTATAACTTTGTTAGAGTTTTTATAGACCCAGAAGTATTTGTTGTTACTGTCATTTGTCATTTTTGTGTGTGTGCAGGTCCTTGGTGATTTGTGTAATGCAGCTTTGTCGGATGTCTTCTGTTTTCTCTTTTACTGTTATGAAAAGCGACATTACAGTATTTAATAATATGATCTTTGATTGCCGTTAGAGCAGACGTAATATGTTTAGAAAGATCAGCGGTGAATAGAATTAGATATAAAACGTAATTTTTATGATCTTTATGTAAAGGGAGCCAATACATGGCTGGAAGATAATATTTATCAATGTTAATTTTGAAATCAGACATAGTCATAAAGTGGTTATGCAAGGTGTTGTCTTTCCGCGCAGGGGTTTCAACATACGGTTTGGCTTCAACACTGCTCTTCATATTCTTATATATTTTGAGAATTCCAATCATTCGGCTACGAGCATCACTGAAGAGACATAACTTGTCGAAATGCGCATATGGTGCACAAAATTAAAAGGTATATATGTTCTATATTTATTATAATCACTAGGCCGGTGTCACTGCTGGTGGACTGATAGTTCCCGAGGGCATCATAAGTCTAGTGTTCAGTGCTTTTGTACTGACATGAAATATATACTTCAAATTTTCAGTCATCAAATTAAGTAAATTACTCTAAAACCAAGGAGTATCTCCCTCATGCATACCTCTGTCCTTAGATAGATTCTTTGGTTCACTTTTTGGTCAGTTTGGCTTCAACACTGCTCTTCATATTTTTATATATTTTGAGAATTCCAATCATTCGGCCACGAGCATCACTGAAGAGACATAACTTGTCGAAATGCGCATATGGTGCACACATTTAAAAGGTATATTTGTTCTATATTTATTGGTAGATTTTAATCCAGTTTGAAGTACATTAAATTAGTTTTCATACAAGTATTATATTATTGCCTGCATACTTAGCAGATACAAAGACATATCTAGTATGAAAATCAGTCGTTTTCTTTTAACTACACTGAGCTGACAGTATATTTGGCTGAATAAATAAATGAGGATTTTCCGTAAAGTTGTTAATACGGATGTCGATAATTACGGGAGCATTTACAGTATGATTGTAACGCTTCTTTTAATACATCTTGGCATTTATTGAAATCTGCCCCTAACGAAAACCTATATTTAGGTCCTTTTTGGAAAAGTGAACGTAAACGTTTATCAGAGATATAGTTTAGGTTACCAATAATGAGATGATCTGCCGGTTATTGAAGATCCAAGAGTGTGTCATGTTCTTGAGCCAAGATCATATACACGAGATCAAAGGTTGCCGTGTTCACATAGCCAAAATGCTTGTCGAACTTCTTCGTGCTACATCTTGGATCGATAATATTTCACATGAATGTTATCCACAACCCAAGGGTGTGTCTTAAACTTGAACCAAGTTATATCTACAAGTTTAAGGTCACAGTGTACACAAATACAAATTTGTTCGGGCCATACTTAAGTGTTGTCAAAGACCCAAGTGTGTGTCATTTCCTTGAACCATGGTCGAGATCCAGTGTGCACACAGCCAAAATTCTTACCTTCGCTTTAACTTCTTGCTATGTCATAAACATTAAATGTGGATTATCATGGAGGGAAATAATTCCATTCTTAAAATGTTTTTACAGATTTATGGCCTCTTCATGTCTTTTGCCGAGGGGGTATTTGGCTCATTAGGACAGCTCTAGTTATAGAATAAGTGTCTTATTTTGTGTTTTCATGCTGGAATGAATTACAATGGCTGATGCATTTATTAGATATTATGCGCGTTTCAGCATTAGACAACGTCCATTTGATAATCCGGCGGCTGGGTTTTTCAACCTGGCCAGATTATTATTTTAACTTAGCCTTGGGGCAAGGAATTTTTTTTACAAGAGCCAGAGCAAGATTGATTGATTGATTGTTGTTTTACGTCACTCCACGATTATTTCACGTATATGGTGACGGCATCTGCCTGATGCATTGCCTACAGATTTGGACCTTTGCAAATTACGCACCCGAAGCAGTGAGGGATCTTTTACGTGCCACGCCTACCGTGACACGGGTCCTCGGTTTTTATTGTCTCATCCGAAAGACAGAATACCGGTGTGCCCAGAGGGGGGGGGGGGTCGAACCAGGGCCTCTTGATGACGAGCCGAGCACCTTATCCACTAGGCCACACCGGCTTGCCAGAGCAAGAATTTTTTTCACCAATAAAATATTGTTGTATAATAATACAAATTTGATAATAAACACTGTTATTTTTTTATAAGATTATGCTCAAACCGATCTCAGCTATGTTATACGCTTTTAGTTCATCATAATGATGCCATATACTTAAATTAGGATGAGACTAGAAGCAGGAGTGTGAGGAAGGAGAGAAGGGGGTAGGGATGAGGCCATTAGAAAATACGATTGTGATGACTTCACACAAATTTGGAAATGTCAAACATTTTATTATTTCGTCATAAGTGTAGCAGGAAGGATGAAAAATCATTGGCCAGACCGGGACTCGAACCCAGGACCTTCCGCTAAAACGACGGATGCTCTACCAACTGAGCTATCTGGGCCGATGTCCCAGTCTGCCACACACCTCCCCTGCGAATTTGAGGTTTCCCCGAAACCTCACACCAAGTCCTTCTCTCACAGTGACATACAACCTCTGGTTGTGCATATATTTAGTAATACATCCGCGAGGGTTTACACATTGTTACTTCTATATTTGTTTTTGTTAACTGACAAAGAAAGCGTTGGGGACTATATGACGGGCCTTGTCCAAACCTCTTTCAGAGGAGACATGGTCCTGAACCTCGTCCCCTCTGACTGTTAGTCGGGACTCCTACAGATCTAGGGTCTTAGCTGGCTTTCAGACAGGCAGAGCACGGTTTATCATGTAGATGTTGCATATATTTTTATACCATTATGTTTTTTACAATACCTTACGTGTTTATATTTTTATGACCTCTCAATATGCGATACCTGTTGACCCTTGTTCTTTACATGGCGAATTATTTATAAATTTTTAAATGTACGTCCTTTGATTGTTCTGCTGTTACGGTGATTGGGAAGGTGGGCCCGTAAACCGGTTAACCACACCATTTGTTTGGCTTTTGTCAAATTTAATGACCGTCCTAAGTCGGTATCGTAATTGCACTACAATCAAATATTTTTGTAATGTGTCATATGTTCTAGTATATTATTTATATTCATGTATTGTATAGCTCCATGGTAACTTCTGCCACATAACTGAGCCAGCAACTCCTCTTTTTTCCTGCATAATAAAAAGTCTTTGCGACACATCTTTCTATAATGATAATAATAATAATTATTATTATTTTTATTTTTATATTCATCATCATTATTACTATAATTAAAAATTATTGTTATTATTATTATTATTATTATTATTACTGCGTAAAAGATCCCCCACTGCCTTGGATGGGTCCGTTGCATATACATGAATTTTTGTGCCATTCATTATGCAGATGTCGGTTACAAGTACGTGAAGTATTTATGTATTTATGAAGTGACGTAAAAAAATAATCAATCAATAAATGTAACATATTAATTGTTTGTTCTATGTTGTTTCTACAGTGTTCCCTGCTGGCATTTTGCAACCGCCATTTTACAGTAAATCACAGCCAAAGTTAGTTGGTTTTATTTAACTTTAATTGCTTTGTTTTATTTGCTTATTTTATGTTTCTTTAAGGAACATGTATTTAAATTTTTTTCATTTTTGATGAATAGATAATGAATATTTTGTAAATATTGCAATTTTATTAAAAAATTTATTCATGATAATTCTTGAAAAACTTTTTGAAAATATATAAGAATTTTATCATTGTTCATTTGATTGGAAATGCATTTAATACACGACTATGAACCAACAGTGAATATAAATTTTACTTAATTCGGAAATACTGACTAGGGCAAATATCATTGTTACTAAATTTTACAAATATCAGATCATGAAAATCTCCATAACATACAGTGAAACAAAGGACGCACTAATCTATAATGCCATAAATGTAAATTTTCGCTGTTTTGCCGCGTATTATATCAACTAGAAAATATAAAGTGGGTGATCAATCCTCTTATTTCTTGATCATGTACACAGTGTTCAGTACATACAAGTATATGAATAAACTACATAATAAATTCATTTCTTGTTATTGTAAAATACACTTTCCGTAACATTTGAACGTAATATGTCTTTCTTTTCAACGTAGATACATACATCACTCATCTGATGATATGGATTATTATTGTAATAGCAATATATATGATATATGTGGTACTCGTTTCATTTTCATATATGCAGATCCATGAATTATGGGGGAATTGGCGTGGTCATTGGGCACGAAATAACGCATGGTTTTGACGACAGAGGTAATTCATATACAGATACATGTGTATCACAAAAAAAAAGAACAAAAACGTTCTGCATTCGTATTGAATATATAGATGAAATTCATCAAAGAAGCTCATTTTGTCTAGATCATTAGTGTATTTATGTTAAATCAGCTATTGCTACAATAGAAAGTATAGTTACCTAAAACGTACTGATATGTTTTGTTTTATAGTTTATCAATACTAAATGTGATCAAAATCTAAAACGAGAACTTCTATAAACTTATATTATTCTCTACCGTACTTCTTTTCCGCATTGCATCCTTTTCTGTATTATATAAACTTGTTAAGTCCTATATTATCCTCTACCTACATCTTTTCCGCATTGCATCCTTTTCTGTATTACATAAACTTGTTAAGTCTTTCCGTATTGCATCTTTTTCAGTATTATATAAACTTGTTAAGTCCTATATTATACTCTACCGTATTTTTTCCGCATTGAATCCTTTTCTGTATTATATAAACTTGTTAAGACCTATATTATCTTCTACCGTACATCTTTTCCGCATTGCATCTTTTTCTGTATTATGTAAATGTGTTAAATCCTACGTTATCCTATACCGTACCTTTTTTTCCGCATTGCATCCTTTTCTGAACATTATAAACTTGTTACGTCCTATATTATCCTCTACCGTAATCTTTTCCGCATTGAATCCTTTTCTGTATTAAATAAACTTGTTAAGTCCTATATTATCTTCTACCGTACATCTTTTCCGCATTGCATCCTTTTCTTTATTATATAAACTTGTTAAGTCCTATATTATCCTCTACCTTACATCTTTTCCGCAATGCATCCTTTTCATATTATATAAACCTATTAAGTCCTATATTATCCTTTACCATACTTCTTTTCCGCACTGCATCCTTTTCAGTATTATATAAACTTGTTAATTCCTATATTATCCTCTACCGTACATCTTTTCCGCATTGCATCCTTTTCTTCATTATATAAACTTGTTAAGTCCTATATTATCTTCTACTGTACATCCTTCCGCATTGCATCCTTTTCTGTATTATATAAACATGTTAAGTCCTATATTGTCTTCTACCGTACATCTTTTCCGCATTGCATCCTTTTCTGTATTATATAAACTTGTTAAGTTCTATATTATCTTCTACCGTACATGTTTTCCGCATTGCATCCTTTTCTGTATTATATAAACTTGTTAAGTCATATATTATCCTCTACCGTACATGTTTTCCGCACTGCATACTGTATTATATAAATTTGTTTAGTCCTATATTATCCTCTACCGTGCTTCTTTTCCGTACTGCATCCTTTTCTGTGTTATATAAACTTGTTTAGTCTTGTATTATCCTCTACCGTACATCTTTTCGCATTGCATCTTTTTCTGTATTATATAAATTTGCTGAGTCCTATATTATCCTCTACCCTACTTCTTTTCCGCATTGCATCCTTTTCTGTATTATATAAAGTGGATTTAATTCAAAGAATCAATTATCCTAAAGAAATATATAAACATGAAAGATCCATAAATCCAAACCAATTTCTAATTTTAAATTGTACATTGAATATGCAATCACCGTCCTTTTTGGAAATGCATATGTTCATCACATGTAAAATGTAGTGGGAAACTACTTTTGAAGTAAATATTATTTAAAGTCGTACTTTTGTGTTTATTGTGACAGGTCGACAATACGACAAGGACGGGAACCTAAAGCAATGGTGGACGACGGGAGTAATAGATAATTTCAAGAAACAAGCACAATGCATCATCAATCAGTATGGAAACTTTTCTGTGCCAGAGGCTGATGGAATGAAAGTAATTGTCATTTCCCAGAGCAAATTAAGAGAGTACAAGCAAGCATATTTCTAAATTGAGACTCTAGTTTATCTGATATGAAATCGTTCAGTACACAGTGATTTTATATCCAAATGAAATTATTGCTCGCTCAGCTAAACTTTTGTACCACAGTGATGTAAAGAATCACTTCTATTTTCCAAAATGTATTGGTCGCCATAAAGACCTTCTATTCAATTATCAAAACCAGTGATATGTTATTTTCTGAGTGTATATGCCCTGCAGAAAATGCGGGAGGCATTGCTGGCTATAGTATCTGTGTGTCTATCCATCTTTCTGTCTAACCGTCCATTAGAGTTTGGTCATACTTCACACAATTGTAACTAGATACGGGCTTTCGGAAAAAGGTCATTCAAGGTCATTTTATAAAGGTTAAGCTGACTCAGAAAATAGACCTCATGATGTAAAAAGAACTTATATACTTGTAACTTTTCAACTTCACACAAGCAAACATTAAATCTCTCTTTTGATATGGGCTTTCAGATAAAGGTCACTTTTCTCCATTTTGAGAGATCAGGGTCACTCAGCAACTAGATCTTAAAATACGAAAACAAACAAGTTTATATACATGTGTTTGTATATTTTCACCACCGTATTTGCATACTTCATATTAAGAATTTATGCAGTCCGAACTGTTTATGCTCCCTAATAAATATCGATGCATTGAAGTTTCCTATCTGGTAAAATCATCCATCAGTTTGATGTAGTTTTGTATGCATCTCTCAGTGTTATTGATTTTCGTGTCTATTGTTGTTCTTGTTAAAATGTATGATACAATAATACCATATAATGCATAGTTACTATTATTATACTTAAATAAAAAAAAGTTGTATTCTATGTTCGAAAATTGCTTCTATTATTCTTAAAATTGATTATTCCTCTACACATCGGGATTTTATTAGATTCTATACATTTCATTTTTACTATTATTTCATATATTGACCTTCCTCTAGAACATGCACATGTGGATACATTATATGCAAGCAAAATAAGCTGTCATGCGCGCTATCGCAGCAGATTATATATACGTACATGTATATGCAACATACATCCTATTATAATGCAAATAATTTATTCCTATTAATGTCTTGAAGATCGAATGAATATATCTTATTACCATTGTTTTTAAAGCTGAATGGTATCAATACACAAGGTGAGAATATAGCAGATAATGGTGGATTAAAACAGAGTTATAGGGTAAGTTTATTCCGGATATACTATGAGATTGAATTTGATATACCACAACATTAAATTCCACCATATTTTTGTCCCGGGTTCATTCCTATTAACTTATACTGAAGATTGAGTGTTGTGCATACATCAACGCCTAATTCATAGATTTCAATAACTTAAAGGGCCCACACTGGTCCCCAATATTGTATGTGCTGGAAATATGCTGGTAATTTTTTCTTTTTTTCTTTTTCATTACTTTCTTTCTTTCTTTCTTTCTTTCTTTCCTTTTTTAATTATGTATAATTTTTATGATATATTATGTTTATAGTATGTCATATTAAATATCTATTGGTTTAAATTTGTTAAAATGTTGAATTTCTAAACATTTATTTAAGGTAAAATATTACAATTTCATTTATCTTAGTGTCACTCAAATAAATCGGATTGCTTTGGCATCGCCCTCGTACTTTCATTGAGTTTAATAGGCTTTAAAAATGAGAAACTTATAATTAAAACTCATTTCGTCAAACATTATGGATGTAATTCAAACTTTCAAAAATTGCGCTTTGTCTTTTTTAAACTGACCCTGTCTTATCATTGTTTTGTCACGAGAATAGAAAATAACATCTCCATGTATCAGGGCTTTGCACTGAATGTTGGAATAAGTACAAGAAACAAATTACTATCTGTAATACATATCACATAGATACATAAACACATGCATAAATGCTACATTTCATTAACTTTAAAAGATACTTTTAATACTTTGATCTCTGTATTACAGGCATACAAGAACTGGATAAAGACTAGAGGGTCTGAAGAAGCTCGATTACCAGGCGTTAAGTACACCCATGAACAAATATTCTTCATCAACTTTGCTCAGGTACAATATACAGTATTCTTATATATGTATAATACATGTTTTTGAACATTTTCAGCGATTTGGGCCAGCAAAAAATGTACGCTTGCTTCTCCCAAGTACTTTGCCTTAAGGGCCCAAATGATACATCATAGAAACCGAAATAATAATTTTTATAGTACTTAGTATAAATCGAGTGGTTGACATGTCAGACATCAAGTCCATGTTATTCAGTCGGCAGTATGCTTACTTTGTGTTTGGCATGTCAGATATCGAGTTCATGTAATTCAGTTGGCAGTATGCTTACTTTGTGTGTGGCATGTCAGATATCGAGTCCATGTAATTCAGTCGGCAGTATGCTTACTTTGTGATTGGCATGTCAGATATCGAGTCCATGTAATTCAGTCGGCAGTATGCTTACTTTGTGTTTGGCATGTCAGATATCGAGTCCATGTAATTCAGTCGGCAGTATGCTTACTTTGTGTGTGGCATGTCAGATATCGAGTCCATGTAATTCAGTCGGCAGTATGCTTACTTTGTGTGTGGCATGTCAGATATCGAGTCCATTTAATTCAGTCGGCAGTATGCTTACTTTGTGTGTGGCATGTCAGATATCGAGTCCATGTAATTCAGTTGGCAGTATGCTTACTTTGTGTGTGGCATGTCAGATATCGAGTCCATGTAATTCAGTCGGCAGTATGCTTACTTTGTGGATTACAGCTCCCGAGTTAGAGTCTCGCAGGTGGTTCGTCTTTGTTCTGTCTTTCGTATAGTACTGCGCTCACGTCGTCACAAACATAAGTCAGCTACTCAATAACTACGGGTTCGGGCTAAATATGTCTAGATTTATGTGTAATGCCTCAGAGAGATGCCATTCACCATATCAATGCAATAATCTTGACGCGATGTAAGATCAGATGTCCAGGGAGAATAAGCATTCCCTGCTTGCTAGCAACATCCGCCTAGCGTAAATTGTATAGGAAGAAACAAATAATAAAATAATACTCCCCGCTGAATATATATATATATATATATATATATATATATATTATATATATATATATATATATATATATATATATATATATATATATATATATATATATATATATATATATATATATATATATATATATATATATATATATCATATGATGTAATATAATATAATATATTAATCTTCTTCGCACATTCACCATTCCATGTCTTCCACACAATTCATAAATACACCAAGTTTTATATTTTGAAGTGTGAAATTTCCTGTTAAAAGTGCACATGTTCATAATGTGATCTTTCTTTGTTCCAAGTTTCATCAAAACCCCCATTAAGGTTAAGGACGAGTTACGAAGACTAAATGTGCAGACAAACGTACAGACAGGTCCACGATAGCGATATAATATAAATTGCCCACATTTTATTCGGGCGTATTGAAAACATTGTTTTATCTTTTGGCAGATTTGGTGTTCTAACATGAGGCGAGAGAATGCCATTAACCGTATCCTAACTGGAGTCCACAGTCCTGGCAGGTTTAGGTAAGGCTTTAGTAGTTGTGACCTTATGGCTTTGACCTGCACATTTCATCTACATTCCAAAACTGCAAATACTGATAAAAATCAAAACCCCGATAATGCATACATCTTCAATACATGTACAAACACCCAGCAAATTCAAACTTTATAACATTAAATCTTTAAGAGGAGTTATCCGGAAAAGATTCATCACTTATGCAAGTATATAGTCAAAAATGACAAAGTTCAATCCCCGTCCCCAATGGCAAATACTGATAAACACCAAAACCCTGAATATATGCACATTTTCATGTACACATAGAAGCGCAATCTAGAAATCGATCTCGGATCGTCGTCAACGGAAAACATGCGATTTACCACTACACGAAGCTAGCTTGTTCTCTTTAGTGATTACGAATACCAGCAGAACCTGTGTAAAATAATCAAACGTACAGCCAGCTCTATAGCTATACAATACGGAGTATGGCACGTCACGGTTTGCATTTAGTCATCTATCAAATCCATTGTTCGTATATATTCGTATAAGATATTCGTATATATATATATACTGAATATAAAACTGAAATAGTATATAAAACTGAACCGTGAAAAATGAAAGTTGTATACATAATTGGAGAGCAAACCCATTACCTAGAGTAACGGCCCGAAATCCATTTACGGACGGTAAAAAAACTAAAGCGCACTGTCCCAAGGATTTCTGTGATTAAGTATTTGAAGTCGATCAAGAGTTAAGGACTTCGATTACACGTTCTACATGATGTTCACGTCAAATGATCAAACGCATTCATATATTTACAGAGTAACAGGCACACTTCAGAATTTTGCAGAATTCGCTAAGGCGTTTCAGTGTCAAATAGGAAGCAAAATGAACCCAGGACCTAGATGTTCAGTATGGTAAACCACAATGGATTATAAATTAATAATCATGATATCCTGTCAACAATTCCCACACATAAACAGGCACATATTTTGTGGAGACGGAAGGAAGAACATGGAGTTATAAGGATTCAAAAACAGTAATCTATTTCATCCATACTCTTTTACCAGAATGTGATATAATGCCATTATTCGTCATTTAGAACATATATAAATAGAATATATATATATACAGTTATGTGCAGTCTTAACCTTACATAAAGTGCACTTCAAGATAAATTTATGACTGCTTTTTAAGTTTACTTGAAGACAACAAGACAACACAGTACTAAACTTAATTCCAAGTTTACTCCAAGTGCACTTCAAGTTAAGTTTATTTTCTATATACATGTACATTTACTATATTTTATATTAAAACAATTTTTTGTATAAAATATGCAATTGTTCATAATAAGACAATTATTCCTATCGTGCTATACGAAACTAGATAATTGTAATAAACAAACGTGAAAAGTAAACTTGGTGCCACGTGACAGTAAACTTGAAGGCGGAATTACTTTAAAGTAACTTGATATATTATACATATCATATACGTTATGCATTGTAAATGATTCCATACTGTTGATTTGTTTTGATTAAAGGTATATTTCTGTATATTTTGTAATGATATGTACAGTTATGATCAAATATAAAACACTCTTTTCACCAATTTTTTGGCAACCAGGGGCCTTATTCACAAAGAAACTTAAGTGTAAGTCTAACAATTGAGACTTATATGGTAGCATGTGTCTTAATTCTAAGAATTCATAAAAAGTTTCTGTAAACAGTATATCTGACAAGCTATTCACAGGCAAACTTTCGACAAATTCTTAAAATAATTACACATGATATTTTAGGTCTCAATTCTTAGACTTAGACTTTGTGAATAAGACCCCTGGCCTTTATTAAATGAAATAATCGGTGTCATTTATCATACAACGACTTCCCTGTTGAAGCTTTTACTTGATCTGAGCAAGGTATATGTTGCAGCTTCAAGCTTTTTCTTTAACAATGAAACATTTCCGCACAGATTAATGCATTTTACAATCGATATATATATATATATATATATATGTATATATCAATAACTTGGTACAATGCAGTGTTAGATAGTACATGACACAGAAAATAACGTGAAAACTGAAACTTAATCGTGCATTCTAGTTCCATCAGTCATTCCTTTCCAACAACACGGTGCTTATTTGTTTTTGGCTTTACCACATGGTAGGGTCTGCTGTACAACAGAGTTTAGCCGTAGGTAAGCAAATGTGAAAATTAAGTAAAACTAACAAATAAAACTTTCGATGATAAAATTGATACCCCTAGTATCCATGAACAATAATTTGAGGGTCAATCATTAACGTAGTATAATCAAAAGGAAGATGTAATTTCACAGGAACATTAAATTAGTAGTTCATGTTATAAATAAAGTGGTGGCCAGTCACTTACACAAATGCAAAATACGAAAGTAACTGGTGTCAAGTGACTATGGCACTAACAACTATACCACAGTGGACATTCACGGACCTCTGAAATTCAGACGTGAGACCATGTGCCAGAGAGGAATAAGCGTCTCCCGAATGGCAAGCCATATCCGCCATTAATGCATCATACAGAAGAAACAAATGTTACTCTGCACTATATATGTAAATGAATGTGAACCAACACTGTATAGAAAGTGTCATTACCACAACATCAGAAAAAAAAGTATAATAGCACTCAAGTCATATCCTCTGTGGGGAACTTTTCTACGAGCTCCACACTGCAAAGGGAATAAATGTGACATTAATGCAAAATACGAAAGTATAACTGCTGTCAAGTTACTATGGCACTAACAATAATGTGCCACAACGGACATTCATAGACCCTTGAAATTCAGAGGTGAGAATAAATGCCCGGGAGAAGTAAATGTCTCCTGATTGGCAAAGACCAATCAAAACACTCCGGTTTTAATCTGACGACGAGAACAGTCTAATTATCTATTTATTAATATTATCAATTTTGATTATCTCATTTGACAATAATTGTTACTGTTCTCCGTCATTCGTGTTATTGAAAATAAACATCATTGTTCATAATTGCTAAACAAATATTATCGATGTAATCCAGATCATGGTATCAAGTGAGCATTGAATTGAAGTATCATAACATCTTACCGCAACACTTACAGACGAGGATGGCCGAGTTCTCAGAGTCATGGTAAAATATAATCCAATATTCACTGACTATAAACCCACGTACAAATGTATCTATAGTCGTTACGATAAAACATGGCTATACGGAAGGAGAAGTAAAATACCTCCAATTGTATGTAGAGCATCAACAAATTCATGTAACGTGAATAAAATCTGTAGTTCATTGTCAATGCATTAATAGTAGTGTACATGACTTCTTGATTAACTCACACACATTCTAGATTTTACTTAATTCATTGCATTTAGGTAAAGTGTCATAGAAACCAAAGCAAAATGCCTAATGTTAAAGACAAAACATAAACAAGATGCCGAAATGACCCTATATTGTTTATCTGAGCGCCCGAGAAACTCAGAAAGTATTAAAATGTTCCCTAACGAAAATACCCCTATTCAACGTTTTCACTACAAACCTGGACCACAAACGCCATGGCATCATCCTAAAACACTTATACATAATGAAAGTAATAATAATAATAATAATAATAATAATAATAATAATAATAATAATAATAATAATAATAATAATAATAAATAATAATAATAATAATAATAAGAATAGTAATAATAAAAATAATAATAAAATCCTTAGGATATGTACTCCCACCCCACCCCCAAATAATAATAAAAATGATATAAAGAAATAAAAAATAAACAAGCAAACAAAAGCAAAACATGAGAACCGTCGAGCCACATCGCTCACCTGAGACTACTAGAACAATGACAGCAAATTTGATTTAAAAGTCGTAAACCAATGAAATCACGCTATGAATGGAATAATAATGTGTAATAAATTAGCATACATTTCCATAAAAGTGTAGTGACTTTTGTAGCATGACCATGGCATGTGTCAAGGTGAGGTGAAACCTTATCTTGATTACTTGCTTCCTGTAAATAAATATACATTTGGCTAAATTCTCTGCGGCATTTGTGGAGAGGTCAAAAATGTATCAAAAAATCAGAGCCCTTGACAGCCATATTTGTTGAGATATCAGGCAGAACAAAAACACAAACTTGTCAGAGGACCTAAGGTAATCTCTTACTGTAAGATTTGATGGAATTCTGTGATGCGGTTGTGGATGAGAAATCAAATTGTGTTGGTCAATTGGAGCCCTTGATGATCATATTTGTTGAGGAATTGGGTAAAAAAACATAATCGTGAAAGGGAGCCTCGAGTATTTGCTTCTTGTTAGGTTTGGTGACATTTTGTGGAGCTGTTTGGAAGGAGAAGTAGAAAATGCATCAATCAGAACACTTAGCGGCCATATTTATCAAGGGATAGGACAAAAATAGAGAAACTGGTAGAGGACCTTGGATACTTGCTTTCTGCAGGGTTTGGTGAAATTCTATACAGTGGTTGAAGGGAATTCATACATGCATTCAGAGACTTTGGCAGCCATATTTGTTGAGAGATTGGGTAAAAAACACAAACTTGGTAGAGAACCTTTAGTACTTGCTTCCTGTGAGGTTTGGTGAAATTCTGTGCAGCTGATACAGAGGAGAAGTCGAAAATACATCAGGCAAGCAAAGCACTTGTCAGCCATATTTGTTGAGGGATAGGGTGAAAAACACAAATTTGGTAGATGACCTTGAGTATTTGCTTCTTATAAAATTTGGTCACATTCTGTGTAGTGGTTGCAGAGGAGAAGTTGAAAATGTGAAACTTTTACGGACGACAGACGGACACTGGACGGCAGGGTGTAATAATAGCTCAGTTTGAGCCATTGGCTCATGTGAGCTAAAGAAAAAGATGTATACATGATGGATAAATCCAAACCACAAGTCCAAAAATCATGAAACCATAGGACATACAAAATCAGTGAAAATGAAAAACAAATGGAAAATAACAAAATATGTCTACTTGAAGAGCATATGTGAACCACTGTGATGGAGTGAGATCAGGTGCCCGGGGAGAGTTACCATCTCCTGCTGCTAGCAACACCCGTCATATATACCCAGTAGAAAGAGTCAAATCGTGTGAATTCCATATGTATTTATATATGGAGAAGTCGAAGTAGGTAACCTTCTAGTATAGAAGGTGTCAAGTCTGTGTAAAATGATCGGAATCGGTCTCAGTCCAGAATATCATTTAAAAGTCTGGATAACGAGATATCATATGGAGTAATAAGAGTCTCGTAACGACCGTAGAACTTCCTCAGTGACGATGCTAGTCTAGCACATATATAACCCTGGTTAAGCAGCTTAACTGAAAGTCGCCTAGCCCTCAGAACAAAGTCATTGTAATTTGAACATGCTCTGGAATAACGTATTAACTGAGATATGAATACGCCGTATGCGGGCGATGATGGAATGTTGCTACTTATGAAAGGAAAGTTTGTGATAGCGAAATTGAAATCGTCACGTTTGTCATAAAGTGAGGTGTTCAATTGACCATTAATGTCGAAAGACAATATAATATCTAAATACGAAGTAGAATTACTATTTTCTGTGGTTTCTTTGACCCCCAGTTCACTTGGATAAATGATGCTAAGGTAATCCGCGAATGAAGGATTATTAATTGAAAGCAAGTCATCTATATATCTGTAAGTAAAATTGAAGCCAAGAGCCAATTGGTTTTTTTTTCCTTGCGAAAGCAAAGACTGAATGAATTCAGCTTTCAGCTTCGTATGAGTAATGGAATATGTCAGTCAGAAGCGGAACACAGTTAGTGCCCATTGGAATGCCGACAATTTGTTGAAAAACCTTACCTCCAAACACTACAAAAATGTTATCGATAAGAAAGTTCAACATCTGGATGACAGCTGTTTCAGTGTATTTATTTTTGGAATCAGTAATTTCCCCCAACAAAGTAAGTTTTATCGTGGCCTATTACTATATATTTGAATTTGCGGCTTCCGTTTTACTAGTAAATGCATTTTGAATAATTTCCGCTAATCTGTCTTTTAATTTCTGATGACGGATCGTTGCGTAAAGAGTCGAAAAGTCGAAAGACTTGATGGAGTGAATTTTAGTAAAGCTTTTTGATTTAAGATGTTCTAACAACTCTTTTGAATTTTTAAGGATCCACATTTGATTAATTCCACTTCTGGAATATACTGTTTCGCAATATCTATGAAGGCCAGATTTAATTTTTGATATTTTTGTGAGTAGCATCGATACAGATTTTGTGGAACACTTCGAGGAACCAGCGATAAAGCGTTGTTTGTAAGGAGTTTTGTGCATTTTTGGAATGCAGTACAAATATGGAAGTTCTAAATTCAATTTATTTGAGTCAATACCAAACGTATTGAGGACAGATTTATGATTGTCGAGTACTTCCGAAACCGAAAAGTTCGTGAGAGTATAAGTAGGATTTCTGAAGCTGAATTTAATCCTAATTCTTTCACTAGGCTGTCAAAGTAATATTTCTTACAAGTAAATGTATAATTATTAGGTGCTTTATCTGCTGGTGTAATGATATAATGTTCTTGGAGGAAGGTAAGTTCTCTGACAACATCAGGATCTTTAAAAATAGATTCGAATTTGGTGTTTACAGAACCTTGTAATTTTTTAATTTTTGATCTCAGCAGTACTGCAATAGATTTTATCCATTCTGAAAGAGTGTAGACCTGTACTTCCTCTCTTTTTGCCCATCGTGTGGCATATTCCTCGCAGCAGTGTCAGTGAACAAAAAGTTATTAGAGACGGAATGGAACAAAAAACAACATTTCTTATTACACCTTCCTAGACCAGTCTAATGCATTCATTATGTTGTTCTAAATGTATGCAGCTAAATTAAAAAGGAAAATTGTTAAAGGATATTACCATCTGAAACCTAATTTGCCCTGTCCGAGATCCACCCCTTGACGAATCTGGCCAACAAGAAACAAATTTTATAGGGGACTTTGACAAATTTATTCCTACCAAAATTAATCCTTCGTGTAGTTCTGAAGAGTTGAGGGTATGAAAAGTTTATGCCAGACGGATGAGAACAGGTCAGACTAGCTAACTTGGGCCGTCGGCTCAGGCGAGCTAAAATCATATCCAACATGAAGCTCTATAAATCTAACACTGCATGATATATTGTAAACATTTCTGGCAACACCCATTTGCCAGATCCAGTATTGAAGTATAGCTAATTATCAAACCCAATAAAACTCCATCATGATATATGCATAAAAACAGATACAACACCATAGCATTATAAGTTCCTAATTTATATATAAGCTTATAAAGCATGTTTCCCTCAGTTTTATTTCCTGAAATACTTGAGATTGTGTTTTGGTCTTTTGGTATCTCAAAACTACAAAAATGAAACATTTGTCAAGTTCATTTACTAAAATTCTGAGACCTTTATTTTTGGGAAAAACCAAGAGATAATCAACGGAATCAGTTGGGGATTTCTTTGGAATCATAAGACCTTGGAATGAGAAGCAGACAGATGTATAGAGATGGACAGAAGAATGGGTAAATATATGAATCATTCTCACACTTTCATGGAGGAACATTCAAATAAGAAATTATAAAGATTACTAACAGAAAAGTGATAAGTATCGTCTAGTTGTGGTCACAGTAATTAACATCAGTAAAAGTGTGATATATACAATGTTCACATGTGCTGCTCATATATCATCTGTCCTGAGAAGTACATCTATTTCCAACTTTGACATAGGTATCATTTATGGCATACTAGAGATCAAACTAAACATTAATTCAATCAGTGTTCATGAAACATGAAAACAAGGTCACCAAATTACAACAAATAGACTTTGTCTATGTCTACAAACCAAAAAAAAATTGACTTAGGTATTATAGGTGGTATACAAGAAATAAAGTCAAACATAAAATCAGTCTGTGTTCACCGAAGCATAAAATCAAGGTCAAGATCATCAAATTTTGTGTCAGGCGGAAAGAACTCATCATTATCTACAAATCCACAGTTTGGCATAGGTACCATTAATGGTATACAAGATGCCCGGCTTAATATGAATTGTTGATGCCAGACAGACGGTTTAATGCAAATTGTGTATGTTGGAAGAAAAGACTGACATTGCCAATCATAGACCAAACTTGCTTTGCAATCCAATCAAAAATGTAAAGGTATATTTAAATCATAAATTTATTTCAAAACATATATATGGAATGTAAAGTAATTAATTTACAATCATCTATGTAAACATATGTATCTGACTGATTGAGCACTGGTAACAATAAATATACCTTGAGTCTAATAGTGCACTCTGTTTAATGAATACATCTAGAGTCTGAAAACAAATTATTTGTCTTGAAAAGAAAATTAAAACATACATATATAAATTACACAAATCTTAAATGAGAGAAAGGTAGCACAACTGTTCAACATCATGCCTAGAAAATAATGCAACTTGTCAAAACCTGAATTTAACTTTTACGATAAACATTTTAAATATTGTCAAAGATCTACTTTTTGGCATAAGAATTTCTCTTTTGTTGTATCATACTGTAATAATCTAAGGTTCTTTTCCCAACCCCCCCCCCCCCCCCCCCCAAAAATGAAAGGACCTGATAGTCCTCAAGGTCGAAATTGCATGGCCAAGTACATCAAAGGTAATAAAGTCGTGATCCACCAAGAGATCACACACCAAGCGTGTAGTGTTTAGGATCAGTATTGACAAAAACACGGTCTGCGCACAGGTGCTCGTTTTCATATAAACAACGGCTCCGCCAATGTACACCCCTGTACGTCTCCGTCTCGTACTATATAGTTATTTCATTCTCTCATCACTTTTGATATTGACAGTAGTGTGAAATTAACAATCTGGACAGTCTCCCGCTGTACATGTACATTTGGGGAAAACCACGTTTACACGTGGAGATCTATAAATAACTGGCTATTTTTAGTAGCATTACATATCAACAACTACCGAGACGTTTGTTTATTGTTGGGACGAGAAGATTGTAGAGTACTTCGAATTCCACTGCTATAAAAAGAAGCGATAGTTTTATTAATTATAATACAACGGATACTAGTACGGACTAGTAGTGTACTTCTTAAATTACGGCACAGCTACACAATAATGTCAAACGTACTTTTTTGGGACTTTCCGTCGAGTATTCGGAAAGACTGCATGTCCTCCAGCGCATGAATATAACTCGTCTAAATCGATGGAATAACGGCACATCTATTTTCTCATCTGATCAAACTTATCTTGTATTGACTCGTACAATATGAATTATAAGTACTGAAAGAAAATCTAATCACGCTTTTTCTAAATATCGACGCACTATTTATACACGAGAAGGTATTTTCTGCGTTCCACGCATTCTCCACAGCTTATTGTAACGACTAGGGTCTGGAATTGCTACGCAATTCCGACCAAAAACTAAAATGGTCATAGTCAGTACTCATCTGTAGTTCTTTGTGTGGTATCCCCTTATAAAATGTTTTGTCTGTATTGTCTTAGTTTACCCAACTATAAGTAATAATAGGTGTGTACTGTGAGGAATGACTTGCTTTAACTAAAGGTGCCATCTCTTAAAGAGTACACGAAAATTGATAAAACTGATTATAGTATAAAGAGCAATAACTCTGACAATACCGGTAATTGCAAAATGTAAAAATTGTACTACACAATTCATCATGTGTCATCATCCTATAAAATATCAGTGATTCGTCACAAGGTAAATAACTTGTTATTTACACAAGAATTTTATCCTGATTACTTCATAAACCATTACAAAATCTGTCAACAAAAAAATTGTGATAATATGTTCAACTATGTATCATGGGTCATCATCACAAAAAATGTGAAAGAAAACTAAGACAAAATAAATGATTAATTGCTTACACAAGAATATTGTTGTCAGAAAGACAGACAAATGGGCAGATAGACAAAAAGAGTGGTAACTACAGGCAGTTGCATCTTAATGCAGGCCATAACAAGATACAAGGTCACTATATGATATGTGAGCACTTTTGATTTTGACTCGAATTTAAAAACTGAATTTGAAAAACTGAATTTGAATTGAAAATGGAATGGTAAGTTAGCAGTGCTTTCTGCATATATCATTTGACAGCTCATACAACAAAATTATAGAGGGAGATACCTCAAATAGAGAGAACCTTTTAAGGTATTGCACTCCCACATACATACTGCACTCTTTGATACAATATATGAATGTATTGGTGAATTTGCTAAACCCCTACTAAAAAAGAATATCAGGACATGATCTAGCTACAAAGTAAACTTACATTAAACTGGTACATGTAGTAAATCCAGGGGTCTAAATGAGTCATTTCCCCCTTAACAATAACTGGGTATAAGATTAACCTTCACAAATAGCAGAATTAATTTTACTCTCTTAAACATGTCTGTTCAAACCATGCCTCAAAAACAAAACAAAACAAGAAAAAAAGAACCTATGGAGTATATCTGTTCAAACTGTTAATGTAGAAAGTGAACTCAATATAGACAAAATATAAATACTTTGTTTACAATATAAGTTTAAAATATTCCAAGAATCACATGTTGTCGTCTTGAGAGACAGTTAAATCAAATAACACAAAATGGACAGCAAGATAAATACTTACATACCAAATGAAATCTTAAGTGTTGCTAGTGAAACTTGCTTTTCAGATAACAATAATATAGGATATTTAGATAAAGTGAACGTTAAAGACTAAAAGAATCTACCTCATCTTTTTACAGGAACAGGAAACTCTCATCCTTATGTCAAAAATATGAAGTCCTAAACAAGGTTTATCAAGAAGTCCCGTTTCCTTGCAAATCTTTGAAAAGATAGGATTTTCCTATCCATGTATAAAGTTATGATCATTATGTTTTCTTTCACTCTTTTTCATAATTCATAAACCACATACTGTACTTATAAATAAACATCAATTATGAAAAGTGACCAGCAAATCCTTTTTCTTTTTAACATTGTAATGTCACTTTTATGAATTATGATGTTTGAAAAAAGACAGCCGGGAATATGAAACAGATATTTCACAGAACATACAAGCTGTCTGAGGTGAGAGAAATCCAATTCTTACGTGTTAGGCATGTAAATAATGTAAATACTTCTACGTGTTAGGCATGTAAATAATGTAAATACTTCTACATGTTAGGCATGTAAATAATGTAAATACTTCTACGTGTTAGGCATGTAAATAATGTTAATACTTCTATTCAACATGACGAACATTGACCTCTCTATTACTAGTCGAATTCTGCAAGACATTTAGTCTGAAGGAAAGTGCATTAAATGTAATCTCACCAAAACCTTCAAATTGTTTAGTTTATACATGATAAAGGTGGCAAACCCTATCATCCAAATCATGACTGCTTTTTAATACATCACTTGTGAAAAGTTAGAATACTGCTATGTTAAAAAAAATCATTTTTCATTACTTTTCACTGTGTTTTAGACACCATTTTAATAAAATATATAAAATCAAAATAATTCTTGATCATAAACTATTTTCCAACTCACTCTGTACTAACTCCTTTCATGAAAATATAAAATTTTGATATTTTCCCTAAAATTCTCTCAATCATAAATTATCTTTGATATACTCCCTCCAGTCCTCTAGATTAGCTCCAAACTCTAGCATCAAAGCTTTTGCATATACTCTTAGAATATAAAATAAAGTTACAAAATCAGTTGTACTGAAAAAGGTATCAGCTAAGGCAAAGCCTAAGGTTGAAGGAATGAATCCTCGTGCATACTCCACCATCCAAGTCCCTGCCTCCCATTGTACAGCTGTCACCTCTCCCCACTCATGGACAACAGTATCGCCTATGTAAAATACAAATATATATGAAATTTTACATTATATATTTGGCAGTTAAGATTCATATCATGTATTAATTTATTTAATGAATTTCAATTTTAACTATTGAATCAAATAGAAGTAACACGCAAGATGAAAACAGGATATTATATCCATATCATATAAACAGAAAAAAAGTTTCCCTTTCTGGAATACTGATAAGAAGGACAGTGTGAATTTGCACAAAGCTAGATCTTTGATGACAATCATGTCAAATCTTTATCAAATGGCAGGGATCTGAACATGGCATCCATGGCAAAAATGGAACTCTATTAAAGAGCTTGGCAAAGCACAGCAGTACTTACAGGGACGAAAAACAAAGTACAGTGAAGTGCAGCCCTCACATTACATTATAATAACGTCTCATTTATGCGTTTGAAGTTTGCTTTTCTTGTGTGCTCAGGACTGCTGAGTATACATGTATGTGCTTGCGTTAACACAGATTTCCTTACGAATTTAATTCTGTGACTTTGTTAATGCACTTGACTGTTGCATGAATGCACTTGACAGACACATTCACTTGCTTTCAGCTGAAAACCAATATCTACATGTACAAATGAAGGACTTGAAAGAATATTGCTCTAGAAGATATATATAAGAACATGTAAATGTGCAAATAAAATATTTAGAAATCAGTTTCAATAATATATCTATGGCTAATAAATAAATAAATGAAATTTTTAAAATATAATAAAAATTGATCATCATAAATAATGATAATGATAAACATAATAAATAAATAAATAAATACATGCATGAATAAATAAATAATAAATCAATTTAATTAATTTAGATGAATGAAATAAATAAAACAGAAACACTAGCTTGTTGATACATGTAGCATAAACTAAAGAAAAAGAGAATTTTTCATGAATACTGAATTACATGTCTACGCGGTTATTTCATTTGTTAATTTACATTATATTATCTATTTCAATTTTTGTTATATGAAACCTCTTATTAAAAGTGTCATTTTAACATTAGATGTAAGTCATGTATATATGGCGACATTCTTGGTGATCTAATCAGATCCATTTTATTTGTTTCATACATATCACAAAACAGAGAGAATTAAGCATGCGAACATATGACTAAACTGAATGCAATAAATCTTGTTAACATGAATTTCATACCATTTTTTACATAAAGAGCACATGCGCATCCAGTCGAGTAGTCCTGGCACATGTGCTAAAGCAGTCTCTGTGACTGCTTTTTGCATTAACATGTATGCTATTTTAGGGTTGCACCCATCTGTGCAAATAAATATACATGAGGTATTCATTTTGCATACCTGGATTAAATATTCTTGATTTTAGATCTCCTTCTTTCCATTGTCTAAAAGATCCTGTTAGAATAGTGTCGGATATGTTTGCCCAATATCTCCCTGAAAATATCATACATCAAATTTACAACACTTTTTGGATTTTAAATATTCTTTGGATTTCAAAATTTAATGGTAAACTGAAAGAAATGAATCTCATATGTTGTTTCCAAAACTAAACTGTACAAACCTGAGTGCCCAGAGGTATCAATGGCAGTACCAAACAACAAAATGTATTCTGTCATGGATGCATGAAGTATACATATACTGCCCATCCATCCCCCAGCATTCATAAATATCCACTGGAGGTCTTTGTCTTCCAGAATATGTCCTGGATATAGTCTGCGAAGATCCTTTACTACTCTCTCATATGCAACTTCAGGATCTTTACCTATAAAAAATAAAAATATTTCATTACCAACTTAAACTTTAATTGCATTTTGCAAACATGTACTGAATACATTGTGATCATAAATCTGAAGTCTTTACCAATACTTAACTTTTTACTTCACAGGAACAATGTGAAATCTTAAGTCAACAAGACCCTGGCATTCGTCTAGGATGAAATCTTAAGTCAACAAGACCCTGGCATTCGTCTAGGGTGAAATCTTAAGTCAACAAGACCCTGGCATTCGTCTATGGTGAAATCTTAAGTCAACAAGACCCTGGCATTCGTCTAGGGTGAAATCTTAAGTCAGCAAGATCCTGGCATTCGTCTAGGGTGAAATCTTAAGTCAACAAGACCCTGGCATTCGTCTAGGGTGAAATCTTAAGTTAACAAGACCCTGGCATTCGTCTAGGGTGAAATCTTAAGTCAACAAGACCCTGGCATTCGTCTAGGGTGAAATCTTAAGTCAACAAGACCCTGGCATTCGTCTAGGGTGAAATCTTAAGTCAACAAGACCCTGGCATTCGTCTAGGGTGAAATCTTAAGTCAACAAGACCCTGGCATTTGTCTATGGTGAAATCTTAAGTCAACAAGACCCTGGCATTCGTCTAGGGTGAAATCTTAAGTCAACAAGACCCTGGCATTCGTCTATGGGGAAATCTTAAGTCAACAAGACCCTGGCATTCGTCTAGGGTGAAATCTTAAGTCAACAAGACCCTGGCATTCGTCTAGGGTGAAATCTTAAGTCAACAAGACCCTGGCATTCGTCTATGGTGAAATCTTAAGTCAACAAGACCCTGGCATTCGTCTAGGGTGAAATCTTAAGTCAACAAGACCCTGGCATTCGTCTACGGTGAAATCTTAAAAGCTGCAAACTAGATGTAAAAGCCTCTGAATATTCTAACCTGGTGAGGCCAACATTTGAATGTGTATCCACAAAGTGAGATCCCTAGTTGACTATCCTCCAAAGCTATAGAGGATGGTCAAAACTGAATGAATGCTCAGAGCAGCTAGAGTTACAACTAGAAATTATTTTGAGAGATTCTTTTGTAATGTGATTTTGATGCTACAGAAGCTGCCACTCAAATTGAACTGTACAGTCGCTGCTGTCCTGGTTAATAGTCTAATTTTATATTGTATATATGAGTGACAAGGATTAATAAAGTTCTGAGCCGCACCATGGCATATTTACAGTCTACTTATAGTCCTCAACTTATACTGTCTGAATGGGATCAAAAGCTTAATTTCCTCAATAAAAGTTAGATCAAATTCAAGTATAAACTATACCTCTATTAATATTAGTAACTGTTTCAGTAAAAACTTACCTGAAAATTTAAAACATTTTCAAATGCAAAGGGAATACAATTTCATAATCATGATAACACTCAATCATGACAATGGTGTTCAAATAAAAATTCATGATCAACTTCTGAGTCAAGACAGGGACTAAAATATATTAACTGTTTTGACTTGGTAGCCACCCGGGTCCTTAGATTTCAAAAATTAGTAGCCCAGAGTAGTGTTTGGTAGTTCATAAATGAATGCAGACTTTTATCAACAATTTTCTAGTTCAAAATTTCAATTTAAAAAAATACCGCAGTCACATCACATTCATCATTTGCACCTCTGAGTCTTTATTCTCTTGCTTTTCTCCCAGTTTCTGCATGTATCCTTCTCCCTATGTAACTCTCTATCTCTCCACCATGACTTCTCTCTGTCTGCTCTTTTTCTATATTTTGCACACCAGTCACATATCCAGGCGCGTAGCTAGCATTGTAACTAAGTGCAAGCCCATAAAGGCCAGGGGTCTGGGGCCGCTTTAGGTACTCAGCAGGATCAGACAAGAGCCCTGGTGGGGGGTTCAGGGGGGCAAAGCCCCGACGGAAAACCATTTCAGCAAATCTGAACCCTCTGAACTGCTTTGAAAATGCCTCCTTTTTAAGAAATATATGGAATATTTGACCATATGTTTTGTTTTAAATAATAAAGATCTTAAGGTAGAAATGTTATTACAGATGCTGGGAGATGATAGTACCACCTCACAGCGTCTGTAAAACACCATCCTGCAATTTACACTTTGCCGTTGTGTCACTGTATATGCTGCGCAGTGCTAAATTGTTGCAGTTTTGGCAGATCTTCTCTCTCTCTCTCTCTCTCTCTCTCATGTAAGTTGATTTCTTTTTGCCGTTGAATAAAGTGCAAGCCCAGACTTACATGGCAGCTACGCCCCTAATATCTCCTGGGAAACTTCCCCTTCATTCTGTCTCTCATTACTGTCATTCTTGGCTTTTTTTTTTCGCACTCTGCCTCTCATGAACTCAAGAAATTGGAAAATAATTCAGAAGTGAAACCAGACCAATGACTCTGCAATGGCCCACACTTAAAGGAATGCACAAACACCAATGCAGACCTGAAAAAGTCTGACAAAATAAACCCTGACTTATCGCTATTAAAGATGTACTAAAAAATTATTTAAATACATGTATTACCACTTTAATGCTAGTATGAAGTTTCACAAAGAAATATTTTGAACTCTTGGAGAAATCAATAGTTTTGTATTCCGAGTCCATGTCGGGGTTCATGTACTAGATTTAGTGTAGGCCCTTCACAATTTCAAACGCTTGACCGACGGAGACGATGTAGGCACCGTATGAACATTAATTAATATCAACAAAAGAAGTGCTCCAACCACTCAAAATGTGATTGTACTATCAGTGAAACAGCAATTAATGTTTACCAACACTCAAGAATTTTAATTTAGTCACCAGTCGGGCCATCAAGAAGGAGGATTTCAGGGGCCCGGAAGCAGAAGTGGTAGTCTTGGGCGACCGCTAACTTTGGTCCCTGTCAAGATACTGATTTCATTATGTTTATTGCACTTTGGTGCTGGCATTTTCAAAATCTTATCAACAGTATTGTGCCATGCAGTACTATCAGCAGACATTACATTAGCAGACATGGTTACCTAGGACATTTATATTAACTTGTACAAACAAAAATTTTGTGATTGACTTTGCAGTCAAAATATTGATTTCATGATGTTTAATATGCTTTGGTGCTGGCATTTTCAAAATTCTATCACCAGCACTGTCAGCAGATGTCACATTAGCAGTTACTAATATGACATTAACTTTAACTTGTTCATCTGAAATACAGTTCACTTATTTCATACAATGATAATTTCCGTCAGCAATATAAATTGGAACTTTTTACATCAATACAGAAATTTCCTCAGGCAAAAAAATAAATAAAAAAGAAAAACAAACAAAAAAACAAAAACATTTTTTATACTTTTGCTTTGGGATCAGGTTAGTGTAGCAGATTTAAGACTCGGCTAGTGGGATGTCTTTTTATGTTGGAAACGTGCTGGACTGGAAATCCTGGGTTAATTAAGTGTGTGGGTTTTAATCTCTTCTAATCATGGCCGTGATCGAAGCGAGGATTTGTATTGTTGTTTTCACCTGGACATTTATCAGTGTTGTACAGTGCATATGATGGAAAATTTTGCATGACAATGAAAGAAAATGTCTGAATATTACCTGTGACCTGCATTCTGCAGGAAACAAATGTATGTACGGTGATTTTGATCGTTAGTACAAAGGGGGTGTCAAAACACGAAAACCCGAATAATGTAAAGAAGGACTGACAAGAGATTCTGGCGAGTGGCAATAGTAAACGACAGCATAATAAAACGGCCATGTGCAAGAATTTCAAAAGAGATTATGTGAGTTCCTGATCGGCGAAAGTGTTTCATTGAATCACTTCACTTTGGGTCGTACTTAAATACGCCTGCGTACGCCTGCAGAGAAAAGTATACGCCTGCAGCTTTTAAACATTATATTATGTTATAAGATTGACATATGTGAATAAAGATGATACATATTTATGCAATTACATACTTTTGTTTTGATATGAACGGTATAACACAAGTTATCCAGGTTTATATTATCATGACATGCACGCCTGCATAACGGTCATACTTAAATACGCCTGCGTACGCCTGCATAGAAAAGTATACGCCTGCAGCTTTTAAACATTATATTATGTAATAAAATTGATATATGTGAATAAAGATGATACATATATGCAATTACATACTTTTGTTTTGATATGAACGGTATAACACAAGTTATCCAGGTTTATATTATCATGACATGCACGCCTGCTAAATCCGTTGCCATTTTGTTTGTTATTGTTTATGTACAGATTAACCTGCTACAAGAAAATACGCCTGCAACTTAATAGCGCTAGATAGATTTATAATACTAATATTTTTTATTTCAATATGCTTATATGCTTGTAATTTATTTTATATTTTATTAAAAAGAATAAACTACATTAACACTGTTTAGTGTTAATTTGTTTAGTTTTATATTATGTTAACTTGCAGGCGTATCTTGTAGCAGTACATAAACCAGGACAAACAAAAATTCAAAATGGAGTCCGATCTGGCAGGCTTGTTTCACTCTATACGTAAACATGAATCTCTTGCACTACCACATTCATACTGTATTGAAACTTTGAAATTTTATTCATATATAAATGATACAAGTTGATATATGTTTGTATTATAAAGATATATAGCGCCGTTAACTCGCAGGCGTATCTTGTAGCAGTACATAAACCAGGACAAACAAAAATTCAAAATGGAGTCCGATCTGGCAGGCGTGTTTCACTCTATACGTAAACATGAATCTCTTGCACTACCACATTCATAATGTATTGAAACTTTGAAATTTTATTCATATATAAATGATACAAGTTGATATATGTTTGTATTATAAAGATATATAGCGCCGTTAACTCGCAGGCGTATCTTCTTGTAGTAGTACATTAACCAGTATAAACAAAATGGAGTCCGATCTAGCAGGCGTATTTCACTCAAATACAAAATCATGAATATCTCACACTAATACATTCACAATGTATTGAAACTTTGAAATTAATTTTATTTAGACAAATGATACAAGTTTATACATGTTAGTATTATAAATCTATCTAGCGCTATTAAGTTGCAGGCGTATTTTCTTGTAGCAGGCTTAATCTGTACATAAACAATAACAAACAAAATGGCGACAGATTTAGCAGGCGTGCATGTCATGATAATATAAACCTGGATAACTTGTGTTATACCGTTCATATCAAAACAAAAGTATGTAATTGCATAAATATGTATCATCTTTATTCACATATATCAATTTTATTACATAATATAATGTTTAAAAGCTGCAGGCGTATACTTTTCTCTGCAGGCGTATGCAGGCGTACGCAGGCGTATTTAAGTATGACCGCTTCACTTTCATTCCTTACCTACGTATTTCTTTGATATCTGGGCGATTTCTGATTCACTGGACAAGAAATCTTTCTTATATAACCAATACTGAATACAGAATATCAAGAAACATAAGGAAATTATCCACTTAGTCAAAGTAAAAAGCAATATACACATTTTTATTAACGACTCCTTGGATATTCTTAATCTTCTTTCGTTTTACGATACGTGTGGATACATCGATCCCGATTTATGGAATTATGTTGAATGTCGCCGTGTAAATAGACTAGATCTACTTTTATCAAACATCTACATTAAATTATTACATAATTGAAATGTCGGTAACAGGTCTATCCGTCCACTAATTAATCCGTCTACAGATATCTCCGTCCACTAGAGGAGATTATTGGGTGCTCCTAAATGCCGAACTCTTACCGAACTCTAGCTTTCTTGGGGTTAAAAGGCAATCTCCAAAAGCAGAGTTACGGTCCTTGCACTCCCTTTAATCTCTGCCTACTACTGAAAGTAGTCCCTAGTCAGAAGGCAGAAAATATAGACTGTTTTGCGTGTTTTGGTCAGAGTATATATGTCTCTGTCATCGTATTCAAGTTATCTGGGCAGAAATTAGACAATGAGGTGCAAATTATAGTGTTATCGACAAACTGTATTACATAAAAGAAAAAAGAGGAGTTACTGGCTCAGTTATGTGGCAGAAGTCACCATGGAGCTATACAATACATGAATATAAATAATATACTAGCACATATAACGCATTCCAAAAATATTTGATTGTAGTGCAATTACGATACCGACTTAGGAGGGTCATTTAATTAATTTGACAAAAGCCAAACAAATGGTGTGGTTTACCGGTTTACGGGCCCACCTTCCCACTCACCGTAACAGCAGAACAATCAAAGGACGTACATTTGAAAATTTATAAATAATCCTCCATGTAAAGAACAAGGGTCAACATTTATCACATATTTAGAGGTCATAAAAATATAAACACGTAAGGTATTATAAAACACATAATGATACAAAAATATATGCGACATCGACATGATAAACCGTGCTCTGCCAGTCTGAAAGCGAGCTAAGACCCTAGATCTGTAGGAGTCCCGACTAACAGTCAGAGGGGACGAGGTTCAAGACCATGTCTCCTCTGAAAGAGGTTTGGACAATGCCCGTCATATAGTCCCCACCGCCCTGTTAGTCAGCGTGCAACGTTCAAGTAAAAGTCTGCATAAGGCTGTAGAGGGGCCAAATACAAGACCTATAGTCTTTTTGATTATCTCAATGTCATATTGTCTATTTAGAAAACGTTTGACTATTTTGTTACATGATAAAATAACGTTATCGGAGCCTTTTACTTTCCTTAGTTTATATACGAGATCACCGTAAAAATTAGGATGAGAAATTCCATTGGATACATAGTGTTGAAAAGAAATATTTCCAAATTTAGATAAAAGTTCTGAATAAGATCAGAGGAATTTGCCGAATGTTTTTCTAAGCTTGTGATATCTGTAACCCTGAGTTAAAGGCTTAGTAGTAATTTGTAAATTTCGTTTATGAAAGTCCAAAACACCGGTGCAGCCTCTGACAAATCGAACTAATTGAGATGTATAGATACCATATGATGGGAGTCGAGGGACATCGCCATCCAAATAAGGAAAATTTACAATAGGAAATCCAAAATCCTCACGTTTATCATTAATATTAGTATATATTAAGTGGTTGATAATTTTGATGTTCGAATATAAGAAAGGTGTAGATTTATCTCAAGTATTAGCTTTATTCAATTTGAGCTCTGGTGGATATATTTCTGATATAAATTGTTCGAATTCAGGGTTGTCGATAACCAGAATGTCATCCAGATATCTGCAAGTAATATCAAAATTTGTCAATGAGGTCGAAACGTTTTGATTTTTGAATAGAAACCATAAAATCCCTCTCATAACAATAAAGAAATAAATCTGCTATCAGAGGCGCGCAGTTAGTACCCATAGGAATCCCAACTATAAGTTCGCTGATTTATACGCTGAGAAAATATAGTGCGGTATAAATTTGGGGTTTATTTCTTGTTTAAGCAAGATTAAAACTCAATGAAACATGGTAAATGCTTTAAATTTAAAATGCTTTAAAATTGAAGACCAAGTAATATCGTCTAGAGGCAGAACTCTGATTGTACAAGATTCTTGTAAAACCTGAGACGTTGGCAGAGATGTGTGTGTATTGTAAAGGAACGACAAGTCTGCTTTGAAGATTGGGTAATAAGGGGGAATTGTTGGTATGTGAGTGTATTTTGTAGTTAGTATTTATCATATATACCCAAATTGTACTTTTTCAATTTGGGTATATATGATAAATACTAACTAAAATACACTCACATACCAACAATTCCCCCTTTTAACCCCCAAAAAGCTAGAGTTCGGTAAGAGTTCGGCAAGAGTTCGGCATTTAGGAGCACCGGAGATTATCCGTACCCAGGTGATCCGTCCACAGTTAGTTTATATAGGAGGTATAGTAGTAGGTGGTAATTAGACTTAAGTGTTATTATACCTTTTTCCTGATGTTATGTGGCTGTGTCACTTTCTATACAGTGTTTGTTCACATTCATTTATATATACAGTGTTGAATCATTGTTTTGTCTGTGTGTAAGGACATTCGCGGCGGGTGTGGCTAGCCAAACAGGGGACGCTCACTCCTCCCGGGCACCTGGTCTCACCTCTGAATTTCAGGGGTCCGTGAATGTCCACTGTGGTACATTGTTGTTAGTGCCATAGTCATGTGACACCAGTTACTTTCGTATTTTGCATTAATGTCACACTTATTCCCTTTGCAGTGTGGAGCTCGTAAAAAAGTTCCCCGCGGAGGGTTAGACTTAAGTGTTATTATACCTTTTTCCTGATGTTATGTGGCTGTGTCACTTTCTATACAGTGTTTGTTCACATTCATTTATATATACAGTGTTGAATCATTGTTTTGTCTGTGTGTAAGGACATTCGCGGCGGGTGTGGCTAGCCAAACAGGGGACGCTCACTCCTCCCGGGCACCTGGTCTCACCTCTGAATTTCAGGGGTCCGTGAATGTCCACTGTGGTACATTGTTGTTAGTGCCATAGTCATGTGACACCAGTTACTTTCGTATTTTGCATTACTATATAAACAATCATTAATTTCATATAATTATAGTCTACCGACCGTCCACTGTTTTAACAACAATAAACAATAGCTACAATTACAATTCAATTCAGTTTATTTTCAAATGCCAGTACAGCATATAGAAAACACAAACAAAAACATGATATATACAATATACAAGCAGAGACATGTGTATATATGTCTCTGATACAAGAAACAAAGATAAACAAATATAGACACATTCGTTCACACATACACACTTAAGCAAACACACACACACACACATGCATCATCACACACATAGATAGTTACACAAATGGACGGTAGAATTTAGTCTTGAATTACAGTGGAGAGTGAGTATATATATCACGATCTTACGTCAGGGATATAACCTCAGGGTTTAAAATAAGTCATAAAATGGAATTATAAAGATTTTCTCAATTTTTCTCATATTTTATAACATCGAATCGAGGATTTCAAATAAGTATTAGTTATGATGTTATACAAATATCAGTCATTTTAACTAAACTACTTGCGATAAATCTGACATTTTCACAATTTTCCTTGTATTTTTTTTTTTACATAAATAGGTTAGGCTATTAAAATTGTCATATTTATCGCAAGTATTTCGGATTCTGCCTTAAATTTCATCAATGAAATACCCTAGCTTTTCGATCTTTCTTACAAACTAATCATAAAGGCAATGAAAATAGATACTAGTATATTGTAATAATTTATTTTATTATATCAATAAAATTTGGGCACCAATAAAAGCACATAAATATATATTTTAGTTATCAATCACATTACAATACATTTAAAACAAGCATATATATGATACAAATATACAAACATGCATATAATATACAGCTGGATATGATAGATATCAAAGTCTTTCAGTCACATCACAAGAAACATGCACTCAGTAGTTACACACGTCTACTGGCGGCTTCCGGGAACGCTGACAATTGATGGTCTTCTCTTCGTACTTGTCCCATAGGTCCTCGAGTTTCTGCCGAGTCTTCTGGTATATTGCACGTTGATGGCGGCTGAGTTGTTGCTCGTTGACCGGTTGTACGGCAATGTTGACTATCTCATGCTTCTTGTTTCAGGGCTGGTACCAATCTGTAGAAATGCAGCTTGTCTGGATCTGCCAATAAATGTGCCATCCTGTAAACAGAGAAAAAAGTCAAACATTGTATAAGTGTTTCTGATTTTAGTTGTGAAATTAAAAATAAGATTGAATATACATTTTTGTATTTCTCTTCAACTTAATGTATTATTAAACTAAATAAAAGATAAGTATATTCAGACAATATTTACCTTCTGTGTCGTTGTTGGTGCACACAGACTGTCTGACGACGCTCCACTGATACACGCTCTAAACGGTGCTGTTCATCCAGATACTGTCCAGGTAGGTCATCAGTTCTTGTAGCAGAGTAGTTGTTGCAAACGTCTGTTTGGTTCCTCCCTCCACGATCTTGTAGGTTGTTTGTGTATCCTCCAAAAAGGATCTCATCTTGGAGCTCGCTCTCGTTGATGGGTTGGACATCATCTATCGCAGCGGAGACATCAAATGAGTGGCTGATTAATGTGTCGTCAGCGGGTGATGGCATTGGCGAGAAGTTAGACGATCTAGTTGGTAACATGGCGGGTGGTGGCGTTTGCGAGCGGGTAGATGGTGGCGTAAGCGATCTAGTTGGTGACATGACGGGTGGTAACGTTGGCGAGCGGATAGGTGGTTGAAGTGTGAGGGATAGAGACTTCATATTTTACATGCATACTCAACTAATGAATCCATTTCAAATAACATCAAGCTCGATGACCTTTTCACCTTGACAGTGACCTTCACTCTAGAAATAACTTTCTGTCTGCTTGTCTGTTGCCAACTAGCTTTAACCTCGGTCATAACTTTTGAACCGTGAGGGGTAGAGACGTCATATTTCACATGCGTACTCTACTAATGAAGCAGTTTCAAATGATACGAAGGTCGATGACCTTTTGACCCTGACAATGACCTTCACGCTGGTTTTGTTTTTGTTCTTGTTGTTTTGGGGTTTTTTTCTGTTTATTTGTGTGTTTGTTTTTGTTTGTTTGGTTGGTTTCTTTTTTTTTTTCTTGGAGGGGGGGGGGGGGCAGTATTATCTCAAATTTATAGTACATGTATCAATTTTTGGACTTATGATAACAAATGCTTTCTATATTTATGCGCTAACTTTTTACATCTGCTTATATGGCTTACATGTAAATCATTCATCAGCTTCACGTAGCGTCTGGTGTGCTTTTTAGCGATTTATATGTGTTTTTGTTTGTTCTTCTCTTAAAGCTAATGTGTTTTATGTAATACGAATGCATATGTATTACTCGGTTACTTCGTAATGTATGTTGCTTTCATTGTCTTATTTTCTATGTTTAAAGTCGGATGTAAAAGCTCATGTTTGAATGTTAATTTGTACATATAAATAAAGATGATCTTATCTTATCTTATCTTACATTAACTCTTGGACTTTATCCTTCTCATGCTTTAATATTTGAACTACTTGAGGGATGGTAAATACAAAAATTAAAATATGACAACATCTGGTGTCACTGGAAAGATGACCATTAGGAAAGCATAGGAAAGGGTGACTAGGACTAGCAACCCGAAGCATAGTTTTGAAAGGATGCACCCAAAATAGCAAAAAGTAACAAACAAACAAACAAACAAAAGCACCCTCAGAGCATTCCCAGAGGGAGGGAGAATGATAGGATTAATTCAGCCACTACAACGATGACGACTAGACATGTACAGCCCACTTGGACTGGCATAATTGCTAAAGAGGCAAAATGCATGTCACTGCGGAAATCCGGGGGTTACGCATCCTCCAGGCAAGAGCAGTATGTAGATCTGAAAAACAAAATGCTACAACACACATCCAATCAGACTAATGAGTCGGAGGAGGGATAAGGTCAGGACTCACAGCACCGACGGCCTCTTGGTAGCCCAACAGTCCAAGGAAAAGAATCTGTCATTGTTACAGGACTCCAAAAGTGTAACCAACCCAATGACAGCTAAACAAGAGAAGAAGAAGGAGGTCAAATGGCTGTCCATGAACGAGCTTACTACTTGGAGCTTGTTTGATGACAACTTGAAAATAATTCTCAAATTATCCCTAGTAGGGAACGCTGAGCAGCAGCTAAATCACTTTTCGAAATCAAGATTGCTATAACAATTAAAAGAAATTATAAAAACAATTATAGAGATATGACCTAAACTAAATATTGATACTGTCCCTCACCAGCTGTCGACAACTATAAATAATATCAAACAACTAACTATTTATACTGTCCTTTACCAGCTATCCACAACTATAGATAATGTCATATAACTATTGGTACTCTCCTTTACCAACTATCGAAACTATAGATAATGTCATATAACTATTGATACTGTCTTTTACCAGCTAACGTCAAGTATAGATAATGTTTTATAACTAGTCTATTGATACTGTCCTATACCAACTATCGTCAACTATAGATAATGTCCTTTAACTATTACTACTGTCCTATACCAACTATCGTCAACTATAGATAATGTCCTTTAACTATTAATACTGTCCTATACCAACTATCGTCAACTATAGATAATGTCCTTTAACTATTAATACTGTCCTATACCAACTATCGTCAACTATAGATAATGTCCTTTAACTATTAATACTGTCCTATACCAACTATCGTCAACTATGGATAATGTCCTTTAACTATTAATACTGTCTTATACCAGTTATCGTCAACTATAGATAATGTCCTTTAACTATTAATACTGTCCTATACCAGCTATCGTCAACTATAGATAAAGTCATATAACTACTGATACTGTCCTTAAGCAATTATCGAAAAATATAGAGATAACGTCTTATACTAACTATTGATGCTGTCCTTCACTAGCTATCGACACCTATAGATAATATACTATAACTAATTATTTATACTGTCCTTTACCAGCTATCCACAACTATAGATAATATAATATAACTAACTATTTATACTGTCCTTTACCAGCTATCGAAAACTATAGATAATGTCCTATACCTATTGATACTGTCCTTTATTAGCTTTCGACAACTATAGATAATTCCTATACTACCTACTGATACTGTCCTTTACCAATTATCGACAACTATAGATAATGTCCTATAACTAGTGATACTGTTCTTTAATAGCTATCGACAACTTTAATAGATGATGTTATATATTAACTGTCAGGGGCGTAGCTACGCAAGTTTCGAGTAGATCCGTGCCTACACATGAAAAAAAAAAATGTTAGAGATCATAAAATAATCCGGCAAATTAAAGAGTTTATAGCCCTCATTGGATTCTGTGATTATCACTACAGATACCATTGAACTATAAACATGGAAGAAGAAGCACTGTTTCTATTATGGCATTTATTTTCTAATTTTTAATCTTAATCTTAGGCTCTTTGATGCATTTTTCGTTGGTGGAGGGGGGGGGGAGGCTGGTTTGGTTTCACCCACTACACCCCCACCAGGGCTCTGCCTAAGCGGCCCCAAACCCCTCGCCATGGATGTCGCGACTTCGGCGCTCCATGTGCCTCATTTCAAATATGCTGTAGCTACTAGCTACGCCCCTGACTGTGGATACTGTCCTTTACCCATTATCGAAAACTATAGAGACAGTGTCCTATACTAACTATTGATACTGTCCTTTACCAGCTATCGACAACTATATATAATGTCCTATAACCATTGATACTTTCCTTTACCAACTATCGACAACTATCTAGATAATGTCATATACTAACTACTGATACTGTCATTTAGCAATTATCGACAGCTTTTGATAATGTCCAATACCAACTTTAGATAATGCCCTATACCACACGAGTTTTGCAGTTTTTGTAAATGTTCTTCACAGTTGTATTGAGATTCAATTTTGTCTTAATCTAAGAATAATATTGTGAATACACCGTTCCACTTTTCAGCATAGAAAGCGATGTTTAGCGGATTTTTGATTGTTATACTTATGACGTCATAATCAAATGTCGGACTTGTCCAACCTTGCATGACGTCATCATAGTCAGATTTTGCGCTAAAGTGCTTGACTTTTGACGAAAGTGGAACAGTATATTGAAATTAGTCAAAGGAAATTTTAGGTCAACATTTATGAGAGAAAATTCAGAGTGTAGAAATTTGAAAACTATTTGCTTAATGTACACAGTTTACAATGGATGTTCAGAATTTGCAAAATTATATGTGAATAAAATAAACGTAGTTTGGAATCTCCTTTCACATGAATTCTCCTAATGGTAAGAATTCATGCTCAAGTAACATGCTGAAATACTGGTTTGGAAGAGTTAAACCCGTAGTGTGTCGGGTTATTCAACTGACATCGTACATAATCCATTGTTACGTTTTATCACAATCAGTACAAAGCAATAAATTGATAACTGATTTTATTCAAGTTGTTACACAATATTTTCTTTGCCACTTTTAGTAATTGTGTTCAATTTGTCAATATATGAAAACCATGAAATTTAATAAAAGCTTTAAATTCCATTGATAATTAATATGAAAATTGTGGATTTAGTTCTGAAGTTTTCATTCCAGATTTTAAAAAATGTCATTGAAAGAAGAGAAATACCAAGTCGTTCTAATAGATACATGTAACGGATATATGTAATTGTTGTCTTATAAATAAAATACAATATGACACAGTGAAAATACTTCAAAGTGAGGAAAAGCTCTAGTTTTAGAACATCCTTATTACCAAAACTATAAACACGTAGACTATAAGTTAGTATTAAGAATGCTTATTAATCAATAAGGTTAATTGGGTCAGCTCAGTCACGTGAAAATATCGGTTAGGCTGTTTGTCATACGTCAGGATTCGCAATTCGTGAACATGCTAAATTACACATCATGAAATATTCATTGGTGCTTAAAGCTGGGGATTATGCTTCTGAACAAAGCAGAACAGCTTATATCTAGAGAGCCCACTCCTTGGTCTTAATCGCTCACCAGACTTATGCAGATTAACTTCTGATAAATATGCACTCATTGAAACCATCATCAATGATATACGCTTTTACTAAATCATATGCGCTTGATTTACGTGATAGATGGAATTTCTTTACACACTGACATCTTCAGAACTTTGGGAACGTTATGTAACATTTGATGCATATGAACTCCATTGCTATAATTGTTACTAATGGCAATGCGCTTGTGCTGTGATAACAAACCACACGTCCATTGTATTGCACAACATTACCCTTTCTGTGTCTATTTACCTTCATTGTTCACTATTAATTGTCATAATATGATTGTTTACTATTTATTTCATGCCATGAGAAATAACTTTTCAATGTCCCCGTACGATTGTCATTGGCGGATTTAGAGGGGGGGGGGGGCGCACGCTAACCATAAAATTCACAAAGTAAAGGTTTTAAGTTACGAAATGCTTTGAAATCCATAAAAATTATAGGTAGATCTATAGTTGTGTTTTCGTCACTTGCTGTACTGATTGAGTTCGACTTCTTAGTGGGGTCCTCATCTATGATGCGCTGAGTTGACAATTCCGGAAATTTTGTGCCGTGTTACATAGGTATTGTAGCGCGTATTCACAATATCCTCTTGACTTCAAGTATGTATCGAAAGAGAATAGAATCCTTGGGTGCGTTCCATTTGTAGAATCGATCCGGCCGTTCCGGCTGTTTCTACAAATGGAACGCGCTGTTCTAGCGGATCGGATCGGAATGAGTGGAACGCCTTGAAACGACGATCCAACTCGATCCAATATGGCCGACTTCGAGTTAAAAAATCAGTGAATTATCTATATTTAATACAATTACCGGGCAGTTATGTATTTTATCGCAATTTTTAACCCGGGTTTTATTTTATCCGTTTCAGGTCCATCATAACACTAGACTGGAGTTACTTGCTCTTGCTTGCTATAGCTGCGAAGATACTTTGAGATCTACACAGGCATTACCAGTTTAGACATAACACTTCATAAGAGGATTAGAAGCAGCAAAGTGAGAGTAGACCTGTATAAAAGGGCGTTGATGTTTTGATCACACTTCTAGTTCATATTTATTGAAATTGATTCTAATTTTTATGACTTAAGTGTGCTGAATTTCAACGTTTATCATCAACAAGATTTGCCGCTTGTCGTCTGCTTTAATGGATACGTACGTCACGTAAGACGTAAGTAGTAACGTAAAATAATACGTAATAGAACTACAGTACTCTAAGGTTAACTTTAATTTTAATAGAAACTATCAGGATGACAGAGCAGAGTGGAGTGACTCTGAAAAAGATCCACATCATAGGGAAGTCTGGCAAAACTTTCTCCCTCTTTCTGTCTGATGTGGATATCAGGAGAATCAATGAAGAAGGTTATATCTCCCATAATAATTATAATTAATGGAGATGAGTTATAATGCTCAACTTTTGAGATTTTGTACATAAGACAAATCACATGAATGTTGTTACTTACAACTACAAGATTACAAGTGTACACTTCGTATTGGAAGAGGAAGAAGAAGAAATGTAGCTTGTACAGGCTGTATACACTTAAGTGTCACATGAATTTATGAATCTTATTTTCTGATTTCGGTAGAATGCACTATACAAAATCACAAATTAATGGCAAATGACTATATATTCAGTTGACATCAGTTAATAGATTAATATTACGTCATCGACTGGTGCATGTAGATATTCATATTATATCAGTGAATTTGAAATTGTGAAAATATTTTCAGGACATTCGGTCTGGTAAACTAGGACAACACACCAGACCGAAGTAATTTTTACAACACTGAAAACAAAATGTACATGTACATCATGATGACATTAGAAGTAAGTTTTAAACCGAAATCGCTTAAGGAAAACACAAGACAATCAGTCCAGAAATTTACAGTGCAAGCGAAAAACATAACAATTAACAGTCTGTCAAACATTGCTTCCCTTGCTGAAAAGTGGATCAACTGAGGGATCGCTTGATCCAAATTTAACCACGACTATTGCCTAGTTTCATTGTGACGTCACAGTTAAATTCATGTTTGACAGGTCATTTATTTATGACATCATACTGAAAAAGTGCACCAAATGGTGCGATGTCAGGCATATGACGATCCCTCAATTAAATATGGGGTGTTATGACGTCACTGATCAATGTAATTTATACAGAAATAAACAACGTCTTGAAAGTTTTATCTCGGGCAATTACAATGGTTGTGCATATATCAAATTATAATGATTAACTTTAATAATTTTGCAGTTTATTGAGATATAATATGGTTTGACGCACACACTTTTTTTATAACCCGCTTCGCAGATTATGACATGGGGCCTCGGTTTTTACTGTCTCATTCAAAAGACATGACACAGGCATGAACAGAGCGGGACTCGAACCCCGGCCTCCCGATCAGGAGTACGATGCGATACCACTATGGCACGCCAGCTTTCACAGTTTATAAAGTGACCGCCTCAAACCATATTATATCTCAATAAATTGCAAAATTGTTAAAGTTAATCCTTAAATAATTTGATATTCCCATATGCTGAAGGCAATGTCATAATAGTAGTAGGAGTAAATTTCAATCAAACTGTATTGCAAAGTTTATAGAAAAGAACATTTAATTGCTTTTTTTTTTAAATAGGGTCCTCTTTACCTGGTAAAGTTTTCGACAAGTTACAGAAAGGAGAGAATGTACAGCCTATGTTCTTAAATACTTGTCTCCTGGAAGAAGGTTAGTGTTGTATTTACTTAAAATTTCAACCTGATGTGATTTGTGTTTTTCAAAAATCAATACATAGTCGTATATATATAAATTGCAAATCACAATATAATGTTAAACAGAATCTTTCAAACTGTAACATTCAAAATGTTGATTTAGATGCTAATATGATGCAAACATACAAGTAAGTACGAAACTCAGTTGGATTTTGTGTACAGTAAATATTAGACAAGAGGGTAATTCAAACATACAGTAGAGTCTGAGAGGAACATTGAGTTTTTATCCCAGGTAGGCTACTGTAGATATAGATTAGGATGCACAAGTGTAGATAACACACATGTAATGGAGAGCAGCATATCAACGACTATCATTTTCAAAATGAATGGCATTTGTCCAATTAAGTTTCGTATTACAATGAAATAATAGTGAAAAATTTTACCAGACCGAGCCAATTTTTACCAGAAATGTCAGGCGGTCAGGTGGTTTTAGGAAACACTGATGCAGAAGTCAAACAGCTGATTGTGCTTAATGTGATTAATAGCAGCACATGGGGATCACTTTGTCCAGCATCTGTCTGTCCGTCTTGTAGTTACAAAACATTTAAGAAATCAAGATGAGGATAGGCATACACATCTCTTTATAAATGAACAAATAGTATCAATGTTAGAATGATGTCATTATTTTCTTAATATTATCATATGAATTTGCCAAGATATCATTTACTGTACATTTCGTAAAAAATCATGTAGTACACGTATATATGTACATGAAATTCTAAATGTTTAAAGTGAAATATTAATGCATTGTATTATGTACAGTTTTTATATTTACTTGTTATCAATAATATTGAAAATTTCAGAAAAAACAGCATTGCAGGACATATCTGGTTCTACTCCATTACCTCCTTCTCTTGAAAAGGCTGGTCCATCTGGGGACCACACACACGAAGCGGGTAATTGTCATGGTTCACATATTTATGATAGAGATTTTTAAGAATTAAATCACTTTGTGTATATATACTTGGTCTTTTCGTTTAACAGAGTTATTTCCCATTTGAGACAGTATCTGACGTAAAACAATTAGACGTCATCAATTTCCTATAAAAACATCATTTGTGGGCTATCGTTTCCTGTGTTTTAGATTAGTTTCCAAAGGATTTGATGACGTCATAAGTGTTTTACGTCAGATACCGTCTCAAATAGGAAGTAACTCTGAACATGAAATTCTAAATGTTTAAAGTGAAATATAAATGCATTGTACTATGTATAGTTTTTGTATTTACTTGTAATCAATAATATTGAAAATTTCAGAAAAAACAGCATTGCAGGACATGTCTGGTTCTACTCCAGTACCTCCTTCTCTTGGAAAGGCTGTTCCATCTGGGGACCACACACACACGAAGCGGGTAATTGTCTTAGTTCACATATGTATGATAGAGATTTTTAAGAATTAAATCACTTTGTGATCCATAAAAAAGTGTATATATATATATATATATATATATATATATATATATATATATATATATATATATATATTTGAAATGTTATAACAAATTTAAACTTTTCAAAATCTGTCAGTAATTGTATTCTTGTTTTCCAGCAGTAAATCTCTCAAATATCATTTGGAAATACTAACAAGTACTTAAATTTTGACTTCATAGCTGAAAATGTAAAACAGAAATTTTCTTTTTTTCAGAAAAATATGTGTGGAGTGAAAGTGCTACCAAAAGGCTGATCTCCCTCCGCAAAGATTTCAATTCCAGGTTTGACCTGGGCAGGGAGACCAAGAAATCTTTGTGGACAGAGATCAGCCGACAGTTCAATGCCGCAGAAGGGACAAACTTGGAGTGGGACCAATTAAAGAACAAGTGGTCCAAGTTGGAAAACAAGTTTAAAGAAGTAAAAATTTAATGCTAAATTTTATAAGCTCCTCAATGCAAATCAGCATGTAATGAAATATCCTATAAAGTTTACATGGACATACTTGTGAATTATGTAATCATATTCTTAAATGAAAGACTTAGTGTGTCCAGTGGTTTTGGGTTTCGCATTGATATTGAGAGGTCCAAGTTCAATTCCCACTCTGGTCACATCTGTGTTCTGTTTTTCGGACTACTGGTACTGTAGCAGTTTCCGGACTGAAGCAGTTGCCGGTCGTCTCGTTATTTGAGATACTTCCAACAACTATTTTTGCCTATTGTTCACCATATCATCAAAATTGTTCATATTCATAACCGTATGCAAAAGTTTAGTTCAGTATTGAAGAAACAAATGTAATTTCCACCTTACCTTCTGTGTCAGTTTCAATTTTTTATCATACTGATAATTTGATTTCAATCTAATTTCCAAATATATGCAGAAAATATTTGTTGCTGTATGTGTGCTCTGTTAACCTATATCCTTAATCATATTCCTTTATTTGTTAATTTAGACAGAAATGCACAACAAAAAAAGTGGAAATGGAAGGAAGAACTTTGCCTTTCAAGAGGAAATGGAGGAAGCCATGGGTGGTAACCCAATCATTCGACCAGTGTGTACACTTTCTTCAGCAGATGTAGAGGAGGTTGAACAGGAACAACCAAAAAGGAAAAAAAGGAAGAATGAAAACATTTTAGATTTTTTGAAAGAAATGAGAGAAGAAAGGAAAGAGAGAGAGGAAAGAATGATGAGGGAGCAAAGAGAAGTTCAAAATAGGAAGTGTGATTTAATGGAGAGGTTCTTAATGTTGTATGAAAGGGAGGTTTCTAAAAAATAAGGTTGTTTCAATGTTTACATCATATCTGCTGAGTGTGTTTTTTTCTTAACTGTCATGAATTTGAAGTTTACTTAATCAAATTTTTGATTAAATCTCTTTTTTGGCATCCAACAGACTGGGTACAATTATCTACTGAAGCATCATTTTCATTCATATCATTGTCATCAACATCATATTCTTCACTAATGTTCTCTGCTGAGATCACAAAGTTGTGTAGGACACAAGCTGCCATTATACATAAGCATAGATCTTTCATTACAGATAAATCAGCCATTTTCAATCTCCTCCATTTGCCTGTAAAAGAAATTTTTGATCTTTTGCCAAATGTATTTCATCATCTCGTTTTCTTTTATATTCGGTGTCAAAACTTACATTCAACCTACAGGTACAGATTTGAATATTTGCATTACCATATATTTAAGGCCCCATTTCATAAGCGGGTACCCTATAGTAATCATTCTGTCTGTCCGTCCATCTGTTTGTCATCAAAAACTTTAACATTGACCATATCTAACACACTGTCACAGGTACAGCTTTCATATTTGGCATGTGTGTTCCTTATGACAAGACCTTTCTGTTGGTACTGAAAGTTTTGATCATGTAGCCTTGATAGTGACCTTTGACCTCCATTTGCATTTGACCTGGATTTCGCCAAGTTAATGATATTTTTCAGTTCTGATTATTGATAATTTCTGCTGGTGAGGGACATTTATCGCTTGGTTTGGTTCAAACCATTTTATTTTTATGTGGCATGTGATTTACTGAAATATGCTTCAGAAATCTTATCAACATTATCATATGATGACCACATTTGGATCACATGGTATCAAAATTTTTGACATTGTGGTATCAATCTTTAAAATTTAAGATAAGAGATAAGATTGGGATATTTGACATAAGATTTCTTGTAGTTTCAATCATGTATTAACAGGAATAGCGGTAGTTGGTTTAATGCACTGCCATTAACTTATTTAGTAATATTTAATCATATACCTTTCAAGAGACCAAAAGCACGCTCAATTGTTGTTCTAGTGGCTGCATGTTTCCAGTTATATGTTTTTTCATCTCTTGTGAGGTTTCCAAAATCTCTATATGGAGTCAGTAGTGAACTATGAATTAAGAGTTACTTACATTGTTGGATACTCTTTTGAATTGCCTTTTGTAATTTAACTTCATTATAAAATTTATCATTACAGCATGAATTATTTTTTCAAACAGATAATTTTCATCCTAATAAGTTTATATATATATATATATACATTACAGGAAAATGTGAAAGTTCCTAAAGTTGATACATATTTCTAAATGATTTCAACAAGAATGATCTATATAAATACCCAGACAAAGGGTAGGCTCCATCCCCAAGGAGATGGTATTCGTCAGGTACATTCTGCATCATTGCAGCAAGTGGTGAGTTCTGGTACACCCGTGCATCATGTACTGACCCAGGCCATCCAACATAAACATCGGTGAAACATAGGTCTGCATCGCAAACACCCTTTAATGAGCAAATAATGTCCCATTTGATTTAAAAAAATAATTAGCATTCAAATTTTGATTTCCCTGCCTTCAGTGATACATTTTTTTTAAACATGACAAATATTATATTACATAAGAGAGATGGAGAAAAGTGCCAGATGTATCGGGATATTGAACCAAAATATCTAATATGGCCTTGATCTTAGTTTGTAAGTCTGCGGTCAATAACTTTATTGATTAAGGTGATTTTTTTTCCAACTCTAATTTGTACATGCTTAAGTGCATTAAGTGGTTCAGCTTCTACCTGGTAGAGATTTTCCTCATAGTAGAGTTGTGTAATTGGATTTTACCTTAAGGGAGGACGTTGAATCAGGACGTTTGTATTGTATGATATATTTTATCTCATTAATATTGTATGGTACTAAAATAGAGGTACATATTATTTAGCATGTTCAATATGGAACTTATTCATTTTGCATACCTGAAGAACAACAGAAAATGCCTTTTTTCTGTTTAAGTATGCTCCACTGTGATCTGTTGGCTTTGGTATCATTATATGTGTGCCATCTACTGAACCTATGACTCCAGGAAATCCAGCAATGGCCTTAAATTTTTCTGATGTTTCAATTATCTTTCCACCTATTTATGTTAATAATTTGAAGATTTAGAAATTTTACTTTAGATTAGACTCTAGATTATGTAATATAATGAAAATACTTTGATAAATTAGTAATAAATTATTTTTTCTTACTCGAATTCTTATATTAAATAACTTATTATATACTGATAGACAAACAATACTGCATACTCAAAACACTCTTCTTAATATGTTGATGGTAAGAATATATTATATATTTTCCTATGAAGATAAATTATATCTAAATTATTTATCAGTAATGTAAAGTGAATACAGAAAATTTATAATACAGTAAAATAAATGTAATAGTCTTTAACTGAGAACGAACAGAATTTAAATGCACTTTGTATTGAGTATTAACAGGAGTTAATTAAGTTCTAAATCCCTGATTTATTTTTAAGAAAACTTTAATCAAATTGAAATATTCTTGTCATTTTTCAAGTTACTTTGAAATCAATATTATGTTAAGATTTCAGATAATTATTTTACATATGTTTATCTGCTAACAAATTCACAATCTACTGATTATTTGTTGTTAGAAATTCTGCCACTGATCTTACCTGTATCCATGTATATATATTTGCTTCCATAAATAATTTTTCAATACACCTGTCAATTTATAATACACAAATAAAAGGAGGGGGGGGGGGGGTCAGGGTTAATTCTTCTCTTAGCCACAACTTTTTACTGTCTTCATCAATTGCTACAATATTTCACTGGTTTGTTGCCCAGGACCAAAGGATGTGTCATGACCTTATTAGTTTCAAGATCACATAGCTTATTGATGGTAAATTCTTGTTATTAGCCTATAACATTTAGCTATATATTACTTCATTTATTGAGGGCACCCTTAGTCCATCTGTATGTCAACAATTCTTGATATCTCTATGTAAACCTTTTTATAGCAAATCTCCACAATTACTTATGGTTTGCTCATTTTTTAGCTCACTTTATAGTCATAGCATGCCGTACGTCCCTCCTCCGTCTGTCGTAAACTTTTCACACTTTCAGCTTCTTCTTAAGAACAGATTTCTATGAAACTTAATAGGAATAAAGTACTCATGGCCCCCTACAAGTTTTGACTTACTCACAGTAATGCAAAAATAAATGACTTTATCCCTCTTGCATGACTTATATCATCTAGGTACTCAGGTTAGCGATATAGGCCCATTTGGGCCTCTTGTTTTTCATTGGGAGGTCACTATATATATCTGAGATTTGTTTGAATGTCATAGTTTGTTAAAAATTGTCATTAATTGCTCCTTGGTATTTATTTATGTTGTTGTGATTGTGCAGTCCATGTATAATAATGGTTATTCATTGTTATATAACATGAAGATAATTGTACCTTCTTTAAATACACTTCATTTATCCACTACATTTATCTTGTGAAGTAATTCATTAGACATCTCTATTATTATAATTAGATTGAAACAGCTCTATATTAGAATTTATGTTTCACAAAAGTCAATGCTGATTCAGTATGAAAGTTATTTTTCTGTTCTATGTCATAAAGTGACATAATATGGCATAATAATCTGCTTGACTTCAACAAGAGTTGCGAGACAATAGCATATAAAACTACAGATAAATAACTATAGTCTCCATGGAGTATCCTTAAGCCACAGCCTTAAATGTATGTCCACATTAAAATATATTAAGCATAACATCAACTCTATTAGGGTACAGATGAATTTGGTAATTGGTGATTTAGGCACATGCATAAATGGTGAATTTGTTACTTAAATGGTAATTTCGGTACATATCTATGGTGATTTCGACACTTTATTAAACTTCTTTATTATGCAAGTCATTTAAAATTTTAGATAATGGGAATATTTGTATCGGAAGTGTATCTCATCTTATTATGTTCATTTTTCAGGTTACATTTCAAATTATTCAATATACTATATTATGTATTTGAATATATATATTAAATCTAAGTTCAAACTTTACATGTGAGAGAGAGATTAACAAATTCATAAAAAAAAAAGTAAACGATCAGTGTCGAAATCACCATATCAAGGTGCTGAAATTACTATATCAAGGTGTCGAAATTACCAGATGGTGCAGAAATCACCAAATACCGAATTCACTAGAATAGATCCTCCATTAACCCTAGGTGGATCCTAATTATTAATTGACACAGTAGTAAAGACCAAAACATTTAAATGTCATCTATGCTTTTTTCAAGGTACTAACATCAACATTTGATCCAATAAGATCAAGAACCTACACTGCTGAATTATGGCAACACCATGCAGACATCAACCATGATTGAGAGTACACAAAACCCCATTAGCCAAAAGAAAATTAAGGAGCAGTGTTACAGCTATGCTCAGCAGTAAAATTTCAAATGGGCATACGTATGTGCCAAATTAGGTCTGCAATTTAGAATAGAAGATGACTTAGAACAAGGATGTATAGTTTAAGACTATACTTCCCTGCTTAGAACAACAACAATGTACAATCTAGCTGTGTGAAATTCAAAATAAATGGAACAGATTCTTCAACTCATGCTTGAAAAGGAAAAGGTCATGCATATACTGCAAATTTATTTACCAACTGGCCACACAATTAACTGGTGCCTTAGATCGTTTACAGCTGCAGTAAACCTCCTTGTTATTCTCTTTATGGATGACTTAGTCAAATTAAAGCGGTCAGAAAGACCACGGCAACATTCAGACGTTGCCAAAAACCACAGCCCAACCAGTACTTGTTTGTCAGCAGGAACAGCTGGACGACCGTGTTGTTGTTCAGGTGTTAATGGGCTTGTTGCCATGATCATATGTAAAAGAATTTCAAAACTAGACCTGGTCAACCTAAAATGACTTTTGAATTCATCTAAACTATAATTTGGAACAACAGATTCAACATAATTTGTGACAGAAATGCGTGTCTCTTTTTGAAATAAACATAAAAATAAATCATCTTCATCAGGATTTAATGTCTCAACAGAATCGTCTAAAAAATTATCCAGAAACGTAAATTTTGTTGCGAATGACGCCATATTTAAACAGACGAAAGATCAACTTCCGGATCAGGCTCGTTCCATTTCTAGAACGGGATCGGTCCGGATCGATTCTACAAATGGAACGCACCCCTTCCTTAAATCTCAAAAGAACAGAGAGTGAGTAACAAATTCAAAATCAAGTCCAAACAGGCGCCTTAAGAGCTGAATTGAATCATAAATAAAATCTAGATGTATTTTCTGCAACTGAAATTCAACTTCCTATAACTCGTACTTTTTTTTTTGTTTGGACATTTGTGTAGATCTAGTAAAGTTTTCACTGATAAGAAAGAAAAAGTTCGAGGATTCAAAAGGTATAAATTTTGTTGAATAGATAGGAAGACGGAAACTCTTTATGATGATAGAGTGTTTGGTAAAATGTTTGGACTATTTTCATGTAGCTGGAGGATAATTGCGCCTTCTGTGAAAGTTTCTTCAGCTAACTTAGAAAAAAAAGATTTCTGAGTCAAAACATTTTAAATTGTGGCGATAATAGATGCCTGACCAGTAACCTAAGAAAATCAAAAGAACCAGAGAAATAAAATAATCTTGCTTGTCTGAGGAGATTTAAGTTTGCCCGCCGTTTGTCACTCATTCAGTCTGTTAGTTTGTATGCCCTTTGTCACTTTGTCTTCCTGTCTTCCCAACTATATCTGTCCACCCGTCTGTCTGTCTGTCTGTCTTTTACGGTACGTGTTCAGGACTTCTCGGGCAAGGAGATTCAATAAATACCTGATACATGTATATTGATGTAAAAGCAATAACATGTATAATAAGAATTGTAAATCTAGTTGAATTCTACTTTGATTTCAGTTGAATTGAGTTATACCCAACTGTAATCATTTGATTAAAGGGGCAGGGGGTTGAATTGCCATTAAGAATTTAATCCTGTATCCGCCCCTGATTGTGTGTGTGCATGTCCTTGGTGATTATTGTCATGCAGATTTGTCATATGTCTTCAGTTTTCTCCTTTATACTGTAATTGTTTATTATTATATCATAATTGTTTAATTTTAAGATAGTTGACTATTAAATGTCATACTATGATAGTTTACTATTTAATGCCATACCATTACAGTTTACCATTTCATGTCATATTATTATAGTTGACTATTTCATGTCATACCATGATTTCTCTTACACTGTGGTAACAGTAGTCAAGTACTTTGCGTAATGATTTTACCTATGCACTAAAGCCTCCTGAAGCAGCTAGGAATCTGATACATAAGTCTTTATGCAATGACAAGTGACTTTGGTTCATATATAATAATAGATGACTGTTCTGACCGCAAATAAGTTTATTACATCAGCTGAGTGACTGTTGGTTTCTCAATTGATGCCTTAAATGGTTTAGCAGCTCTTTTACACTAAAACACTAAAACGATTAAATGTATTTTTGTGCTTATTCTGGTATATAATACGGCCACGTCAAATCTTATTTAAATCAACCACATTCGAACACGTAAATATATGTTACCTTTTATTTGTAAGAATTTCAGAAGATTGGAGAGAGGCACTTAACATCGTGTATACAGCAGCTATACTAATGGATATGTCCAAAGCGTTTGATTGCCTCATAATACTTTACTTGAGAAACGTTTAGCCTATGGATGGCCAAAGAAAGCAGTATCGCTTTTTAATAGCTATTTATCAATCAGGAAATAGCAAATAAAATAGGTCAAGCAGTCGGCAGCTGAGGGGATGTCAGCAAAGGCGTGCTTCAAGACTCGTTCTTCCGACCAATACTATTCAATATATTTATAAATCACATCTTTTTATTCATTACACATGGTCACCTTTACAACTATGCAGATGATAAACCTATATCAATGTCGTGTCCAAATTTTGATGTTTTAATTGAGTTCTTAGTTTATGATTGTAGGTCTTTGATTCAGTGGATTTGACTTTAACTGTATGCAAGAAAACCCTGAAAAAGTCTAGGCAATAGCATTAGGCAAGAGGACATACAAGATGCGGCCTGTCAATTTGTCAAAATTATGTTACTGTATATTTTCATTAAAATTTACTTGTTATTTGTAAATGCCTTTATTGTGGTTAGATTAGCTTCTTGGAGCTTATGTTGGTTGTTATATATGACTTGCCAACTTTAAATAAAGTTTATCTCATCTTATCTGATCTTATCTTATTTTATCTTATCTTATCTTAGGATTTTAAGTTTTACTGAACTTTACGTCAATAAGTCGCCCGTGCATGCAAAGTGGCCTTTGAAATTTCTGGCAAAATGGCGTACATAAATCGCGCATAAAGTCCGTAAAATGCCTTTTTAAAAGATATCATACGGTAGGAGTGAAACATATACATAAATGTCGTGCAAAGTCTAAGATGGAATAACATGGCAATATCTGATTTGTATGTTACGTTTGAAAATTGTGGAAAAAATTTTGAAACTTTATTGGTAAGCCTCCGATAGAAAACACTTGTTAACAATATACATGAATTTCGAAGCACATGTAGTATATGTTGACAAATACCTACTATTAGTTTGTGGTAATGTACGAAAACGTATTGCGTCCAAATAAGAAATGTATTTATATATTGTTAAGCCGTACATATGCGTGCGAAATAATAATTTACAATAACATGTCACTTGGCAACAATACGCTTTCGTAGTAATGAAAAGTATGAGAGATCAAAACAATACAAACACATAAAACCATTTTTTTTTTCTTTTTCGATGGGAAGTTATTGTTATTATCTGAAATTGGTTGCACATGGCTCGATTCCGAGGTTGGTATATCGCATCCTCGACACCAGCGGACGTCCATATAAGGACATATGTGATATATGTAGTGAATGAAGACCGTACGGGGGTTCGCCTAGCCTACAGCTAGCCAGCTATATATAAATCCACGCCACGGAGACAACCTCAAAAAAGGTTGTTCCAATGAACAATCGTACGGCGAAGCATATATCTCCCCGCGCACCTGGTCTTACCCCGGAATTTTTCAGTATTTCGGGGTTCACAGCAGTTCCTTTTTGAAACTTACACGATTTTGTATCTGTCCTTGGACTTTGAGAATGATTAACGGTTTGGTACTTCTTCGATATTGATACACCTACATGGACGTCAGCTGGTGTCGAGGATGCGATATCCCCACCTCGGAATCGAGCCACGTGCAACCAATTTCAGTTAATAACTTCACTTCCGGTTTCTGCTAAGCATGCCGTAATATATGTACATCATTGGAACAAGCTTTTTTGGGGTTGTCTCCGTGGCGTGACTTTATATGCGGCATGCTTTGTAGGCTAGGCGAAGCCGCCGTACCCTTTGAATTTTGATTTTTTTTTTATTTAAGTTTAATATTTATTCAATATATTCTATTTTTATTTATTTATCTATTTTATTTGATTCACTTTTTTGTAATTTGACATAAATTGTTAGAAACAGAAAAGAAGGATTTAAAATTTGATTAAAAATACCTATTGTGAATTGGAAGGATTCTGTAAAAGTATTGCAAAACGCCGTTGGATAAATCAAAAGAAAAATATATAGAAAAGGAATATGAACAATCCCAAACTTTAGTTCTAAAATAAAACTTCATATCTGAGGTGTAGCGTCATTGATGGACATCTACACCTACATCATTATTCTATGACTTCTACGTGTTAATCAATCAATCACTTTGACTTCTCCCGTTCTCTTGACATGATAAATTAAACACTACACTAGCTTCTGATTAAATGAGAGGCAATAGTGATGTAAGAGAAGCTGTAAGATATTTCCGTATGACACACTAAGGATTGTGTTTTGTATCAAGCATAATTACAGACTCTAGCTGTCCATCTCCATCAACGGCTGATTTTATAATAATTGTCTCTATACATTGTAATATTTCTTTCTTTCTTTCTTTCTTTCTTTCTTTCTTTCTGTTAAATCCTATTATTAACTGGCATACAATTTATATTGGCAGAGCGTGATGATGTAATAATACTCCACATCCTTCATGTCCTAATTTTTCTGAGATATTCACATTGATTACAGTTTAAAGTAAGGTAATATTATACCTGTCTAAACTATCAAAGGATATGGTATTTTCCTCAAACGATAAAATGACAAAGAGAGCTGATAAATTTAATTTCCTGTCTGTATTAACTAGAATCTTGTGGCAATAATATACAGCGTAAATGAATGAAATACAAAATCCTCTTTGTCTTTGTAGACTTGATTAAATTCACCCTGACGATTATTTCATCTGTCTTGTTTTAATAAGTAATTTGTATATTCTTTGTTCTAATTATCGTAAAGATTTCTGTTTGCTTACCTGAAGCGGATTATGTCTTATACTGCTTTTTATTTTCCCGCGGTAGATTATTTTATGAGTCATATCTCATACTACCCAATTTTGTTTATCAATAAACACTAAAAATAGTAAGAATCAGTTACAATTAATCACACTGTAGTTATTAAGAAAGCGAGAGGCCACGTCAATCAATCATTACAATCTAGGACATAATAGATAGTCAAAATGGAGTAACGTCTTTTGTTGTCTAACGCAAACAATATAAACAAATCAAAGTGGAACATGTTCGAAACTGGTTCCTCAAAGATTCAAAAGCAATTGCTATTTCAGAGGACTTACATTAAATAATAATGTGAGTGTTAAAACGAATAGATTAAATGCAAAAGTAATCTAAATTCCGATTCATAAACAAAATGGAAACATAATGATACATAACTTGTAATCTGTTTCTCGTTTGAAGAACAATTGATCATTTAATATAAAATACGAAGCACAAACAATGTATAACTGATGCAATGTCAATGAGACAGTAACAACATATAACTAATGCAATGTCAATGAGGCAGTTACAACATATAACTGATATAATGTCAATGAGGCACTAACAACGTACAACTCATGCAATGTCAATGAGGCTCTAACAACATATAACTCAAGCAATGTTAGTGGGGCACTACCAACATATAACTGATGTAATGTCAGTGAGGCACTAACAACATATAACTGATATAATGTCAATGAGGCACTAACAACATATAACTCATGCAATGTCAATGAGGCTCTAACAACATATAACTCAAGCAATGTTAGTGAGGCACTACCAACATATAACTGATGTAATGTCAGTGAGGCACTAACAACATATAACTGATATAATGTCAATGAGGCACTAACAACATATAACTCATGCAATGTCAATGAGGCTCTAACAACATATAACTGATGTAATGTCAATGAGGCACTAACAACATATAACTCATGCAATGCCAGTGAGACACTAACAGCATATAATTAATGCAATGTCAGTGAGGCACTAACAACATATAACTCATGCAATGCCAGTGAGACACTAACAACATATAACTGATGCAATGTCAATGAGGCACTAACAGCATATAATTAATGCAATGTCAATGAGGCACTAACAGCATATAATTAATGCAATGTCAATGAGACACTAACAACATATAATTGATAAATGTCAATGAGGCACTAACAACAGATAACTGATGCAATGTCAATGAGGCACTCATAATATATAGCTAATGCAATGTCATTGACGTACTAACAACAGCTGATGCAATGTCAACGAGGCACTAACAACATATAACTGATTCATCATAATGATAGATAGTTAGATCCAAATATATTCAAATATAGAGGTAGGTATTTATATCAGTAGCATCTATTAAACTTGCTTCCTGCAAAGACGTAATTACTGTAATGAAGCAAAATCACTTTCAGTCATCATAACTTACATTCTTTTATCGTATTTGTCTTATATAAGATGCAAGTTTTGTTCATTCATTATATAATCTCAGTGGCATATTTGGCAACTTACTGGTTTTGTAACACTAAAATATCAATATTTGATGAGAATTTGTCGGTCAAGCGTTTATACACAGTTGATTTTATACATATTTTTGTCATTTTCTTGTTTTGTTATTTGATCAAAGCCCTCCGATCCTTTCTCTGCTTTCAGCTTGAAGTGTACTAGCTGAAACTGACAATTGTATCAGCTAATTTTTAAATAAATATTTACAATTCTCATGTTACTTGTTGAAATGCATAGCATGTGCAACCAGTTATATTGGTATACATGTTCCTATCGTTATTGTGAGCAGAGAGGTAGAGAGGCTGTACTACTTATATGAAATCTAATTCTAGATTATAGTAAACACTACGTTGTTATTAACCACACCAATTGACGATTGTCACTTCCATTGACCGTCCGACGGCAGTACCCCAACTGCATTACAATCGAATTTACTTGCATTTTTGTGATGTTTCCGTGTGATCATTCGTTTCTGCATATATATATATATATTGCTTTCTTCGGGTCAGTATAGAACTGAAGTGCGGAATATCTCTAATAATACAGATAACATGTTTACTACTAGTAAAATCACATTTTGCATAATTACCGTTTCAGGAAATTTGTAATTATGAATGGCAGTACTTGGATGAGCTATAGCCCAGTATTGTTCCTAGAAACAATATTTTGGAAACATGCAAAAGTACTTCTAAAAAGAATTGTGTTCTTGAAAAGCAATTTTATTTGAATAATCATTATCAGATGTAATGCTAGCTAGAGCTATTCTATCAAAAAGAATAGCATTCTAATTTTAATTTGCATATAACAGCTGGTATGTGGTATTTGCCTTTACGATAGGAAATTGTGTAATGCGTCAAGTTTTACATGCAGAACGTTGTTTACTTAACCGCAGTTAAAACTCGACATATTGGATTATCATGATGACGTGTTGATCCTCCATACGGCCTGTTTTATTTGTGTAAGATCTTTGCTATTACTGTTCTGAACATTGATTGAATCGATAGACCAAATTTCATTACCATAGATTCGTATGCTTTAATTATGAGCAAACGAGAGTAAATTGCACATTAAACACGGATACATCTGTTGCAACTTGAATGCATTCTTTTCAACTTTCACACAAGATACACAGAAAACTCTTTTATAACTTAAAGAGTTCCATTTCTTCTGAACACGGCGTTCTTTAATCGGTTAGTTGCGCGGGTCCTGAAGGAGAGGCCCGTTTTGTAATTCCGTGGTTCGTTGGTGTCCTGTTGTTTGGATGAAACAGTGAAAAGGAAGGTCCCATGTCACGGTAGATTTTGCACAAAAAAGATCCTTCACTGCCGCAGGTTGGTCTGTTGATCTAGATATAGATTTGTGAGCATTGAATCGGGCAGATGATGGGACATAAAACAAGAATGCTACTAAACAAATCCATGTTCCTAGTTTAGCTAAATAATATGTTAACGCTAAAGCTTTAAAGTGAAATGACAAAGGTATTTGCCTTATTTCCTTGTTTTTTTTTTCATTTATTACTTGTTTGTCTCTCTTATCCCACGACAAGCAAGAAAATCACTACACATTAACTTATAAGATAAGAACACTGATTTATTAAGGTTGTGACACCATATCAGGAAAACTTTACATTTTATTGAGTTTTATCATAAAAAGGAAGTCAACTTTAATGTCATGTATATATAAGATTGACATTCGATAAAAAGAGTTTATATTCTATGTCACAGAACAAAATCGTCGATCTCACATTAGAAATGAACCCGGTTACCCATGTTGAGTGAGGGTTGTATTAACCTATTTCAATATCAGCAATGAATAATACATATTAGAGATTTTAGAGCGACCTCCATTGCACTTAAACGCTGGAATTCAGTAATATAGATAATGCAGAAAGCTTCTTACGTGACTATTACGGAAGATTCGCATAAACGAGGCGATGACATGAATTACCGCGTACATTAATCTTAATGTGCCAAGTAAGCGCGAGACTGGAGTTGATTAGAGTGTTTTACTGATTGAGGAGATCATTGAAAAAAAGTTCGGAAACCAAAGATGTAAGTCACATTTAACCACAAGCCCACATTTACTATAGACAAGTATGAAGCTGATATAGATGCTTTCCGTTATATCCTGTTTGATGAGGAGAATATTGATGAGATCGTTCTGATAGGACATACATTGTATGTAGCATATTTATGTCAGTCATTTACATATAGTTGGCTAGAGTACTAATGAAATACGGGAAGTAGAATTATCACGAGATATCAATGAATAAATATGCAATAAAAGATTGATCTTATAACTGATGTTGTTGAAATCTTCATAAGTTATACACTAAAAGACCTTCTAAATGTAGCTGCTTATAGATTGAATTGTATACAGAATTAACACAGAACATAATGCTTCCTGTGTATATCTGTGTACTAATCTCATTTCATACTCACATTTTCAGTACACCCTTCTCATCCATCAAGTCTTTCGACGATATTCTCTATTGAAGAACAATTTTATATAAAATAAAACCAGATAAATCATTGATAACAGTTGGTTTTTTTCTTTGTCAGATAGTGTTGCCGTTATCATGATATCAATATGGACAGCAAAATAATGTAGGGAAAAGACGTCTCTGCGTCATCCAAATATAGATTGGGTATTAATCTACTGAAACCTAAGCACATTAATCTGTAAATTTGAGTAATGTAATTTTCTGAAGACCCTGACAGTTGTTTAGAACCATTGAGTGTAAGCGTTACATACAGCTACATTATGATAAAGTAACAAAAGGATTAAATTTATAGTAGACTAAGAATTGCAAGTGTAATGAAATAATAACACTAATGATACATTTTACACTTTTTCGCTGTAAGTGGAAAATTCCCTTCATCGCCTGATCATTTTTATTAATACTGGTAGTGGCGTAGCTTCAATATAGGTAAAAAGCAAGCGCTTTCATAAAAATGTTGCAAGTAAAAAATATGTAAAATTCCTAAGAGAGAGAGAGAGAGAGATGTACAAGTGTATCTAATAAAACATGTTTGTCTATGCAATGTACGGGTTTTAATATTTTCGAATCTAGCCTAATAATTATTACATTGGTATGAAAAATAACTAAGTGTTCCAATTTTGTTGATAAAGAACAACCTTTATGGCTAAAATTGCCAAATACAGTGCGCAAGACATACATGTTTCAAAAGTGTAAATCGATTAAAAGAAAGACATTTCGACGGAAGTCAAAAATAAACATTTCGTTTTGTCACGTGATCCATGAGAATTTTCGAGAAAGGCTCTACTGATTATTGCATTGATACAAAAACCAGCCCGAAAATTATTTCTGGTGCATGCAAAGATGTATAAATATTTTTTGGAAACAGATAATAACACAGGATAATCCTTATCAATGGTTGGATGATGCTAACGCGCGCGAAATTCAATTGAATGTATTTACTTTTATTGACAGACATTTCAAGACATTTTAAGCAGTGTAAATACATATCAGTGTGAAAAATGAACATTTAGTCATGTAATACTTTAACAGATCATCATCAAGCTTCAATATAATTGCCAAATAAGTGACCAAAGACACATTCTATCATCCTGACTCTCTAGATTGAATCAGTTCTGGTGGAGGAACTTATATGCTTTGATTTCGTCCGGATAGTCTAACTTAAAATTAACGTAACACTTTACATTCTGTATAACTAGCTCCAACATGTGAATTTTAACGTATTCCTCAATTATAGACAACGCATAATACATTCCAGTGACATTTCAGTAAAGATGATTAACTCTCAAAGCACAATTTTAGAATGGGTGTTGCTGTCTTGGATCAAGTTGAATCATCTGTACATAACGCGCCAGCCAAACGGATCATTTCTCAGAACGCTGCTGTGTTAAGGCAATAAACAATCATATCATATTGTCGAAAACATAGCATGACGTCATTGTGACGTTAGTACGTCACAAATGCATTATATGAAGCGAGCTAAAGTACAAAAATCAAGATATCAAGAAAATGCTGTTGTGCAACTTTTTTTTCAACTCCATTCGTTCACATAAAGACTGTGCTATATCTATTTGAAATGCGTCTTGCTGGGCTGAAGTTTTAGATTTTGAAATATCATTAGAAATTTAACTTAATTAGACCAGTTGTAAAATTACACCATTCAACAATTTCATCTCAGTATTTATGCACAATGGTGTTCGCCGCCATTAACTGTGGTCCTGATATCTAGGGAGGAAATACTACATATTCCCGCAAACTGACGTAAAGAACAATGGTACGTTACTGTGACGTCATAAGGTTGCCAACACAAATCGACGTTTCTAACTCATAGAACACAGGCGCCGCCTAACGGATGACAACAGGCGGCGAACCCCATTACGTGTGTAAGTTGGGTACAGCTATAAATGTCATTGATAGGTTACCATTTATTGATTACAAAATTCTATTACCAAATTGGGCAACGCACCACTTTTGAATGGTTGTTGTTTATACTACATATGCTATATACGTGATTGCAATCATCCAAGGATAAAATCTAAATGTACAAGTTAAGAATTTGAGATTTGTTAAACAATTCGCAGTTTTTACCTTTTTGCTTACCTGATATTCACTCAGTTATGGAGTTTTTAGATGACTATAATGTGATGATGTCATGGAGTGACTTAATGTTACTGCGAATCTGTGTGTTTAACTGGATCAGGATGGAGAGATCTGAGCTATGAAAATCATTTCTACAATGTATGTATTTGTTTAATATATTACATATAACCTTATTACACCTCCAATATTCGGTCCAGTTGGGTTAGGGTCTATAAGTATCGCAGGTAATAGACAAAATTTTAGAGCACTAGAGAACAAATATAGCAAGATCATTATATTATCCCATTTTTTCATATTATATTGAAAAATAATGGATACACCAACTCATTAGTCCAAAACTCACGAAAATACAAAATTCTAAATAAAAAAGAAAAACACACAGCATGCAAAACATCTATCAGTAAAGTAACATATCACTGATAATTTAAATTTTGGCATAATTTTCAACCACGGTTCTGTTTTAGTCAAAATTCCTCCTGATCTAAAAATAAATAAACAGTTGCATCCAAGATATACAATAAAAATGTTTTGCAATGTTTTGGTCTAAGCAACTCCCCTCTTTATTTATCAGCTCATAAATGCTCTTCGCCTGATTTCCAATTGGTATTTTGTTGTTACTGATGATCTCAACATTGTAATTCTACTTCGTATTTAGATATTATGTTGTCTTTCGACATGAATGATCAATTGAACACCTCACTCTATGACAAACGTGACGATTTCAATTTCGCTATCACAAACTTTCCTTTCATAAGTAGCAACATTCCATCATCGCCCGCATACGGCGTATTCATATCTCAGTTAATACGTTATTCCAGAGCATGTTCAAATTACAGTGACTTTGTTCTGAGGGCTAGGCGACTTTCAGTTAAGCTGCTCAACAGGGGTTATATATGTGCTAGACTAGCAACGTCACTGAGGAAATTCTATGGTCGTTACGAGACTCTTATTACTCCATATGATATCTCGTTATCCAGACCTTTTAAATGATATTCTGGACTGAGACCGATTCCGATTATTTTACACAGATTTGACACCTTCTATACTAGAAGGTTACCTACTTCGACTTCTCCATATATAAATACATATGGAATTTACACGATCTGACTCTTTTTACTGGGTATATGTGACGGGTGTTGCTAGCAAACAGGAGATGCTCACTCTCCCCGGGCACCTGATCTCACTCCATCACAGGGGTTCACATATGCTCTTCAAGTAGACATATTTTGTTATTTTCCATTTGTTTTTCATTTTCACTGATTTTGTATGTCCTCTGGTTTTATGGTTTTTGGACTTGTGCTTTGGATTTATCCATCATCTCTACATTGTAAAGGCGCCAAATTGAAATAACCATTACAAAGTGTTCAAAATACTGATAGCCAAAATCCTTGACATGGAGTCAGAATTTTGAAATACCCATGAAATCGTGTGATAATTATTCAAGAAGATGGACAAAGAAAGATTATGTAGAGATACATGTTTTTTCGGAATGGATAAATCCATTGGAGTTTACATAGATCAAGAATTAAAAAGTTACAAATTTCTTTTAAAACAGATTCCAATCTTTTTAAAAGACCTTAATTTTATAAAAGAATTTGCCTTTCTCAAGGTATACTATATTATTACACCAGGAGACAAATCTTCGAACAATTATACCTTTACATGTACAAAAAATATTACTTTGGCAGCCAATTAAAAAAATCACGATTATAATCAACTCTAGGGAATCCTATGTCTTTCCTTCAAATTTTTCAAAGTCAGAAGCCATTAAATACCCTTTATTTTCACTGTGTTCGGTATTAAAATATGTAGATTAGAATCAGACCTGCAGTATCATAATGTTTGTATAATATTTCATTGACGCTTCCTCAAAGTGGTCAACAAACACAAAATCTGCTTCCATCTTACTCATAGAAATCTATCAAAAATTAAAAAAGTAAGTAAACTGTGTTCTCTAATACTAGCCGTATGTGATCCTAGAAATTTAAAAAGAATGTCAGAACATCGGAAGTCCACTTTCTTAAATGAAGTAATTTGACTTTTGACTTTTTACAGAAATATTCATTATGAAAATTTAAATGACAGACTCTCCGAAGTTATCCAAAATTTTTTCAAACGTTAAAATAACAACCGTAAATTCGATTTTATTGTTGTAAACTGTGAGAAAAATTATTTTGTTATGAAGAAACTTTTTTTAAAATATAAGAGATTTATTCTAATTAAATGACCCTTTACAATTTATAATCACCCCGGGTCAAGGTGACCAGATAACAATAATATTTTGTAAACAGACAAATATATATTGTATTTCATAATTAGTCAGCTATATTTTTCACAATATTGGCAAATTTATATCTCTGATACAGAAACACTTGATATTACTTATGAAGTAAGCTTTTTACATTAATCTTTACATTGTTCATACTTTTGTGTATTCTACAGAACATCTTATGCTTATATATCTAATGAGCGGTAAATGATATCATTAAGTTAAGAAAAGCCTATTACAATATGTTTCATTGTTAATTCAAATTTCAGTATTGTTCCAATGTAAAGATGATGGATAAATCCAAACCATAAGTAGTATAAGAAATTTGCTTTGCATTATTACAATCGTATAAATGTTTTGTGTCTTCTATTTCATTATTACAATTTTAAAGTTCATTGTCGTTTCATGTTTCCATTTGCTCAAATAAAAATTATTGCATAATAAGTTGTTTAAACAAAATCCTCAGAGGAGTGTAAACATAATACTTCATACATAGTTTCCTTATGACGAGAGCTTTCAAATTATGCAATGACTTTTGACCTAGTGACCTTGACCTCGGATTCTGACCTACTATAAACATACATAACTCTGGCTGTATCTTTTTAATAAGTAGGGGTAGGGCTTTGATACTTCACACTTAAGTTTTTAATAACGGTTGCTTTCAATTGATACCATGATTTTTGTCGTTTTAAATGTACGTCTTTTGATTGTTCTGCTGTTACGATGAGTGGGAAGGTGGGCCCGTAAACCGGTTAACCACACCATTTGTTTGGCTTTTGTCAAATTAAATGACCGTCCTAAGTCCGTATCGTAATTGCACTACAATCAAATATTTTTGTAATGTGTTAAATGTTCTATTATATTATTTATATTCATGTATTGTATAGCTCCATGGTGACTTTTGCCACATAACTGAGCCGGTAACTCCTCTTTTTTCTTTTGTATCCTTGAACTTGTTTCAAATTTGCTTTGTAATTCGGCAATACTGTTTTTAGCGGTTTATTGTTATTTTTGATGTATAAATGTTTTGTTACGCTTCAACAAATGATCATAGTGGGTCATGTTTTGCTCACATGAGCATAATTTCCTCATTCACAAACACTTGACTTTTGCAAACACATACCCAGTGCTTTATATTGACTTTTGATTACAGACAAATGACTGTTAAATTTGAATCATTCATCTTAAGTATGTCAGGACAGGCCAGATTAAAACAAAAATATTTCATAAACCTCAAGAAAATGAAGTTAAGAAGTCAAATTAAATTTCATACATTCTAAAAAGTGATTTACCGTAAACAAATGATGTACAACCTGTTTTGGTCCGAATAGAATAGTGAAAATATTGCCACTAGCAAGAGGGTGTTTAACATGCTAGTGCTGGCTCAAATCATCAGTAGGAAGAAATTTATAAATAAAAAACAATAAATTTTGACAAACACATTAAAAGCTTGTTTTGGGGTAAATTGAAATGAAACACTGTTTTACAATGAATTACAAGACTGCTTCTTTAACACTCTCCTAAATCATCAAAATCAATCAAAATCGTAGCTGAATATGAAAAGCAAATAGAGGGAAGATCTCACGTCTTAATTACGAAAACCTGGTAACTGCAAAAGTGAGAGCATGATCACACATTGTCACACATGGGGGCTCCGGAGGGAAGATCTCGCGTTTTAATCACGAAAACCTGGTAACTGTAAAAGTGAGAACATGATTACACATTGCCACACCTCGGTGTCACAGAGGGGAGATCTCGCGCCTAATTAAGAGAACCTGGTAACTGTAAAAGTGAGAACATGATTACATAATGCCACACCTGGGAGGTTCACAGGATAGACTCACGTCTTAATTACGAAAACTTGGTAACTGTAAAAGTGAGAGCATAATAACACATTGCCACACCTCGGTGTCCCAGAGGGGAGATCTGGCGTCTTAATTAAGAAAACCTGGTAACTGTAAAAGTGAGAGCATGATTACATAATGCTACACTTGGGAGCTCCAGAGGGGAGATCTCGCGTCTTAATAACAAACACATAGTAACTGTAAAAATGAGAGAATGATTACATATTGGCACACCTAAGAGTTCCAGAGGTGAGACTCACGTCTTGATTAAGAAAACCTGGTAACTGTTAAATTGAGAGCATAATTACAAATTGCCACACCTGAGGGCTGCGGGGGAAAGATCTCGCGTCTTAATAGCGAAAACCTGGTAAAAGTGAGAAAAAGTGAGAGCATGATTACATATTGCCACACCTGGCAGCTCCAGAGGCGAGACGTGCGTCTTAATTACGAAAACCTAGTAACTGCAAAAGTGAAAGCATGATTACATATTTGCCACACCTGGGAGCTCCAGATCTTACATCTGTATTACGATGCACATTTAGCATAATTTCAATACAAATTCTGCGTCTCATGTAAAACTTAATATACTGGCAATTACAATGTATGCAATGATATAAATAAATACCCATTTAAAATTAACAAATAAACAGAAACATTCTAATGAATATTCAGAACAGAAATTGATATATTACGTCAACAAAAATATTATATTTTATCCATAATATTTAACGTATCAAATAATTCAAAACCAATTGTTATTTACGAATCATTAGATGGATTCATGTGCTTTATCATCGTGGTTTTCATTGAACCGTCGTAGGCAAAGGTTTGGGAATACCATTTACACGACAATAAACATGTTGTCTATATTATACTTCCATCAAGCTGATATATTCACTTTGATGGTGGTCTAATACATGGCACTTTCACAGCGTATATTCCACGTCAGCATGATGTTACCGTTATGCATTAAATGTGTTAAGATCATTACTTCATTTTCAAGTCTATAAAAATCTCATTGAAAACAAGGTGCGAATATCCTTTTATCCGACATGAAGCAGATTTTATTGGGGTAATGCCAGCATTTCAGATGATTTCTGATAAAGAGAGTTCAATAAGCAAGAATTTCAATTATCGCAGCTATTGAACAGGTTCATTGTATCTGTAGTATACGAAGTATGCTACCATTTGCTTCCTGATTTTTTATAGATTGTAAAGTATTGGGAGAAAATTAAAATTTTATTCAGAGACTCTAATTTTTTAATGATTTTATATAAATTTTAATTTCAGAAAACACTTTAATATAGTGCTGAAAATTAGAAGCAATTCTGAAATCTGAAATACCAGTTGAAATTCTTACAAACACACAAAACTGTTTCACTAGTGATATTTCTAATAAAGAATACTATCTTTTGCTAAAAACTAGAATTCATTATTTCTTGGTGGTTGGAATTAGTTAAACAGCCTCTTGGGACAAAATCATAAAATATTATCAAGAAGACTCCGTACAGTTAGATGACTCCGTACAGACTACAAATTAGATGACTCCGTACAGACTACAAGTTAGATGACTCTATACAGACTAGTAGTTAGATGACGCCATACAGACTAGTAGTTAGATGACTCCGTACATACTAGTAGTTAGATGACTCCGTACAGAATACAAGTTAGATAACACCGTGCAGACTAGTAGTTAGATAACTCCGTACAGATTAGTAGGTAGATGTCGCCGTACAGACTAAAAGTTAGATAACTCCGTACAGATTAGTAGGTAGATGTCGCCGTACAGACTTCAACTTAGATGACTCCGTACAGACTAGTAGTTAGATGACGCCGTACAGACTAAAAGTTAGATGACTCCGTACAGACTAATAGTTAAATGCCGCCGTACAGACTACAAGTTAGATGATTCCGTACAGACTTGTAGTTAGATAACGCCGTACAGACTACAAGTTAGATGACTCCGTACAGACTAGTTAAGTAGTTAGATGACGCCGTACAGACTACAAGTTAGATGACTCCGTACATTATAGTGGTTAGATAACGCCGTACAGACTAGTAGTTAGAAGACACCGTACAGATTACAAGTTAGATGACTGCGTACAGACTAGTTAAGTAGTTAGATGACGCCGTACAGATTTCAACTTGCATATGCAAGACAACGAAGAATTACACCATAGAGAACTTACCATATCCACACATAGGTATATAGATCAAATTCAAATAGAACGCCAGAAACCAACATCTAATTCGTGTATGCATGTCAGTGACGTTACATGTACATTGTTCTTCGCAAATGTTACGGTAACAATAATCAGAATTCATAGATAAATACTTACAACATCAACATTGTTGTATGTATTCATCGTTATTCAAACCAAAATGAAGAGTCGAACACTGTGTCTCTGAGTATTGAATTACCTAAATGAAAATGATAGTCATGCTTTCAAGTTTATATGATACAGCTGTTTAATATGGGATAAATATTTAATAAAAGAAAAAAGTATTGAGTAAACATCCATTCAGACAAAATTTAACAAATAATTCGAATAGAAAAATTATCCCAAATTTCAAAACATGTCGTTGGCACGCACAGACGTATTTGCTACGTTAAAATTCTAGTATTATCTTGTATTTTACAAAATATTTGAATTGTCTCTTTTTGTCCGTCAGCACATCTTAACAATTACATGATGTTTGAAATATGGTTTAGATATCAGATTTTGCAATGCAATATTATTTGTTCGGTACTGACACTCCTTTTATTATTATTTGTTTTACCGTGAAATATCTTATGCATTTCAACCGTATTTGCACTAAGTATTTACTATTAAATAGCATTTGCAATGCAATGACAATTTCATTTATGAACAACAATTTTTGCTGCTCTGCTATTATCTGTTAACATTAAAGTTAAATGAACTTCGTATTTACAATAGAAGTTCTATTATAAAATCACATAACATCTTTTAACATTTAATCTTAAATTATATGTTACTCTATGAAATATTAGCTCTAGATTGATAATCAATCATGACAGTGCAGATTATGCTAGGATGATTGGTAAATTGATTTTTACCTCACTTTCAACAGTTTTTCAGTTATAGGCAACATTGAAGCAGGAGGTAATACATTTCTGAGTCATTATGATGCGATTTGGGAATCGAACCCGGATTGTCTGCATTGCAAACCAGGAGCATAGCCACTACACCATTTGTACTATATAGAACTGGAATTAATGATATTTTGAAAAACAGCTGTATGTCAAACCAAGTAGTATATAAATATATCTACTGTGTTTGTCTAATTTGTCTTTATTTTCTACAAGTATTTCTTCGGAGATCCTAGGTTCATAGTACTCCCAGGTGTTTCACTGATTCCATTTGTGCTTTATATGTTTATTTCTCTTTCAGTGGTTGTATTCTTTCAGAGGATCCGCCTGCGTTTACGTCGGGTAAATCCCTTCACTTTTCGCGGTCGTGTTGTCATGCATGCGATCAGCTAATGATTGCCTATTAAAGCTCTATTTTGTGGAGCTCGGGTAGCTCAGTCGGTTATAGGGTCGGATGCATGACAGCTAGGTGATTCGGTACTATGGTCGTGGGTTTGAGTCCCATACGAGTAACGAATATAAGTAAAATATAGGGTGCCTTGTTAGCTGTAGTGTGTGCTTTATATGTTTGTCTAATTTGTCTTTATTTTCTACAGGTATTTCATCGGAGATCCAAGGTCCATAATACTCCTAGGTGTTTCACTGATTCCATTTGTGCTTTATATGTTTATTTCTCTTTCAGTGATTGTATTCTTTCAGAGGATCCGCCTGCGTTCACGTCGGGTGAATCCCTTCACTTTCCGCGGTCGTGTTGTCATGCATGCGATTAGCTAATGATTGGCTATTAAAGCTCTATTTTGTGGAGCTCGGGTAGCTCAGTCGGTTAGAGGGTCGGATACATGACAGCTAGGTAATTCGGTACCATAGATCCACAGACGGGGAACGAGTATAAATGAAATATAAGGTGCCTTGTTAGCTGTAGTGTCTTTGTGCTTTATATGTTTGTCTTATTTGTGTTTATTTTCTACAGGTATTTCTTTGGAGATCCTATGTCCATAGTACTCACAGGTGTTTCACTGATTTTATTTGTGCTTTTTTGTTTTCGTGTTATTTTTCATATTCATTACATTGCTTTTTGGATCATTTTCTAGATTTTTGCATGGGTTTCCTTACAGACTGACTTTTACAGTAATATGGTGATATGTTTATCTACCTAAGGACTTGATCGATTGATTTACGTAATTTTTTACGTCACTCCATGCATTACATGGCGATTTATATCTTTGCAACTAAACCACCCGAAACATTTAGGCAGTTCACTTGCTATACCTAATATGATATTGGACCTCCAATTTCACTGTCTCATTCGAAATACAGGACGCTGCTGTGCACACGGATGGAGTTGATTCCTAAACCTCTTGGTTATGAGCGTCGAACATCGTGCAAAGCAAACAATCATAAACACAAATAAAATATCACAAAAATATTCGATTTTTGTGCAATTGCGATACCGACTTAAAACATTCTGATGAGGTGAGAGTCGTCACTCATGTTATGCTGATAACCGGTTTACGTATCCAAATTTTGCCCACCGTACAATTTGATAAAATTTTTGAACCTTTAAAAGGTTATTAAGAATTATCCACATAGAGAGGAAATGTCAACAGACAACTTGAGAGGTCACAGAAATATAAATACAACGTGACATTAACATGAGCCTGTAATGTTCCTTCCGTTTGAAAGCAATCCATTGTCCCTGATCTCCACGAGTTCCGACTAACTGTCTGAGAACGAGGTTCAGATCCCCTGAAAAGGTTTAGAGAAGACCCGCAAAAGTTTCAATTGCTTTGTTAGTCGTAGTGCAACGCTCCAGGAAATATCGTTTTAAGGCTCTAAAGGGACTATACACATATTTAATGGTATTTGCTATGATTTGATGGTCACAATATTCATGTCGAAAGCGTTTAATTATCGTAATTTTGACATCCCCCACCTTGTCTGTTTACTATGTCATCGAAGAAATTGGAATGAGAGATTTCGCTGGATAGGTATAGCTGTAAAGTAATTTTTCAGAATTAAGATAAAAGATCTAAATAGATTTATAGTAATTTTCCAAAAGTTTTCAAAGTTCATATCTATTATTATTCTATTTATTTATACATCTTGGCATCTTTCTTTACAAAATATAAATATAAGATGCCTACTCACACAAGGATATGTTCGGAAATCGTCACTGGGTTAATTCGTCAGTCGATATAAAGATTCTTTTCAAATTGATATTGTTCTTGAATTTCAAAACACTTTAAGAAATTGTACAGATTTTATTCAGTTCATTTATCTAGATTCTGGAAATTTAGACAGATGTCAAGGAGAATCTCTCTCATTGCAATTACTTTCAGTAATATGAAAAGTTTGAAGGGCCAACGTTCTGATAATTTAATCCCATCATGTTCCAAAATAGTGAAACGCCTTTGACATCTCTGTATGACCTTTAGAATCAGCATAAAGAGCATAGATCTTCTATTGGGCACCTCTGCAATGCTATTCCGACATTTCGTTGAGCGCTTCACATTGACGAACAAACCGTTTGAGATTAATGTGACATGTCCAATATTTGTATCGGAGGTAAGGTCCTGAATCGTTCCTCCTACTGTAAGTCGAGACTCCTGCTGATCAGGGGCCTTACCTCGCTTTCAGATGGGCATATTGATTGATATTTTCCAAATACATAAATATCATAATGAATAATTGATAATTTAATAATATGAATTATTAGCAAAATATGTCAACACAATCAGATGAACCCCGTCCCACCTTCCAGTTTGTACATGTAGTTCGGAGATGATAAACGTTAACCCAGAGAGGGTTTCATCAAACTCGCAATAAACACCGCCGTACGATAAACCAATTATTTCATGTACCCTTCTCATTTCTCAAATCATGAATATGTTATAATTTATCTTGCCATTTTATATGTATATCAAAACGTACATTACATTGCGAAAGGGAAATAAGTGACACAAAAGACGTCATTACTTAATATTTGAATAAAAACTTTTAAACGAGAAAAATTTAGGTGGTAGAGAAAGCAGTTAATAAATTTATTGTCTTCATCTGCAGTCCGGTTCTAACTAGTAGTTTGCAACTTACGCGTGTTATATTATCGTATCATATTATATATTCATATATAATATGACTTTAGGATACCTGCATATTTCATTGCCAAAGTATCAAACTTCTAAAAGCAAACTTTTGTCTACGGCAAAAAACAAAAGCGATTGATAAACAGTCATGAATCAGAATATTTCGTGAAGATACTGGTTATTTTTCATCAGAACTTTTTTTTCTGACTATGATGTTAAGGATGTAACGACTGAAAATGTATGATTTGATTACGGACAAGACAGCTTTTTTAATAATCCTTCATTCGCGGATTGCCATAGCATCATCTATCCAAGTGAACTGGAGGTCAAATAAACCACAGAAAGTAGTAATTCTACTTCGTATTTAGTTGTCTTTCGACATTAATGGTCAATTGAACACCTCACTTTATGACAAACGTGACGATTTCAATTTCGCTATCACAAACTTTCCTTTCAACATTCCATCATCTCCCGCATACGGCTTATTCATATCTCAGTTAATACGTTATTCTAGAGCATGTTCAAATTACAATGACTTTGTTCTGAGGGCTAGGCGACTTTCAGTTAAGCTGCTCAACCAGGGTTATACATGTGCTAGACTAGCAACGTCACTAAGGAAGTTCTACGGTCGTTATGAGACCCTTATTACTCCATATGATATCTCGTTATCCAGACTTTGAAAAGATATTCTGGACTGAGACCGATTCCGATCATTTTACACAGATTTGACACCTTCTATACCAGAAAGTTACCTACTTTGACTTCTCCATATATAAATACATATGGAATTTACACGATTTGACTCTTTCTACTGGGTATATGTGACGGGTGTTGCTGGCAGGCGGGGAATGCTCACTCTCCCCGGGCGCCTGGTCTCGCTTCATCACGGGGGTTCACATATGCTCTTCAAGTAGACATGTTTTGTTATTTTCCGCTTGTTTTTCATTTTCGCTGATTTTGTATGTCCTCTGGTTTCATGATTTGTGGTTTGGGTTTGTCCATCGTCTTTACATTTTATAATTGTTTGTCGCCATGTTCTTAAGCTTATATAAACTTCATCAGGCGACCAAACAACTATAGAAATAGTAGTCGTATTAAGACATTTACTTGAATTAGTAAATGTTAAGAAGGAACATTCATATCTGAACAGTAAAATGACAAAGAGGTGCGAGAGATAAGGTATATTTGACTAGATTATTTGTTCTGCAGACTACTAATCATAAACACCAAGGTCACTGCACTTGAGACTGATTCAGATATTTGTTTTTTGGTAATTGGCGTAGTAATGACCAGCAAATGACCCTTTATTCAATAAAATAGATCAAGAAACAGACATCTGGACAATTAACGTCCATTTATAATTTTGTAATGGATCGATTTACTGGCAATAAGTTGTTCATAATGACAGGTACACTTTACCAGCATAAAGCGCATCACCTACACGTATATGCGGCGAACTCCATAGTCGTGACATGAACAGCAATAGACATAATACCTTTAATACTTTATGTGCAGAAATATTTTGTATATACAAACTTAATTCAAACGGCAATAACACTGTGAAATGTTTGGATAATTCGTTGATGTAGGCATTTTATATCACTAAGAATCAAATATCCTATAATACGTTAAAAATTGACCGTAAAGTGTCCAGTTAAGCTTTCTTTTTATTCTTAAAGTTATGAACGAAATCTTTGAAAATCGATAACATATTTATTTTGACATTTTCAAATATTACGTACAATACAATTAAAGTAAAATACGAAAGTAAATGATGTCTTATGACTGTGGCACTAACAACCATGTACCACAGTAAACAATTACGTCTCTTTAGCGTCTCTTGGTTGGCTAGCCCGACCCGCCGTTAGTGCCCTTAAATACAGACAAAGCATAAAAGTAAGCACTGTATATATACATGAATGGGAACACTGTGAAGAAAGTGTCATTGGCGCATACCATCAGGAAAAAGAGTATAATAACACTTAAGTCAAACCCTCCGCGGGGAACTTTTTTACGAGCTCCACACTGCAAAGAAAATAAATGAGGACGTTAATGTAAAATACGCATTGAGAGTTTACGCCAGTTACAATCAATATCAGAATAATCTAAAATATTTCTCAGAAATATATTTATTATTTCAACTTCACCGATGAGATAAAGTATTCTGGATGTTTCTGAATAGTGTCACATTAATGAATCTTATCCAGGGCCGAAGTCCAAAAGGGGGAAGCTCGATTATAAACTAGTGCTATATAAACCGTTAATAAACCCGGAAAATACAATATTCCGGGTGAAACCAGGTACCCGGGAGCATACAACCCCCTATCGCAACAGTTATATGGAAACATGTCAATTTTGGTGAAGATATATTTGAACGAAAATTATGATTAGATTAGCCTTGGGCGATGGAATACTTAGTTTTTTCTGTAAAACAGTAAATTTCTGAGATTATGTATAACCTCTGATATGTTTATTGTCATTTGGTCACACCAAAAAGTCAATGTATATAAACACGATGTACTAACAGTAAAAATGAAATAGAATTCATTGATAACAGTCTATCAGACGTCATCCCTTTGTTTTTTGAGAATGCATAGGGAAATCAAATAAATCTGTCATTTACGATGTCTCATATTTAATTCACATTTATGATTGGGGGTATAACCTGACTTTCAACAACGACGTGTTAGCGAAAGCTAACCAACCTATTTTAAAATTCTGATATTTATATTATTACATACAGTTTTATGGCAATGATATAATACATATATGACAGTTTCGTTCCTCTGTGCTGGACACAGATTACCATGGTACATAATACTGAGCCCGTAACACAATTCAGATTCAACATTTATTTATATAGTAATAATATTAATATCACAAAACAATGTAAAAAGCACATTAAACAGACATTTTTTTCTCCATAGAAACAGTGGTCAGGGCAGTCCGCGTTATAGAATTACATGAATGAGTCACACTGCTTTTTTCAACGTCTTTGAATGGTCGTCGTTTATTGAGATACATTTCTAAAAATCGGGATCGAAATTGGTTACTCATTGTACAATACAAAACAAAATTTATAGCATTATTAACAAGAGCAATAAAGTCCATCAAATCACCGAGTGGTATGTAAACATTCATATAAAACCCTGGAACAATTGCACTGATAAATATAAGGATTCCTTGGGGGAATTCAGTCACCAAAAATAGAATTATTACGACTAAAAGCATTCTAGTAGTTTTCGAAGGACGATTTCCTCCTTTGCTCTTGGTAAGTTTTGTAGCCGATAACCGCCTGCGTCTCTGTCTTCCCTTGATGCTTAAGCTATAGAGCAGGGATCCTCCGAATATAATCATTAAGGCACATGGAATAAGCTTAGCTATGATAGCATATGTGAGTACATTGGCTAAAACAACTGGTGATGTCTCATTAGACGCCAGTTTCAATTCCTTTAGGGTGTATATTGTTTTGTTGTAGGGCATCTTTTTCTCCACTAGTTGATTGGATAAGTAATTCGGTATTAGAAGGACACAGGATAAGACATATACTAGAAAGGTCACGACCTTAACTTGGGTCATTTTACGTTTTCTCGCAATAGCTCCTTTAGAGGTTGACCGTAACTGGACAAATCTAAACACAGCGATCGACACCCCTAGCCATATAGAGATAGTATGAGTTGTGGCTGCCAGGTTAACTGATATTAACATGTACAGACTCCAACCGTAAGAATAAATCTCCTCGCTCGGCTTCATATCACTCCTCATGCAATAAAAATGTACCGCAAATGGAATGTACGGAACCATGGTCAAAACGTCGGATGCAGCTAGCCATGTGAGCAGTAAATTAGTTGGCGTCCACATATCCTTTCGTGTTAAAATAGAAATGTTAAATATGTTCGTGCAGATCCCGAATGTGCAGACAAGAAGACTGACGTAACCATGCACTGATGAAAACCACATGGAGAAGGATAACAGTCCGTTGTTCGTCTTATTAAACACGGGCTGTAACGTAGACACGTTCAGTACGTCGACGTCTAAATCCATTTTCAGAACGCCAGTCTATACCTGAAATAATGTAGATATGTCTATATATAGTTGCTATATGTATATTACGAGTTATAGGTAATCGGTCATTTTTCATCAATGACTGATATGCATTCATGCTATCTTATTATCGCAGTGTTACCACAAATGCAGTGAAGTGTAGGATTGTACATACGGTGGACCACCTACAAGGTGGAAAATAAGTAAAAGTGACGAACGCCGCTCGGAATAGATACAAATGCATTACTACGATGATATTTTCTTTATCAGCCTCGAGTTCATGAATCTAACTGTTTTCCTCTTAATAACATTTTTCTCTATTTGTGCAGAAGTATAGAGAGAAAAAAAGGAGTAGAGAAAAATGACTGCTAATCTGTGTTTCCGTAAATCGAATATATACATACAAATACATTGATACATTAATGTAAATTTTAACCAATGCCTCTCATACACACTGTGACCCAATCTTTAAGTTTAAGCAAAATAATTATATATAACGTGAATGACTTTTCTTCTATCTACACAAATAATGACTTTACATCGTCACCGAATCTCGTCACAAAATTTCCAGTTCTTCTCGAAAAATGCAGGTTCAAAGAATGGAATGACCCAGTTTCTGTTTACTCGAAATTGAACTTTAATTTGCAATTTCGGGTAAAGAATTCAATACAAAATTTATCTCTGCGAACATATACAGTGCAATTGTCCCTTGCATTTTCAAAGATGACCGCTTTTTCACAAAAAGGCTTGCTTCAAACCAAAGCTAAATTCGAGTGAATAGACACTAGGTCATTCCATATTTTTATCTGTATATTTCAGGAAGTTATGGGAATTGTGTGAAGAAGTCTGGTGAAATTTAGATTCATTATAAATGTAAAAATAAGGATGAAGACCATTTTTTTTCTAAGGATGAGGGTTGGCAGGCAAATCTTTTAAATTCAGACTATTTATTTGTGATTGTTCCAAGGACAGAATATCTATTTTCAATATGCTCAAGGACAGATTATCTACTCTCTTTTAAAGGGACTTTGTCCGAGACTGGACAATTATAGTATGAAAAGGATAAATTACAGCAATATCTTATTTTTTCTATATTGCATAAATTATAAACTTTGTGTTAATTGGAAAATTTAAAACTAAAATCCGTCAATGTTTTCGTAGAATAAAGGTTATTGAGTCAAATTAAATTCGGTTGGTTTCGGTTCTTCAAATAAGGCGATGTTCCGCCCATAATAATGCGCGTGCGCGGATATTCACTGTAGAAAACAACAACAATGGTTCACACGGAGGAATACGAGCACGGGAAACAACGAATGTATCTTATTCAGAACTTCTATCTAAATTTGGAAATATTTCTTTTCAACAGTATGTATCCAATGGAATTTCCCATCCTAATTTTTACGGTGATCTCGTATATAAACCAAGGAAAGGCTCCGATAACGCTATTTTATCATGTAATAAAATAGTCAAACGTCTTCTAAATAGACAATATGACATTGAGATCATCAAAAAGACTATAGGTCTTGTATTTGGCCCCTCTACAGCCTTATGCAGACTTTTACTTGAACGTTGCATGCTGACTAACAGGGCGGTGGGGACTATATGACGGGCCTTGTCCAAACCTCTTTCAGAGGAGACATGGTCCTGAACCTCGTCCCCTCTGACTGTTAGTCGGGACTCCTACAGATCTAGGGTCTTAGCTCGCTTTCTGACTGGCAGAGCACGGTTTATCATGTTGATGTCGCATATATTTTTATATTATTATGTGTTTTACAATACCTTACGTGTTTATATTTTTATCACCTCTCAATATGCGATACCCGTTGAACCTTCTTCTTTACATGGAGGATTATTTATAAATTTTTAAATGTACGTCCTTTGATTGTTCTGCTGTTACGGTAAGTGGGAAGGTGGGCCCGTAAACCGGTTAACCACACCATTTGTTCGGCTTTTGTCAAATTAAATGACCGTCCTAAGTCGGTATCGTAATTGCACTACAATCAAATATTTTTGTAATGTGTTATATGTGCTAGTATATTATTTATATTCATGTAATGTATAGCTCCATGGTGACTTCTGCCACATAACTGAGCCAGTAACTCCTCTTTTTTCTTACAATACCTTACGTGTTTATATTTTTATCACCTCTCAATATGCGATACCCGTTGACCCTTGTTCTTTACACGGAGGATTATTTATAAATTTTTAAATGTACGTCCTTTGATTGTTCTGATGTTACGGTGAGTGGGAAGGTGGGCCCGTAAACCGGTTAACCACACCATTTGTTTGGCTTTTGTCAAATTAAATGACCGTCAGAAGTCGGTATCGTAATTGCACTACAATCAAATATTTTTGTACTGTGTTATATGTGCTAGTATATTATTCATATTCATGTATTGTATAGCTCCATGGTGACTTCTGCCACATAACTGAGCCGATAACTCCTCCTTTTTCTTTTGAATTGCTAAAACTTAAAGACTTGGGTGTTTAGCATTTATTTAAAAACCAATTTTCTGATCTTTTTATCTTAAGTATAACTGTATTTTCTTAATTTCTTTCACAGTAAGCGCTGCATATTTCAAAAGTCTAAAATGTGTACAATTTAATAGAAAGTATTATTGTATTATGCATCATGCCACGGCCATTAATTCTGAACAGGGTATTTACGCTTGATACATTTCGTGGGAAGCCGGCGTAGCCTAGTGGTATCGCGCTCGTCTTCTGATCAGGAGGCCGGGGTTCGAGTTAGTTTTGAGATTTTGAGGCGAGGGGTATAGAAGCTTTTTTCTTTCTAGACAAAAAAAAAACTTCCAAAACTAGAATATTCTGTAAATGTCATGTGAATTGATAGTTTTAATTTTGAGTACTCGATAAAGGGACAAAATTTCAAGTGATCCTCTTTTTCTCTGGAAAATACATGCATATATTTTATTCCAAATGTTTTATTCGGGGATTGCGCCACTATGTTAAAATGTTTGTTACCTTCTGCCTTCATGTCGCGACTTAAAACACCGATCAACTAACCATTTTAAATGTAATGAAACATTGTTAAACACAGTTCGCTAGCCTAGGGTAGAATGGTACAATGTATCTTTATAATGCCCGTACAGTTGACGAAGTATACACCGTGTTGTTTGAAATGTATTAATAACGAATATTTGTATTCACATGTATTCGAAAAAGACCTTTGTTCGATTATTTCTACACTGCTTATGGTGAATATATATGTAACGTAGATTCAGAATATATATAATGATTATCTGTAACACCAAAATAACATCAAGACCATAATTACGTCTTCATTTACTATGTAACGTGTGGTTGGATATTCAATTATGATTGTTAATTATATTGCCATACACAACGACTGTCCATTAAATGTATATAATATAGTTGAACCCGAATCTATTTTAAGAATGTAAATGGTTATGAAACAAGTAAATGGATAAATTTTATTCATATCACGTACACAAGAGATATTCAGAGAACCTCATTAATATCAGGTATAGGAATATGGTAGAAATATACAGAGAGCCTCTTTAATTATCAAGTACAAATATGATGGATATATGCCGGGAAACTCATAAAATATGGGAGAAAAGAGAGAGGTATATGCATACCATCCACATAAACAGAGACCCTGATGAATATCAATTACATGTACATAAAACTTCATTCTGATTAGATGACGAGAGGAAATTTGAAACATGAAATAGAATTTCATAATTTAGCCTCCCCTTTTAGACTTCGACACTGAATAAGTGATTGGTGCTTCTTTGTTGATTTGATTATACGCCATCACCTGTATTAATGCGCGAATAGGATGCCTTTTAATATAAACAACGTGCCAGATCTCACGAACATTCGGTCAGACTCTAAATAGATTTAACACAAGACGAATTTCTTGCTTTTACATATATATAAATCGCTCAGATTAGCCTAATTAGTATTATGTACATGTACGTACACGCACGACATATATACTAGTACACCGTAGAGAAAGAAAAACTCCTATAACGATCAAATATATAAATAAAGATATACAGAGAAACATATTTCATTTAGGAGTTCATTACCATCAAGTCAAGTAAACAATAAAGATTTACAGATAGCATCATTATGAACAAGTTCAAGTACAATAAATAGGAAGGGTTTCATTAATTTCAAACACAATTACTAAATAGATATAAACAGAGAGATGATCATTGCTATCGAGTACAAATACACAATAAAGATTTATAGAGAGCATCATTAATATGAAGTACAAGTACACGATGTCGATGAAATATAGAGTGTAAAATTCTTATCAGGCTCAAGTACACAACGTGAGATTTACATGTACAGGGAGCCTCACCTAAAGCGTTTCATTCTGCCAGAGGTTTGATTTCTTTTATTTGTGTTTATGTCGTTTACAATAATATTTAAGTCATCTTGCGGCATGGAAACAGAAATTAACTAAATTTTTAATAGATGAAGGGATTCGAACCCGTAAGCCAAGCGCTAAACCACTTCCTTTTTTCTTCATACCAATTCCGTGGTCTAGAAATTTCCCAACACAACAGAGCCCTGCATACGCTATGTCAGTGGTTGTAACGGAGATGATAATAAAATTATAGCGACAATGATTATGTATCCAGTGTGTATTATATTTTAACGACATAATATTACAGTAATTGTGTATAATGATAATTTATAGGAATATATTCTTTAAAAAAACACAACAAAAACATTAAAACATAAAAGTACATACAGACCTCGTTATCACTTTGAAAGTAAGAGTAGCTGAAGCTAGATTATGGAATTTAGAGGTGAATTACGCGAGTGTATGTTATCGCTCAGAATGAGGTTAAATTAGATAACAGGCCCCCATCAATCAGCACCACCCATATATCTCGTCACGCCACATATAGATCTTGTTGGTATCATTTGCCAGCATTACATACGAATAACTTCATAATATACATATGATATAATAAAACACGCATTTTCATATCATCAAACAGATTAAATAACATAGGGCGTTATAATAATGAAAAAAATAAGAAAAGATCAAGCTAAAATTTTCTTTCTGTGACTAATTTTTATCTCGATATTTCAAAATGGTTTCACTGCAAAAAATAATAAAATACATGGTTTTTCATGACATATTGTTCATTTACCGTGATCATTATGGCATTTGAATGAATATTTATGATCATATTAATCAGTTAAATACTTTATTATCTTTCTTTTTGTGGTATCCTGCACGCTATTATTGACACACACAAAAAAAGAAATTTTTATTTTGATTTAACCAGAGTAATTGTTGGCAGACAACAATTAATAGCGTTACGTTTACCAACAAACAAGCAAACCAGAAATTGCAAAACATGTTTGTGTGGACATCGCAGAATATAAATGCATTTATATTTTAGGATGGTTTGTAAAAATAAACTCAATATATCGTTATTTTTGGAATGAACATGAGTACTTTTCAATTAAATTAATGAATAATTGGAGACTGTAACGTACCTTTTTAATGCTGATGATGATCACATCCTTCTATATCAAAATCTTATATGGAATGTAGGATACAGAATGGGTAGCCCCGTAATACCAATCCCAATATTAGATTGATGACTTCTGTATTATAAAATCGTCCCACAATCTGCAATATTAGAAGATCAAGTTAGCTGCAAGATATTCCAGCAATGATGAAGGCACATATTGCAGTGTCAATGAGACATTTGAAGAAGTAATCAATTGTCTATGCAAAGAATATGGTGTGACTTGGCAAATTGATGAAGGCTGATACTGAAAGCCTCGATGGACGTAATAGCATGCATAAGATACGCTGATCGGCATGCAAAATATACGCAGGGATCCGAGTGATACTCCACATTCCAAATCATGTGGGAATATGCATGTGCTGTTTAAACGTATTGTGATTTATTACTTTGTGCAGAGGTTTCCCTGTTTGTTTTGACCTCTATGATTTTATTGACAATTCAAGCAATGCCATTGCACATGGTCACAATGAATATGGCTTTTCCATGTGACATTAGTGTGCACATTTGAAGGCTTTTATACTAGATAACTGCTGAATCACTCAAGAGTGATTACTAATCATTTAAACGATCCATGATTCTACTTTTTGTCTGTCTTAAAAAAATCTTTATAAATGCTTATATATGTTGCGAACTTTACGGAAGTAAAGAATAACATGAGCATAAAACGAAATGAAAATAATACTTAACCACACCAAATAAGTGTAAAACGATGGATAAAACCAATTCAGTAGCCCCAAAACTCATCAACAAAAACATCTATGTAAGAGTATAACCATACCCTCAAAAAGAGAGTTAGATGTCTTGCAATTTTCACTCAAGTCTGATATAAATTGTCAAATACTTAACATATGTGTCAAATTGGAAGTTTAAGTAATTTGAAATAGATCTCACACCAAGTGATTGATTACTGTCATATCAATTGACAGTCCGAAGTATAATTGTCCGCTATATAGAATATTTTTCACACGCAGGGTATGCAGACGGATGTCCTTTGTCCGAAGAAGGGAGGTGTCCGATTTGTAGAGTACATTTAATGCATAAAAACGTCGGAGGGATTTCAAATCGTCCGTTATGTACAGGAGTCCGTTATATAAGGGTGTACGTTATCACAGGTCGGACTGTATATACAAATACAAATAGAATCAATGAAACTCCTGGGAGTACTATGGATCTTAGATCTCCGAAGAAATACCTGTAGTAATAAAGTCAAATTAGACAAATATATAGTATAGTTTATTAGTCATAAGCATTACAGCTTACTGACATGCATATATAGTAAAACATTCAACATTATATACAAAATTGCCAGTAGCGAAAAATACAATAGCATAATGTTATATAAATATATGAATGCAGACATGATTGCAGAGGAAATAATAAAAAAAAACTGAAAGGGGGTCTGGGGGTTCTCCCCCAGTGGGGTCACGAGGGGCAGCGCCCCTGTTCTGGGGGTTCAGGGGGCCGCAGGCCCCCGACCGAAAATGGATTTTAGGCATTGTAAAGACCTTAAAAAACCATCTCCTGGCAGCTTTTTAAACAACAAATCTTTTCCATATTACCTGTTATTTATACACCTCAGCTACCTGTACATTGACTTGGACTTACAAAACACAAATAATCCTTCCATAGAATATATTCCAACTTAATTCAGTGTCGACCATTGAGACCAACAATCACAACAACACCCCAAAGACGGAAATAATGCATTGAATAGTAATGTCTAGAAACGATCCGGACACGGCGTATAATACAATGAAACGAGTTTTTTTCCGGACAGATCAGCGAAAAAAAACCTGATCAGTGGAAAATCGTGATAAGCGGAATTCCGTTTAAAAGCGGAAAATAATCATGTCTGTGAATGACACAATATGCGTATAGGTAAAATTATGTATGAAGTTTTCTGATAAGAAAAGCATTTCTTATACATTTGCCAAGGTTACAAAGTTCTTTTACAATTGATTGGCAAATAACACTATCAATTTATAGACTGAAGGTTTTACGTAATAATATTTTTTCAAAAATTTTACTCTTATGTCAAGATAATAGGGATATACCGAAATAAAATGAAACTCATCCTCTAAATCAATTGTACACAGAGGGCATATACGTCTTTCGATAGGAATTTTCTCATATCTTCCCGTTTCTATAGTTAAACAATGGAAAGATAATCTTAATTTACATATGTATTTCTTGGAATGAGTCGGAAAAGATTTTAATATGTAAGTTTGTAATGTAAAATTATCAACAATATGCTTATAAATAGTACGCTTTGTAGAGCTGTTAACAACTGCTAAAGTACTTTGTTTATATATATCTAATAACCGTTGCTTGGCAACTGATAAAATGTATTCTGGTTTTTCACAATATTGGCTATTCCATAAATTAAACAAACCCAAAGTTGACAATAAATTCCTGACCATGCTGCCCAGTTGTTACAGTTAGGCTTATGTAATTGTTCATTATACATAAAATGATAACACGATCTCAAAATACAATTATTACTCGATATAAGTTTCATCCAATATCTCAAAATACGTAATTTTCGCATACATTCTAATGGCAATTTACCCAATCACAATAAAGAACTGCATTAGGAGTTGAGCTCTTTACTCCAAGTAAGTTTTTGCAAAAATCATTATGCACTTTTTCAATATCTAGTGCAGAATGGAATCCCCAAACTTCTCAACCATAGTATGAAATACTGCCAATGTAGGTATCAAACAAGGATAAAAGTGTTACAAACTTTAAATACATATTATTACATTTTCTATTCAATGAAAAAAGCGCTTTCTTACTTTGTACTGCCAATTGTTTTTGAGCAACATTATATTTTCTATTATAATTTAATAAAATTCCCAAATAGCAGAATTTATCTACCACCTCTTTTTTTACCATCATAATGCCAAATATCATTGTCTTTACGTGCATCCCCATTTCTAAAAACAATTATTTTAGTTTTATCAACACTGACAGTCAATGCCCATTTACTTTTATACAATTCCAACGAGTTTAATAGAGATTGTAAACTTGCAGCCGATTCTGCTATAACAACCATATCATCGGCGTATATTAATAAAAAGAGAGATAACTCTTGCAACTCGACAGATACGTTGCCCTTAAATAAAAAATCAGTTTCACAATCATTGATATACAGCAAAAATAGGAGAGGTGATAGTATCTCTCCTTGTAGAACACCTAAATTGTTAACAAAGAAGTCGGAAATACTACCATATAAAATAACAGCAGATTTTATATTACTGTACAATGAACAAAATATCCTTAACGCTTTACTCCTGAGCCCAAGGGCAGAAATTTTGTTCCACATTTTCACACGATCAACAGTATCAAATGCTCTTTTTAAATCTATAAAACAGCAATATAACCCTTTTCTTCTTACAAGATATTTGTTAACAAGCGTTTGAAGTGCAAATATTGCGTCAGTTGTACAGTGGTGTGGTCGAAAACCAAATTGAGTATCTAATAAAATATTGTTACTCTCTGACCAGGTAATAAGGCGTTTATTTAATACAGACGTGAAAAGTTTCGTCATACAACTAATAAGATTAATTCCTCTGTAATTCCTGGGGTCTGATGTATTACCTTTTCATGAATTGGTACAATTAAGGCTGTGCATAGTATATTCGGAAAACGTCCCGTATCATATGTGTGCAACAGAGGTAATAACATATCTTTAAAATACACAAAATACTCATTAATAATACCATCAAGACCATGACTTTTGCCACATTTTAAGTTCTTAAAAGCATATTCAATTTCTGTTAATGTAAGGTTTTCTTCAAGTTCTGTAAAAACAACCTCGTCATCAGAAACATTAATATCATTGTCAGTTTCTCAATATTATCACTTGCTGCTAGTGATTTAAAATGATTGTGCAATTCACTAAGCTCAGCATTGACCCGACTCGACTATATATAAAGCACAGAGTCACTACAGCTAATAAGGCACCCTATATTTCACTTATATATGTTCCACGACGGGGACTCTTAATATAGTCAACTATTTTATACAATTTGGTTATGGATCAGTAAACAACACCTACACTTTAAATGTGATGTAGCCAGAAGTGACGTCTTTAGCTGTATCTTAAGTTCCCGGCTGTTGTTTTTAACAGAAGGGAAAACTGAAAGTGGAAGTGACATCAAAATGATATTAAATGAAGACATTTTTAAATACCAACTGGCATATAAGTCAAAGTTATGTTGTTCTTTCCCTTTGTACATTTAAAATGACTGAAAATGGTCTATAGATAACCAAACCAGCTAACCGCCCGGATTTCCTGTGCGCCAGGATTTACTTTTCCGACCATTATTAACAGTGGTGACTTCGCCATATGGCAGAATCAGATATTTTCATCTTTCCCTTTCAACCCAGAATATCGTTCAACATTTTGGATAACGAGATGTCAAATGTATAAAAAGAGAGAATTGTTATTTTAATTGAACGTCCTAAGACGGTATCACAACTGCATTACAATCGAATATTTTGTTTGTTTTTATTGCTTATTTTATTTATCTATTATTATTTATTTATTGATTCATTTATTTATTTATTTTATTTATTTATTTTTATGCATGTCGGGCGACTTTTCTCACACAAGTGCAATTATTTCATATGAGATATGCTTTATCATGGTCTTATAACCATTAGTAATTCTGTACCGTAAGTACGCATGACCATGAATATACTTTTTGTGTATAGAACATTTAGTTGTTCTAGGAAAGTGCTTGAACACAAACAAATATTCACTCGAAAACATTGCAATGACGATGGCGGCTTAGGAAGTATAATTGACAAACAGAGGATTTGTGTGGTTAACAGGAGTATGAGCTCAATCTTCCTACTGGTTGTTACTAATGTGTAATCAAACAGACATACGTATAAAAGTTGATAGATACAAGCTAATAAAGACAAAGAAGTAACATTATGTATTGTAGTTAAAGTGAGATATAACAAGAAGCCCAACAAGAGTAAAATCATATTATAGAAACAATTTGTATATTTATGCCGTATATTATCAGGGGACACGAATGCAGGTATTGTTAAAGCAAGTAATATGAACCACAGGAGCTATTATACACTCGAAGTAAACATCCACAGCTAGTGGCTATCACTTCCACACTACTTCAGAAATGTCTATAGTTTGCCTTTTAAATTTATGATATGACGATGGTTTACAATAAACTTAAGTTTTTGAGAAGTTAATTTACTTTTTCAGAGTTTCTTTTTTCTTACAATGAAATCTTAGATTTAAGTGGTAGCGTTTGCCGTAGGCACGTATTATGAGGGAAATGAACATCTTTAGGACCGCTTTAGACAAAAGGATTCGATTCTAGAATGAAAAAGTCAATATGTATACGTAGTCATTGGCATGTGTGGTTAAATTTAAGGGTTTTGAATAGCAATGAAAAATTTGGAAATGGTTTATTTCATAAGCCTTCTTCATGTTTTAATATGTATATATTTTATATGTAATACATGTGAATATTTTAGCTTAAAAGTGTAAATAAACGAAAAACAAAACACACAATTCATAATTATACAGCTTAAAAGCTGAGATACCATATTTTAAAAATTCCAAAGATGTACATGGAAGTTTATCCAGTCTGAAAGCTTTAGAATAAGAGGACAATATCGTGTATGGTTCCACATCACGACAAATGCAAACGTTAATTTAAATACGGAGACGAAGCCAGGTGCCGGTGGAGTATGCGTCTCTCGATTTCGTGTAACACTCCTGTCAGAAACCATGTGGGAACATATCAAATCCAATCGATATAAATACCGAATCCGTCACGATTGTCGGTCAGTTTATATGATCATATCCAAAGATGTCGGTTAATATTTTAAGATGATGGATCTCAAGCTGCATGAGATCTCTATATCGACCATTTTCAGGCGTTCCCTATGCATGTCTTTGTGTGAGTGGCTTCATGGTAAGTACCTTAGCCATACGAACAAATTTTCTTGTTAAGAATATGCCATTTCATAGAATATTAGTGATGCCATAGAGAGGAATGGAAAGCTTTCAACCTCCATTCGCCATTCGCCATTATAATTCAACTTCGTTTCTAGATATCATATTATCTTACAAACAATGATGGCCAACTGAACACGTCACCATATTACAAACGTAACGAGTTTTATTTCACATTACAAACAATCCCTTTTAAATAGCAGTATGTACCTTTGCATTTGTCCTGGTGTGGAACTATATACCTTTTCACACTCAAAATATATAAATAATAACTGCCAATTTATGATTGTCATTACTCAATATCTTTTCTGTTTATAACAATAGTTCGACGGTACATTACTTGGTATCTTATTGTTATATTTTTATGGTAGACACAAGGCTCTTACCATACATGTACAATAAGGCATCTCATTATCCAACACGCTGAATGATATTCTAAATTGATATTTATTCCATATTCTTTGGACCAGTTAATTGTAAACATTGCATATTTGGTATTTACCTGATTGACGATTTGTACTGGATGTGAGTGTCGGGTGTTCCTAACAACACATCTCAATTCAGTTCTTAAATAGATGTTTGTTCGCTTTAACAACACATCTCAATCCAGTTCTTAAATAGATGTTTGTTTGCTATAACAACACATCTCAATCCAGTTCTTACATAGATGTTTGTTTGCCTTGTCCAAACCTCTTTCAGAGGAGACATGGTCCTGAACTTCGTCCCCTCTGACTGTTAGTCGGGACTCCTACATATCTAGGGTCTTAGCTCGCTTTCAGACTGGCAGAGCACGGTTTATCATGTTGATGTCGCATATATTTTTATACCATTATGTATTTTACAATACCTTACGGGTTTATATTTTTATGACCTCTCAATATGCGATACCTGTTGACCCTTGTTCTTTACATGGAGGATTATTTATAAATTTTTAAATGTACGTCCTTTGATTGTTCTGCTGTTACGGTGAGTGGGAAGGTGGGCCCGTAAACCGGTTAACCACACCATTTGTTTGGCTTTTGTCAAATTAAATGACCGTCCTAAGTCGGTATCGTAATTGCACTACAATCAAATATTTTTGTAATGTGATATATGTTCTAGTATATTATTTATATTCATGTATTGTATAGCTCTATGGTGACTTCTGCCACATAACTGAGCCAGTAACTCCTCTTTTTTCTTTGCTATAACAACAAATCTCAATCCAGTTCTTGAATGGATGTCTGTTTGCTTTAACAACACATCTCAATCCAGTTCTTAAATAGATGTTTGTTTGCTATAACAACAAATCTCAATCCAGTTCTTAAATAGATGTTTGTTTGCTTTAACAACAAATCTCAATCCAGTTCTTGAATGGACGTTTGTTTGCTTTAACAACAAATCTCAATCCAGTTCTTAAATAGATATTGTCCTTTTATTCCATGTACTATCAGATATGGTTTACCCTTCGGGACTTCATTGTTTTTTACTTCTAATTTTAGTTCTTTTGTGCTAATTTTGTATGCCCTACGTTTCTATGATTTTCTGACCTCGCAATTGTTTTAATCCATCATTTATCATAAAAATGTTTTCCAATGTGATATACAGATAAAAGATAATTGAAGACGATTACTCATGATGTTTGCGCATTGCAAACGGCGCAAGCGGAAAAAGAACTCTGCATGAGGTTTCATGGACGATATTTTCTATGTCACAATAACAAGTATTGTGACGTGGTGTAAATAGAAGAGCGCATTACATTCCCCACATCAATACAGATCAAATGCAATCAAATAAAGAAACACATTTTCTCTAATTTATTTAAACGTCATATCTATCTATCTCATGCATTCTTCAAAATCAATTCAAAATATGAATCTTAACGTTAATTCTAGATAATTACATGATAAAACCCAACAATATGTTATTAATTTATTTTATTGGATAACCACCCAGTTGTACTATGGAATTTCGCACCCTACCAACATCCCTGAGAAGCGAAGGTTTGGTTTCTGTTTGATTTGTAATTTTTGTTTTATTTATTTATTTATTTGGGGGGGGGGGGGGGGGGGGGGACGGCATTTATACTATTGATAAGATAACGTTAAGTACATGGTGTCACATATAGGCATGGGGTTCATTTGGTTGCTCTTGGCTGCTTCAGAGCTAATTTTGGAATGTTTTCATATGAACTGGATAATGAAAGATCACCACATTGAAATAAAGGGTGCAAGCGAGAATATTTGAACAACATTTGGATGGCAGCTATTTATCGGGATGTTGTCTCTCTCTCATATCGCAAACATTATATTTGTCTATGCATCAAGTGAAAAGGTAATAACCCAACTGTAATACTCGTTTATGATGAATTTTTTTTTTATTAAAAAGTGAAAATTTCCTAAATTTATAGTTGAATTACCTTTACTTGCTTCTCATCTGAAATAGAATTTACCTATAAATAATTTCATTGATATAAGTATCTTTTTCAGATTATATAACTTTTCCCGATCTAAATCTCATCTTTTAAGACAAATTATAGAATAATTGGAACATGGTAATATGTTCTAAAACTGGAAGCAATAAATCCCTTGTTCTAATTTTGAACACAACTTTAAAATATTGACACCAATCCCCAAATATGTTACATTAAATCAATGTACAATTTAATTACTTTAGAAAAAAAAATAAAAATGTGAAATTCTTGATACTTGTAATATATGAGTGATCATCATAAGGATTTTGAATAAGGTGTGAAACTGTGAAGGTTATGTGTAATTAATGAAATCGAAATATTCTGAACAAACAGTGTACATTCATTAGTACTATAAAACTTTCTAAATAAATACCATTCATTATTTTACTTTTCAACACCAAGTATGTATTTCTGCTGGTGGGCGACATATTTCCGAAGATACATGTTACTCTGTACTTGTTCTTTCGATGATGTTTTCATTGACTGTCGCTCGGTATCTTACCACTGTACTCGTGTAAGGCAATCGTCAAAAATCGTGGAAATTTATCTCTATTATTAGGATACATCACTTGCGATGTTACAGAGTTGAACTTCCATTGCTCGTAAAAACACATTCAAATGATTTTCCATTGTTTATATATGGAGATCTCGGGGCATACTTCATATGTTTGAGGTTTGTTGGACTACTTTTTTATATTAAATGATACAAAGAAATTTAAAACCTGAGAGTACTTTTTCATTTTCTTCTCTATATTCTTCTTTTAATTCTTGATTTTTGACTACCCAATGATGATATGACAAAGTGCTTAGGCTTCATTTGTTTATGGTAAAACTGTCTAACTGTTTAACTGTCATTTTGTCATCTAATTTTGTTACATTACGTATAAGCAATATGTCTTCATAGAGTACTTTGTGTCCGAAGTGCAGACCGAACAACAGACCGAATTGCTATAAAATATGTATTCCAACATCCAAGTGCAAAACCATTTAAAATATCTTTACTAATTTTTTTAAATAGAATAAGAAAATTGAAGATCGACGTTTCAAGTCATTTGTTAAAGGTTAAAGAAAAGAAAACAAATCTTTTTTTCTAAAAGCCTTTAACTTGAGAACATAAATGGCTTTAAGATGTTATTTCTGTATGCCTTCACTGATTTAAATATTTTCAACTTTAAAGAAGTGACGGAAATTGAAACATCGTGCATTATACTGCAAAAAGATCAAACATTAACATTAAATTTCATTTGTCTGAATATGACACTATACACGATATTGTCCTTTTAGTTAATGGACTATGAGATATGGTTTACCCTTCGGTACTTCTTCATTTTTACTTTCTACATAGACATTTTGAAGACTCCTTCTGTTTTACTATTAACGATTATAGTACATGTATATAGTATCTAAAATTAAACGTTATGAAAACGTTGTGCTTCAAATACGGAAAGAATGGATTAGAAATGTACTCCCTAGTTTCCCTTCATATCCATTGTACATGCACAAATTTAGAGTTTAAATTTTTTTAGTTGTATCAAATCCTTAGTCACACGTGGTAAATGTAAAAGTATTCATGATACTATCATGCAATGGTGGTTTAATAGCAGGTGATTTTTGTTCCCAAGATCTTTTATGTGTTGTAGCATATTTCTTGTAAACAAAGACACGAACATGTATATATGCTTTGTTTTAATATACATAAATCATAAGATCATAACTACTTCCCCATTTGCTGCAAGCTCATGTTGCCGAATCTATAAACAAGTGACTATATATACAGATTTATAGCAGCAAATGCCTGCGTTTGCGATACGATACACACTCTTCTAAAGAAAGTGCCCGAGAGCCAGAGAAAATATCCCATATATGCAACACTGGAGGCTGCCACTATAGCTTTGTTAAAATTTCGTCCTGAGAGCAAGGCCCCTTGCCACGAAACTACTCTCACAAGGATATATTGAGGAACGTTTGAAATTGTCACTGAGAGAGTTCTATGGTCGATATAGGTATCTAGTGCAATTTCAGATTCCACTTTCAAAAATGTTAATCGATATTTTTGGGACCTGACCATATAAACTAACCATCTGAACTTCTTGACTATACTTGATTTGACATAATACGTATATATAAAGGCATTTGTTCACGTGCAAAATACCCGATGCCGACTTTTCAGTTAACCAACATTTAATGCCTTGAATAGGAAAATTTGACTTTGTTCTTGTCTCCTGCATGTGTTCATAGATATATTTATGTATTTACTTCCTAGACTTGAAAAGTTGTTGCAGGACTTTTGCGACGGGTGATGCATTAGTATTATTAAAGAAGTTTGTTAACTTTAATAAAGGTACAAATGTATCACAACGCTCACCAACCCATGATCAAAATAAAGCTGGCAATTTCGTTGCAGAGCGTACTTATTAATTCAGAGAATTGACGAAACCCGGTAAAATACGCACTTATAATGAATTATCATTATTCCATTATTTATTTTGCTGTCACTTTCTCTATTGGTGTGTACTGTGCAGATAACATGCTTACATGCTTTTTTTATTATGCAACATACCTGCCTATCTGTGATAAATTGGAAAATCGCCATAGGCCATTATACAAATTATTTGAATTTTTGTGTCAAATTGAAGGTGACACAATTCCGTCGTAAATCAATAAGACTCGATTTTCACTATTCGTGTTGGATTTTTATAGAGCACATTGATTTTTCATAGAACATTGACAATTGGAACAAGGTATCTGCTATTTTATGAGGCGTAAAATCCCACGTAATTTCCGGAAGCTTGAAATGCAAATTGATGTCATTTACAATAAGCAATGTCATTGCAAGAAGGAACATCAATCAATACAAAGGTAAAAATAATTTAGAAAACCATTTTCATCGTTTATCCAAATGTCATTTATTAGTTGGGTTTTTTGTTTTTTGTTTTTTGTTGTTTGTTTCTTTGTTTGTTTGTTTGTTTTTTTTTTTTTTTTTTTTTTTTATTTATTTGTTTAGTTTTTTTTTTTTTTTTTCTTATATGGCTTACTCTTTGAAAAGACCACAATTTCAGTATGCAAAAAAAAAAATGTCACAAATGTGTATATTATTATTTATTTTTTAAATATTGTTCGAATATAATAAATATACTGTTTATTGAAATTTTAATATTACCCAAATATAAATGATATGGTCCGTTTGATAAATAATCCAAACGTAACCATGAACAATCATGTGTCTTCTATAGTAAAATAGCTTCATTCTTTTCCCTGCATATATATATATATATATATATATATATATATATATATATATATATATATATATATATATATATATATATATATGTATATATATATATGTATATATATATATATATATATATATGTATATATATATATATATATATATATGTATATATATATAATATATATATATATATATATATATATATATATATATATATATATATATATATATATATGTATATATATATATGTATATATATATATATATACGTCGTATAACATTAGATAAATATTTATACCTTTAATATTAAACTAATAGTTATACCCTCAGTATTACGTAACTGCAACAACCTTAACATTAGGAAAATAATTCTTCCCTTACCATTAGACACTGAATATTTGACAGTTATATACCTTACCATTAGACACTGAACATTAGACAAATAGTTCTTCCTTTACCATTAGATACTAAAGATTAGAGAGTTATACACCTTACCATTTGGCATTGACAATTAGACGAATAGTTATACCCTTACCATTAGACGCTGAGTATTAGACAAAGAGTTATACCCTTTCCATTAGACACTGAATATAAGAGAGTTATACACCTTACCATTAAACACTGAACATTAGACAAATAGTTATACCCTTACCATTAGACATTGAACATTAGACAAATAGTTATATACCTTACCATTAGACATTGAACATTAGACAAATAGTTATATACCTTACCATTAGACATTGAACATTAGACAAATAGTTATACCCTTACCATTAGACATTGAACATTAGACAAATAGTTATACACCATACCATTAGACACTGAACATTAGACAAATAGTTATACACCATACCATTAGACATTGAACATTAGACAAATAGTTATATACCTTACCATTAGACACTGAATATTGGACAAATAGTTATATACCTTACCATTAGACATTGAACATTAGACAAATAGTTATACACCTTACCATTAGACACTAAACATTACACAAATAGTTATACCCTTACCATTAGACACTGAACACTAGACAAATAGTTATACCCTTACCATTAGACATTGAACATTAGACAAATAGTTATACACTTACCATTAGACACTGAACATTGGACAAATAGTTATACTCTTACCATACGACACTGAACATTAGATGAATAGTTATACACTAACCATTAGACATTGATCATTAGACAAATAGACACTGAAAATTAGACAGTTATACACCTACCCATTAGACACTGAACATTAGACAAATAGTTATACCCTTACCATTAGACAATGAACATTAGACAAATAGTTTTATCCCTTCCCATTAGACGCTGAATATTAGTTATACACCTACTCATTAGACACTGAATATTAGACAAATAAATACCCCCTCAATGGTAGACCATTACACAAGTTGTGATACCATGAATACTAGAGAAAAAAGAGAAGGCAGAAGATATCTGACAAAGCTGTATGACACAAATCACCATGGACATGATAATAGTAGTATGTACACGGAAAAACGACATAAAAATATTCGATTGTGCTGCGGTTACGATATCGACTTAGGACGGTCAATTGTATTGGATACCGTTAACATAAGACAATTAGCTGTACATGTATCTTTAACATTAGACAGCAGTTTAACCCTAAACATTAACAAATAGCTACACCATATGTATTGGATGAATAATAATAATACCCTTACGATAGACATATATGTTCACCCTTAATATTTGATAAGTAGTTATACACTGAATATTAGATAACCAGTTATATTCTGCATATTAGATAACCGGTTATTCCCTGAATATTAGATAACCAGTTATACCCTGAATATTAAATAACCAGTTATACCCTGAATATTAGATAACCAGTTATTCTCTGAATATAGGATAACCAGATATTCTCTGAATATTAGATAACCAGTTATACCCTGAATAAAAGATAACCAGTTATTCCCTGAATATTAGATAACCAGTTATTCTCTGAATATTAGATAATCAGTTATACCATGAATATTAGATAACCAGTAATACCCTGAATATTAGATAACCAGTTATACCCTGAATATTAGATAACCAGTTATACCCTGAATATTAGATAACCAGTTATACCCTGAATATTAGATAACCTGTTATACCCTGAATATTAAATAACCAGTTATACCCTGAATATTAGATAACCAGTTATACCCTAAATATTGAATAACCAGTTATACCCTGAATGTTAGATAACCAGTTATACCATGAATATTAGATAACCAGTTTTTCTGTGAATATTAGATAACCAGTTATACCCTGAATATTAGATAACCAGTTATTCCCTGAATATTAAATAACCAGTTATAACCTGAATATTAGATAACCAGTTATACCCTAAATATTAAATAACCAATTATACCATGAATGTTAGATAACCAGTTATACCATGAATATTAGATAACCAGTTTTTCTGTGAATATTAGATAACCAGTTATACCCTGAATATTAGATAACCAGTTATACCCTGAATATTAGATAACCATAAATTATTCTTAACATACCATACATAATTATACTATTAAGAGTAGACAAAATAATTTTACCCTACACATTTGAAAAAATCGAAGGTGTACATGAATAAAATATATGAACTCACGCCGCCAGGGTATTTATCTGTTGTAATATTTTGAAAATGTTGTTTTTATAATTATTTACTTACATTGTTATATAAGCATGACAAACTTACGTAATGTATAAACTTACATATACATCCAAATCATAAATTTTTCAAACATCGTTTTACAATATACTGAGTGCCAATAAATGTGTTTTACCATTGCAGATATCGATGCATACATACCTGTGCTTTGCGTTACTTTGTACCAGTGAGATAAATACTTGTTCGAGGACAGTTTATACATCATTATTTTTATTCTTCATCCCGTTTTTATATTCTAATTACACTTGCAATTTGACTTGCATTGACGCAGATCGTATCCATCAATTATATATAGAAACAAAATTAAAGCCCCTGTAAAAAGTCCATGTGGTTTTAACAAAAAAATCTAAATACCCAATGGAATCTGAGCACGAAATAACAATATTGCCCGATGGCGTACATCTATCATTATAGATTCTATTATTTTGAAGCATGCACTGTTTCACCTCCATTAGGTGCAGCGCATTAAATCTCACTATGAAAAGCGATAAATTAATTTTTGAAGCAATGACATTTATTTATGTTTTCTCGATATACCTGGTCAAAATACTGAAAACATTCTGTCAATTTGCTTTCGAATTAATTGAAGCAGACCCGATAGCAACCAAAGGGCATATATTGTTGTTTTCATTTTTAATAGACTTTAAACATATGCATTTTATTTAATATCTTATCCTCCTTGTTACATATTGAACGGAGAGACTTGATATAAAATTAAGAGATCCATATGTCTATCACTGATGTAATTTCAACTACATTCACACACAGGTTAAGTTTCATAACAAGGACCAGTCACTTGCATTATCTTTTTCTCCCCCCCCCCCCCCCTGGATAATTACATCAAAATATAAAAACACTGCACTGCACTTAAAACGCGATTTATATTGGCCTATTTCTGTTTCTGGATTTGTCCAATGTGCACTTTTTGTTTTAGAATTGTCCTGTGAGATATTAAGATTTATAAGGATTAAATTGAAATATTCATAATGACTAAGTGTTAAGTTTTTGTCTTTAATGGGAAACATAGTTCCTTGTATCAATAAATGATTAGTCGACGATTAGTGCCATCAACATGACTATGCAGAGTTATTACTTTACAACACTTATATATTATTTAAAATATATTATATATTACTTGATAAAAGAATGATTGTTTCAAACAGACACATTCTTATTGATATTCAAAAGATGAAAATCCATCAAAAATAAAATACTCCATATGTCCTTAAACAATCTTGACGATCACATGATTTGTAAATTGTTTTTTCTTAATTCATTTTCTTGTTATCAATAGATCCCTCACTAGATTATATAGTGTTACTATCACTATATACTAAATGGATTCTTTCCCTCCAATATAAAAAATACCACTCACCATACAAGCGTTGATTACTATCCCGTATTGGATTCAGACTAACTAGTTAGCAAACGTTCTCACTTTTATATATCATACACAACGTATAGGTGAGCAGAACAAGTCGCGCTTTTCTCCAATCCTTTCATTATATACAGGACGTCGATACCGGATACAGTATAAATTGATTACTTTGCTCTTTGTATCATTCTTATATGTCAGATAAGGTATCTAAAACACAAAATTTCCTGACTAAGCATTGCAAGACGAAAACATATGGGTGTATCTGATCATCGAATTCAAGCATGTAAATGATAAAACAAATTGTATGATTGAATACTCGTGATTTAAATCACGTCATGAGATATCGAGTACCTGCAAAGAAACCACCTGCTTTGACCATCAAATATCAATAAAAGTATTTACTGTTTTATTGTTGAATACGGTCAATACATTTACTCAAACTGATTTCATGGTAAAAATCCCTTAGTATTTTCAATATTTACTTCTTTCAATGAAAGGGACAATACATCGATTTTATGAGTTCATGATTAGGTAATTTGGATAATGGTACTGCTTTCAAAAAGTTCCGAAACCAACATTAATAGTAACGACACACACAATAAGATATCGGACAGCATTTAGGCTTAAAAAATATCTAACACTACCAAAAAAAAAAAAAAAAAAAACATCTAACACTACCAAAAACAAAAAACTAGTGATATCTTCTGCTATTAAATTCAAATTGTACATTTAACATTTAAATATCAGCTTTGCACTTTAAATGAAATAAACACCTTTGTGTTTCATGTTCATGCTAAATTGTCTATTGACTGTGAGTATAATATTCTGTTATTTCTATGATTTATATAGCCTTCTTAATTCTTATTAATTAATTCCTTGAAGTGATTAACTCTCGTGCTCTAGAGAATTAGCAATATTCACCGGATGAATATCTCTGTGTACTTCTGGTTAGAGGAAGATGGGAAACTTTATGGTCAGAAAGACCATCTTTACACCGAAATTTCTTTTCATAATGTTTGTATGTTTCATAATGTATTGTAATCATTTATCCTACTTATTTATTGGTCTTTTTAAATCAAAACGGAAAGAGATTTAATCAAAGAATGCTAAGAATATTTATCCCAATGACGTCTTGTTTATGCTTCTATCCATTATGACGACGGCAAATGTGACTGCCATCATGGCTTATGCCGAAGCATTAATCAGCAACCACTAATTCTATAGATAAACAATATCATTAATGAAATCCTTAGTAACGTTGATGGTTGGCGACTTGGATACAATGCCCTATAAGGTGGCAGCGTATTTGTACATCTAGGGTAATACTTTCAAGACACGTGAATATTTGCGTATCTTGCAGAGTTTAAGAAGAATCACGTGGTTACATCATCAAGTTTTACATTAGTTGGTGATCTTTTGTTGGTAATAAATACGTTTATATTGAAATGTTGCATGTATGTATTAACTTATCGAACGAAATCAACGTATAAAAATGCATCTCGAAGAGCCAAGTAGTACAAAGGGTGATGGCTTGGCACACAGTGAAATTCTTGTTTTAGCATATCAGATTCACTTAAATACGGGTGTTCATGTTTATTGGCAGAATGTATACTATAGATATTATTTTGGTCTCATATAAATGACAGTGACTCGCCATAAATAACATACTGAGAGGCAATTACTAGTTAGCTTTATTTTATTTTACTGAATTGACATAATAATGTAACTTTTACCGTTAATATTTAATGCGCCTACGAGTTAAATACATGTGTTTTTGAAAAATAAACCGATTGCGAACAGTCCCCAAAGAATTCTTACTCTTTCATGACACTTAATCCCAGCTCTGACACTTCCAGCACCAGATCCTAGTCTGGTTCTATTAGGGGATCTTGGCACTATATACCACTTCTGATCCTTCTAGGGATTAATCGCACTTGATCCCACTGGTCCTTTTAGTGGACCATGGCACCCTGTACCCACTCTAGTCCTTCTAGGGGTTCATGGCAACTGATTCGACCCCTGGTCTCTCTATGGGGTCCATGACTCCGATCCCTCCTCTCGACCTTCTAGTGCTCTATGGCACCTGCACTACATCTGCTTGTTCTGGGGGTTCACAGCACCTGAATCTACCTTTGATTCTTCTACAGGTTTATTGCACTTGATCCTATCGTTGGTCCTCCAAGAGTTCCATGGCACTTACTTCTGCCTCTGGTCCTGCTAGAGTTCTACGCTAGCTGATCACACCTCCAGTCCTTTTAGGGATCCATGGTACCTGATCCATACACTGGTCTTTTTATGAGTCTTGCATCTCCTGTTCATCTAGTGGTCCAGGGTACCTGATACCACCACTGGTCCTTCTAGGGGTCTATGTCACCGGATCATACATCTGGCTCGATTAATGGCAACTCATTCCACCTCTGGGCCTTCTAAGGGTCCATGGCGTCTGATCCCATCTCTTAACCTTTTGAGTTTCACAGCACCCAATTCGATCTCTGGTCTTTCCAGGGGTCTTTCTCACCTGATCCCACCTCTTGTCCTTCCAGGGGCCCATAGCACCGGATTTAACCTCATACTCTCGTGGGCTCCATGGCCCCCGGTTTCACTTTTTGACTTTTTAAACGCCTCTAGCACTTGACCCCACATCTGGTCTTTCCAGGGGTTCATGACACCTAATCCAACCTCCGGTCCTTTTGACGGAGTCGATGTTACCTGATCCCAACACAGATCCTTCTGGGGTTGAAGGTACATGATCCTACGTCAGGTCCCTCTAAAGGTCCATGACACCTGATCCCACCTTTAGAACTCTTAGGGTTCCATGACATTTGATCACACCTTTGAACTTTTGAAAGGTTCATGACATGCAAATCGACCTCTGGTCCTTCCAGCTGTCCTTGACACCTGATCCCACTTCTAATCTTTCCATGGGGTCCATGACACCCGATCCCACATTTGAATCATATAGAGGTCCATGATACCTACTCCAAACTCTGGTCCTTCCATGGGCTGGAAATTATTTTGTTTTCTTTACGACTGTACATCAATTTACTATCAGATATTTGCGGGACTGACATTGCGAGTGGCAGATTATAACGTTTCCCGTAAAGTTTTTGACTTCATAATTTGTTATTTATTGTGTTTTACATCATTTTGTAGAAATGGTGAAGATTTTACCACTCAAAACCTCAGTCCCACAGTGAACATGAAAGGGTCTGTATATACAAGCAAACAGAAAAAAAAAAATAAAAAGGATACGTGTTTAGAATAATATAAATGTTTTTCTTATAAATTTTTCTTCTATAAATTACTTACTAACTCCGTTAAAGTATAATGTTTCATTTTTCCCAGGGTCCAAAAATGTCCAGGTTATCTATTATACCCTTCCACAAAACGCAATTTTTCATTGTGATGACGTCTTTCAAGGTCCGACAGAACTCCGACAAACAGGGCATTTATTTATGACGCAATAAAAAACAATTAGAATCGTCTGAATGTCACGCTCTTTTACGAAGCGTGGAAGGGTGAATTAAGTCACGTTCGATGTTTGCATAACTTAGAATATGTTGTCTTTCGTAAGTTAGTACCTTCTATAAATCATGATGCGGAATTCTTGCCATCATTGATAACTTGTCAATACTACAGGATAATGATTCCTTTATGTGAAAAGTGGAATTTAAATGTAACAGCCTACAAGAAGGTCTGCATCGTGCCATTCTCATTTTGCTTGTAGTTCCCTGTTCATCCGCTTCACATAGATGTGTAAAGGACTGCAACACACAGACTCTCTCTCTCTCTCTCTCCCTCCCTCTCTCTCTCTCTCTCTCTCTCTCTCTCTCTCTCTGATCATTTATAAACACATTGTATGTAATGTTCAACTTTATGAAATAATGTCGAATGATGTATTAATGTAATGTTAAAATTGATAATAGATTTCTGTTCATGAGACAATAGATTTCTGTTCATGAGATAATAGATTTCTGTTCATGAGATAATTTTGTTTAGAAAACGTATGTTGTCAGATATTTCTAAGCGCTAAGCTAGCTATATGTGCGTCTGAATTGAAACACCTTCCCATTCCCCTCCCCCTTTCTCACAAAATGTGATTAGCATTATTACTGAACAGTCATCCTAGAAGGATGCGCGATTAGAAAATACTGCGGCAGTGTTTATCTTGACATAGCTTATGCCTTGATGGATTTTCATGGCAGTGATAACTCCAGCTGTATTTTATACAATACAGAGAAAATAAGCAATTTTATAGTTACTATTAAGTTCTCAAAAGTTAACAGGGTATGTTAAAGTTACCTAATCTTGGAAGTTCCTAAATATTTTAAAGAATTTTTTAGAATACGACAAACACAGAAAATAGGGTTACACTTTCTGCCAAAGTCTATCAGTCATTATGAGGTTAATAGCAACATTTTAACAGCAAGACCTGAAGAGAGAAAAAACAAACAAACAAACACCAAATATATAACCGATTGATTCATATCAGAGGCGGATCCAAGATTTCCAAAACGGGGGGCCCACGCATATATTATCCAAACTACTTATCCATTTTTGGTGCCAAATCAGGATTTTTAGTAATAGATATGTGGCGAAAAGGAGGGAGAGCTCTAAATCCGCCACTGCATATGATTTGTTATATAGGAAAGGAACTATATACTCTTCTTGCTCGCGAGAATTAACATTCTACTAGACTTGACTAACGAGCATGACCACTCTACTAGACTTGACTAACGAGCATGACCACTCTACTAGAGTTGACTAACGGGCATGACCACTCTACTCGACATAACATACAAGCATTAACACTTTCCTCGACATGATACACGATCATCAACATTCTCCTCGACATGATACACGATCATCAACATTCTCCTCGACATAATACACGATCATCAACATTCTCCTCGACATGATACACGATCATCAACATTCTCTTCCACATGATACACGATCATCAACATTCTCCTCCACATGATACACGATCATCAACATTCTCCTCCACATGATACTGTATACGAGCTTCAACATTCTCCTCCACATGATACTGTATACGAGCTTCAACATTCTCCTCGCTATGATATACGAGTATCAATGCTCTCCTCGACATGATGCACCAGCATCAACATTCTCCTCGACATAACATACCAGCATCAAAACTTTCCTCGACATGATATACGAGCATCAACACTCTACTCGACATTACATATGAACATTTACACTCTACGCGACATGATACATGAGCATCAACACTCTACTCGACATGATACACGAGCATCAACACTTTACTTGACATGATATACGAGCATCAACATTCTCCTCGACATGATACACGATCATCAACATTCTCCTCGACATGATACACGATCATCAACATTCTCCTCGACATGATACACGATCATCAACATTCTCTTCCACATGATACACGATCATCAACATTCTCCTCCACATGATACACGATCATCAACATTCTCCTCCACATGATACTGTATACGAGCTTCAACATTCTCCTCGCTATGATATACGAGTATCAATGCTCTCCTCGACATGATGCACCAGCATCAACATTCTCCTCGACATAACATACCAGCATCAAAACTTTCCTCGACATGATATACGAGCATCAACACTCTACTCGACATTACATATGAACATTTACACTCTACGCGACATGATACATGAGCATCAACACTCTACTCGACATGATACACGAGCATCAACACTTTACTTGACATGATATACGAGCATCAACACTCTCCTCGACTTGACACAAGAGCATCAATGCTCTCCTCGTCATGATACACGAGAATCAACACTGCACTCGACTAGACACACGAGCATCAACCCTCTACTCGACATAATATACAAACATCAACACTTTCCTCGACATGATACACGAGCATCAACATTCTCCTCCACATGATACACGGGAATCATCATTCTACTCGACATGAACCACAAGCATCATCACTCTACCTGACATGGTACAAGAGCATCAACACTCTACTCGACATAACATACGAGCATCAACACTCTCCTGGACATGATACACAAGCATTAACATTCTCCTCGACACGGTACACGAGCATTAACATTCTCCTCGACATGAAACTTGAGCATCAACATTCTCCTTGACATGATACTCGAGCATCAACATTCTCCTCGACATGATACAGGAGAATCAACATTCTCCTCGACATGATACAAGAGAATCAACATTCTGCTCGACTTGAGACACGAGTATCAACACTCTACCTGACATGATACACGAGAATCAATACTCTACTCGACATACCATACGAGCAACAACACTCTACTCGACATAATGTTACAGAATCAACACTCTTCTCGACAAGATACACGAGCATCGACACTCTACTCGATATGACATACGAGCAACAAAAACTCTACTCGATGTGAAACACGAGCAAGAACACTCTTCTCGACTTAACACACGAAAATCAACGCTCTACTCGACATGATACACGAAAATCAACATTCTACTCGACTTGACACACAAACATCAACAATTTACTCGACTTAATACACGCTTATCAACACTTTACTCGACTTAATATACGAGCATCAACACTCTTCTCGACATGATGCACGAGAACCAACACTCTACTGGACATGGCACACGAGCATCAACACTTTTCTCGACTTAACACTCGAGAATCAACGCTCTACTCGACATGACGAATGAGCATCAATACTCTCATCGTCATAATACCATGATACACGAGAATCAACACTCTTCTCGACTTGACACACGATTATCAACACTTTACTCGACATAATATACGAGCATCAACACTCTACTCGACATAATATACGAGCATCAACACTCTACTCAACATGATGCACGAGCATCGACACTCTACTCGACATGATACACGAGCAACACCACTCTACGCGACATGTCACACGAGCAACAACACTCTACTCGACTGAATACACGAGACTCAACGCTCTACTTGACATGATACAAGAACATCAATACTCTACTAGACATGATACACGAGCATCAACACTCTACTCGACATAACACACGATCATCAACATTCTACTCGGCATGATATTCGAGCATCAACACTCTACTCGACATGATACACGAGCATCAACACTCTATTCCACTTGACACACGAGCACCAACCCTCTGTTCATGACACAAACGAATTAACACGCTTATCCACATGATACAAGAGCTTCAACGCTCTACTCGACATGTTGGAAGCTGACCTGATATGAAAATCAAATATGAGTTTGACCCGTTTATAACAAAGTTACTGTCAGGTAAACTGGTAATGAAAAGCACCTGCGCTTTGCAAGTCGGTCTCTATTTCTACTATACTATGTAAATATTTGCACATGAATGCAACATTAATATGATACTCTGAAATAGATAGAATTTTATTGCCATATTGATTCCAGTTTTCATCTGCATAAACAATGTAATTGTGTTTTGATGAATCATTTTATTCTGTAGTCGTGAATGCAGTGCTGATCACCCAATACACTCAGTTGTAAGTAGTGCTCTATCATCTATTACTGTACTGGAATTAATTAAATTTCCTTTGAAGTATTTGGGTCTATTTTACAATTTGGCATGTGGTTGAAATCATTTATGAAAATAATGTTAAATATTGTTTATTCTAATAATGATAATAATATATCGAAATTATTATATTTTCTTGATTAAAGTGTGTAATGCTATATTTATTTATATGCATCTTCAAAATCTTCTGGTTTTTTTTCCAGACAGATCGAAGTGATAGCATAGATTGTACAAAGTTTCCACATATTATAAAGTTAAAGTCGAAACTACGCTCAGATAAATTAAATATATTATAAAAAGTTATAGCTATGTGTGGTCATTTCCTCATTATAGATTGCATATCAATCCTTAACAACCCGAATATTGATGTTTTATCGTTAACAAAAATAGTATTTTGAAAGGTTATTCGGTGATCATTCGAAATACTGAACTCAAACATGAAACATGCTCACAATTGATTTACTGCAGTTTTCCCAAGCATGTATAGCCAGATGTACGTTGCACTATTACTGTATAGGCCGTTATCACACATTATAGTCAGAGATACCTACTTCGACTTCTCCATATATAAATACATATGGAATTCACACGATTTGACTCTTTCTACGGGGTATATGTGACGGGTGTTGCTAGCAAGCAGGAGATGCTCACTCTCAACGGGCACCTGATCTCACTCCATCACAGGGGTTCACATATGCTCTTCAAGTAGACATATTTTGTTATTTTCCATTTGTTTTTCATTTTCACTGATTTTGTATGTCCTCTGGTTTCATGATTCTTGGACTCGTAGTTGGGATTTATCCATCATCTTTACATTGGATTTATCCATCATCTTTACATAACTAGATACTGGAAGTTAAAGTATTGACTATATCTGTTTACTCCAAAAATAAAAATACAAAAGATGATGTAGATTAATCAAACAATAATTTGTGTGACTAAATTGCATTGAATGTTCTTTGCTAAAGTCTGATATCATTAGTAAACAACGAAGAAGTACTGAAGGATTAAAGACATCTCTCGAATTCCATTGAATAAAAGGGCAATGTCATATACACACAAATGTGAACAATTCAACTGATGCGAGACCGGGTGCTCAGGACGAGTATGCGTCCCGTCCCCTGTTTGCATGCAACACCCGTCGCAAAAAACCTGCAAAAGTTGTTCAAGTTCAGGAAGTAAATATATCCTCAGGGACTTTAAAAACGCCTATATGATTTTTTTTCATATAAAAAACATAAATGTATTGAAAATAAATCGATTTGAATATCTGCTTGATATTGTGTGATTGCGGTAACTTTCATGCTATCGGCGAGACAAATCACTCAACCATAACGTAATACTGCTCACCCTTGCCCTTTTCAAAAAGTACTCGACCACGTGCTTTATACTGAGTCAATTTCTACAGAAATAATGTATACTGGTACCTAGTGCCTTTATCTCTCTTGATTTCAAACTTTGCTTCATTACAACTAACGCGTGAAATGCAACAGAGGTATGCTGTTCTTGGCCTTGTAAATCAAGGTATCATCGCAGGACGCTTCAACGTCCATTTGTCTACAATAACGAGACTTGTAAGGAAGTATCGAACCACAGGAATTGTTAAGGATCTTCCTCGAAGTGGTAAGCCACCCGTAACGACAAGACCTCAAAGAAAAAAGAGGAGTTACTGGCTCAGTTATGTGGCAGAAGTCACCATAGAGCTATATAAGACGTTTTCATAAGGCAATGTCATCTACGTGACAGGTTTGCGACAACCGTAAGCACGTCAAGAGCTGTGATAGGTCGTCACGGTAGGCAAATCCACCCCAGGACAATACGCCGACGATTGAAAGAGCAAGGTTTGCTATGCCGTCGCCCATTGAAAGGCTTGATCCTAACGCCACCGAAGAAATCGTCTGACCTGGTCCCGGAACATGCTTGCTAATCGACTTAATTGGCATGGCGTAGTGTTCAGCGACGAATCAAGATTCAATTTGTCCATGGCTGACCGAAGAGCCATTTATAGGAGACGCAATGAGCGTATTGCCGCAAACTGCATAATTGAGTGTGACAAATTTGGCGGTGGTGGCGTCATGGTTTGGGGAACGATCAAAGAACATGTCAAGTCATAACTGGTTATTTGAGGAACACTCTTACCGCGAGGCGCTACATCGATGACGTTTTACAACCTTAGCTCCTTCCATTAATTCAACGTCATCAAACTGTCAACAATCCGTTGACGTTTCAACAAGACAACGCACGTCCGTACAAGGCTAGAGTCACCTTAAACTTTCCAAAACATCCAGGGAATTAATGTAATGGATTTTCCAGCACGTTCACCCGACCTCAATTCTATAGAGCACATGTGGGATGAGTTAGGAAGACGCTTACATAAACGTCACCGTCAACCAAGAACTGTGGATGAGTTGGCACGTGCTCTTCAAGAAGAGTGGAATAATATTCCTATGAGAAAAATTCGAATTTAATGTCAATCCATGCGGTCCAGATTGCGTGCATGCGTTAAAGCAAATGGGGGGAGGGCATACTCGTTACTAAACAAAACACATGAAATTTTGGACGTAGTATACATAATTGATGAAATCAAATCATTTTTAAAAGAAACGTGTGATAGTATCAATCATATTGTCAAATATAATTCAAATTTTCGAAATAAATCAAGTTTGATACTATTATTTTACCCTAGTTGTTGATTAAACTATATTGATATTAGACAGGTGTTTTTAAAGTCCCTGAGTTTATAAACATACATACATAAGGGTATGAGGGAGACATTGACAGTAAATCAAATCCCATTCGTAGTAAATGCATCTGAATTGAATTCCCGATGTCGGAAATGCATGTGAACAAATGTTTGTATGCATGCATATGATGTCAAATCAAATACAGTCTAATTGCACAAGATGGTTAGTTTGTATGATCAGTTCCCAAAATGCCGGAGACTTTGGAATTGACACTATATATTACATATAAATATTACTTATATGGATTCGGCGTAGCTTGATCGGTAAGATGCTTGTCTATTGACCGAGTCCCGCCTGCAGCTTTCGGCATCCTGTCATTCTGATAGGGCAAGTTACATATGATGTATCGTTGTCTGACATGTTGACATACTTATTTATATTATATTACAGTAACTAAACCATCTGTATTACCTATACTATACAGCAGTATTCTTACTGCTTATGACATATACCCATTTTGACTACGTCTGTGCCGTTTCCTAATTCTGTGACAGCGAATAATACTTTTTCGCTTATACTTATGGCATCACGACGGGTATGACCAGTCGGCAGGGGATGCTTACTCCTCAATGACACCTGATCCCACCTCTGTTTTGACAGAGGTTCGTGATTGCTAATATTTTATTTACATATATTGTCGTGTTTCTCCGACTTCAAGTTGTGGATATCGGGCAATATCTTTGATTTGTACTTACACCGAGACCCCGTGTCACAGTAGACGTCACATACTAAAGATCCTTCGCTGCTTTTGATCGATTGATTCCAAAGGTCTATATTTCTGTGTATTGCACCAGGTATATACCGTCACTATATAAATGCTTTAATGTTGGTGTGACGTAAGTGAAGAAGAAACAAACACACAAAAAATCTGACAAACAAAAATAAAACCCTATCTTCTCTCAGACTAGCAGAGCACGGTTTATCATGTTGATGTTGCATACATTTTATATCATTATGTGTTTTACAATACCTTACGTGTTTATATTTTTATGACCTCTCAATATGCGATACCTGTTGACCCTTGTTCTTTACACGGAGGATTATTTATTAATTTTTAAATGTACGTCCTTTGGTTGTTCTGCTGTTATGGTGAGTGGGAAGGTGGGCCCGTAAACTGGTTAACCACACCATATGTTGGGCTTTTGTCAAATTAAATGACCGTCCTAAGTCGGTATCGTAATTGCACTACAATCAAATATTTTTGTAATGTGTTATATGTGCTAGTATATTATTGATATTCATGTATTGTATAGCTCCATGGTGACTTCTGCCACATTACTGAGCCAGTAACTCCTCTTTTTTTTTAAGGTCAATACGGGAATCTGGTGCAATTTGAGATCCTCTTTTCAAACTGTTAACCAACATTTTTGTATTTGATCACACCAACTAATTATCTTGAACTTTTTTTTTACTATACTTGATATGACAACATATGTATACACATAGACATTTATTCACGTGCATTTTCAACACCAGAATTTCAATTCAACAGCATTTCATACCATGATACCATGAAGGGAATAATGTGATTTAGTGTTCTTGTCTCCTTCATGTGCTTATGTATATACATAAATATATGTATTTACTTCCTGAACTTCAAGAGTTGTTGCAGAACTTTTGCGACGGGTGTTATATGCAATTCCCGGGCACCTGATCTGACCTCAGTTTAATTCGTGTTCGCATTTGTCTGCATATGGGATTGACAGGATATGGTGAGATGTTGATGAACCCTCGGCACTTTTTCGTTGCTCCGTTTTTATACAATTGTACATAAGGATGAAAACTGATCTCAGATGCAGTTACTATATATTTAAGCCTTTTGTTTTAAAATTCGCAAACGTTTCTTGTAAAGTACCATTTATACTACATACATTTCAAAAATGGTACTGGTAACGAGATGCTGTCCTTGAAGATGTGTAATACGTGTACATAATTTGGATATTCACAGATTCGGCCTTCAGAGAAGGCGTAATCTGTGTAAATATACGACGGTTTTATTCCAAGGGCCAAATGACTGTCCACTAAGTTGCTCATGCAGGGATATGTTAAAGAACGTCTGAAATCGTCACTGAGGAAGTTCTACGGTCGCTATGGGAATCTTGTACGAAAATATGGTGTGCCTCTTTCTAGAATGATTGATAATATTCTGGAATGTGACTAAATGACCTGTTCAGTGAACACCAAATATGAGTTTTGTACTTTCATATGTACAATTAGGAAACCAAACCTCTTGATTTTGACATGCTTCATAAGAACTGCTGTGACGGGTGATGCATGCAAACAGGAGACGCTTACTCTCTCCGGTCACCTGGTGTCATCTCGGAATTTTTCAGTATTTCGGGGTTCACATCAGTTCCTTTTGGAAACTTACATGATTTTGTACAGATGGGTGCAGTCCTAACATAACATACATGTTAACGCGAAAAGCGGTCGCGAGGACTGCTCTAGCACACGTGCTAGGACTGCTCGACCGAACGCGCGTGCGCTCCTTGCGTTAACGCGGTAGGGAATTCGCGTTAACGCGATTTATTCCCGCGTGCGCTCGGTCCAGTCGCACGTTCACGTGTCTATATTTGTAATTCTCTATGCAGTACGGATGGAGAAAATAAAACGGATCTAATTAAATTACCGCGAATGTCGCCATAAAAACGTGTATTAAATGAAATGATGAAATGACACCCTGCATTAAGGATTTCATATGTAATATAACAAAGGAAATTATCGCGTAGACATGCAATAAGGTATTTATGAAAAAAACTTCGTCAGTTTATACTAGCATGATTACTTTCTAATTTCATTTATTTACTTATTTTTAATTAGTTTATTTATGTATATATATATTATTTGTTTATTAATTTATAATTAGTTTATTCTTGTATTTACATACATTTTTTTATTTATGTAAATATTATTATTATTTTTAATTAAGCTATCTTCTATAATATATGAATATAATAATTATCATCGTTATTACTATCTTTATTAATTTTTATTTCATTATTATTATTATTATTATTATTATTATTATTATTATTATTATTATTATTGTTGTTGTTGTTGTTGTTGTTATTATTATTATTATTATTATTATTATTATTTTCCTAAAATAATAATACTTTTCATTAAAGTCAATGTTCGGAAATTGCGTTCAATATTTCTGAAATTCATCCCTCAACTCGGAAGGGTTTTATTTAATTCTAAATATTTTACTTACCCATTAATATGTTTTTAAATTTAAATATACAATGTATATATCGATTCTCCTTCAAATCCTTCTGTATGAACATGTTAATACAAGTTTTAAGCTGTAAGCAAGCGAACGAGGCTGTCAAGAACGTTCACGCGGCAGTCAAGCGCGTTAACGCGGCAGTCAAGCGCGTTCACGCGGTCTCGAAATTAAGTTCACGTGGAAATCTGCGTTAACGCAAACGCGTGTGCCCAGCAGTCCTGAGCGCACGAGGAAAGCAAACTTCACGTTAACGCGACGTTAACATAATGTTATGTTAGGACTGCACCCCACTGTAGCTGTCCTTGGACTTTGAGAATGATTAACGGTTTGGTACTTCTTCGATATTGATTTGGGGCACAGATTTAATATTGATACAGTTGTTCTTTTAATTAATATACATTGAAATAACATGAACATGACACATATGGTAAGAAATCAGATACAATTCGATGACAGTTTTATCATTCTATTCATGTGAGAAATACAATAACTCATGCGACAGGAAGATCAATTGTTTTGTCTATTAAGATGAGAATAACAATCTCTCACACATTCTGTTCTGTGCACTTCTTATTACACTCTCTAACAAAAACACAAATGTATCTTGTTTGAACATTACTTACTTTTTAGATTGGTTTAACAAAATATTAACCTGTTATTGATAAAATCATAATTACATATTGTTAACCTGTATTACTGCATATGTGTGTGCATCAGAATTTAATGTTATCTGTACGCTATAGCTACATGCATGTATTGATGCTTATCATAGAAAACATTAGGAGAGGAGGGCTTCGGCTAATCAAGTTATCTTTCAGATAAAAAATTGTTGTTGTTGGAAATTATTTTTTTATTGTTGGTTTTGGTTTTGGGTTTTTGTTTTGTTTTGTTTTTTTTTTTCCGATGGCATGGTCTAGATCGATTATTTTTAGTAATGGAGTTAGTTATCATCAATTTCAGGCTCATTGGTTCCTGTTACATGCTACTGCTATTGGAAAGGATGATTCAGTATGGTTATGTTCTAGGTGCATATTGCTCATATTACTCTCCATTTTCACATTCATCATAGAGAAGCCTTTTTATCTCCATATTGTTAATTATAGAGGCATAAATATGTATTTGTATTAAACTGTAAAACTACATACACACTTTGTGTTATACGTGCATTGCTACTGACACTGCACGGTAAACCATGACTTAATGATCTCCATAGAAGCTAAATTTTGTTGTATAACGTATGCCTTAAGATATGATGAAGGGCAAACAGAAAATACAAGGATATGTTTCATATTGTCTGTATTGTGTCCAACACGTGCTAATTAGACATGAATCTAACTAACATAACACTTTGGGCGTGAATTTAAGTAACATATCACTGGCCTGAGCGTTACGTATGTCATTTAGGTTTAGCTCTCGCAATGCGGATTATGTTGTTTTTCTTATTCGTAAGCCACACACCCTATCTAACTGAAGAAACATGTGCTACTTTAGAGACCCGATCGGGGGTATAAATAGCATCCAATAAAAAAATGATGGAAAATTTAAAAAAAAAAATTTTTTTTTCTTGTTTCCCTTCACATCGATAGAGGATTTTATTAATTTTTTTATTTATTTTTTGACATAGAAGCAATTGCTCTTGCCTAATTATTGTGGCGATGATGGCGTACACTGTTATCTATAGATCAATAAAACTCCTTTATCTCCATTGATAAGTGATCGTGATTGTAATTTCAAACATATTAAAATTTGATTGACATATGGTAATGTTGAGTATTTGTTATTGCTTACACCTAAATTATGCATAGCCATAGAAGTACGTGTAACAAAGGTCGGCATACCTTATATTGCGATGATAAGATTCCAAATCCCCACATTTTCATACCTTATATTGCGATGATAAGATTCCAAATCCCCACATTTTCTTACCCATTATGCGTTAATTCTCTTGTTATAAGATAACAATGTGTCTACAAAAATAAATGACCACTGCACTAGTTTGTTTCCGATCAGTCATTTGTTTATAAATCACAATAATTACTATCAGTTGTCTAGGTCTGTTTTAATTATAGAAATGTTGGATGTATAAAATGAACGTCTGCCATCAATTAATACAATAAAAGGGGTTAATTTGATTATTTAATTATTTATCTTCTTCGGTATACTATCCTAAACAATGCCCCAAATCAGGATATATTGGCAGGAATAGGAAACCATCCTCTCACTAGTTTGATTACGCATTCTGGTAGAATATCTCTTAGAGTGAAAACAGTATTTTGTAGTCTTGAGTCCTAAAGCATTGCGTGGTTTTTCCGAGTTGGGTACCGTTCCTTTAGAAACATATGGACCACGATGAAAAGCATTTTCCAAAAAATATTCATATCTCTCCTTAGCAGAGCACGATTACCTTCACTTGAAGACAAAGATTCCGTTTCCCACCACATATATCAGTTCGTTTCATCCGTAATACCTCTTCGATACAGACAATATGGATGTTCTTCACAAATTCCGTTTTGATTGAATCTATAAGTTTTCATCAAATTTCCTTCATTACTATGGGATTATTACATCTTTCAATTTCTTTTAATCCCAATTATTGAAATCTAAAAATTCAATAAAGCCTCCTCGTTGCTCTGAAATTACTCTCGTTGACATAAACTTTTCACCACTTTCCCCAATTTTGTGTGTGATGATGGCCGTATGCCTACTTACTTTGAAGAGAAAGTCTTTCTGGGAAGAGGGCAGGATGAAATGTAAAATACGTAAGTAACTAATGTCGGTTAATAAGTTTTATAAAGAGAAGTATACCTTAGTATTACTTCATTATCAATAAAACAAAGAAAATGGAATATTATAAAAAAAGAACATTATGTAATAAATAAAATGTTTCACGAAATTACCACAAACACATTCCCTGTGGCACCCCACTATTCGACGCTGACACAAGAGTGGGAAGAATTCCTGCAGCGTTTCTTATTTGTTCATACTGCCAGGTGAACAAATCCATCTGGTGTTGTCCACAAGACCGTCATTTATAAAACTCCAGATGACTTTCGTCTTGGATGTTATACATATTTTGTGGAAAGGTTCTACAACACATTGAATGCTTACTAAGGTAAAAGTTTAACATCTGGTAGCGAACAATATAAGGTTTGTACATACTTGCCACTGGAATGAAAATTGAAGGTCGGATAATCACATCGATTTCATACTATATAGACTCAAAAGCCCCTCGACGACAACTAGGGAGAAACGATATACAAAACAAACTTTCGACTTTGGAAGCAATATTTGGAATCGCTCAATCAAAAAAGAAAAAATCCTTAATAAACTATGATCTTTTTCATTCACAATGCATGTATATAAAACTCAGTCCATCGCTACACGCTGCTATCTATTACAAATTATAGCAGTGGTCTCATTGAAGTGTAGGCGTGGCTTGTTCCTTATGTACTTCATTGCCTTCCGTATAGATATTCATATAGGTCAAATCGGGTCTTTTCAAGGATAACATTTTCAGAATCAGTATTTAGTTAGTCCAAGAGTGCTTTGAAAAGATGACAACGTATACAATCTAATCTATGAGATATTCTTAATGTCACAGTCTAAAACGCGTCCCAAAACATACTAATTGTCTGATATAATAAGAATATCTATCACTGGAATGTTTACGTATAGTAGAGCTGTCTGATAGAGACTACTAACAATATTAGAATAGAAAACTTTTTTTATTGTATACGAAAACTGGACATGGAGTGATTTCCGCAGTTGCTGTCACCTATTCGTTTTACAGGATGTAAACAACGATTTCTATACAAATCGAAGGAGAATTAGGAAATTGATATTCTTATAGCGGAAATTATAAGTGAATTCATTTCGATCTGACACATGTGCGTTTCAGTCGTGGAATCTGTGATGTTTATTTGATACAGTTCCCTGTTATATCCCACTGTTACATGTTTCAGACATATTGTTAAATGGTGTTAATGCATGGTGCTTTTCTGTCATAAATATTTAGACATCTGCTTCCCCGTCAGATAAGATATCTTCTTTAAACAAGGACAGTTTATGTGCTTTTGTAATCCATAATGACCAATAATTATTTTGAAAACGGTACCTTTCATATGAAAAAAGTGACATATTTTGATGTAGATATTTACAGTTTTAAGTATTAGATTAATGGTATACAAGGCGATTAAATGAAACTGAAATCTTAAAAAAAAATAATGATTTAAAATTCAGTATTTTTGAGATGGGATATAATTTCTTGAATATAAACTTTCTTGAATAGTGTATCTTTAATTATGGTAGTATAAAAAATAACGCAAGAGATAGCTCGATAAATCGACTAAAATATTGCCTTGTACTCAATATTAATGATTTTCATAAGTGATATTTGATAGTCAGTATATACCGGATTCTAGATATGAAAAGCAGCCCACTGAACAAACATTATTTAACATATCTTGTTAACCAAGATATATCAATAACAACTGCATGATTTCGATGTTATAGTAATATGTTTTATGTAGTCCTATTGATTAGAAAAGGAGAAAGCGAGTTGAGCTCATCGCACTCTAATTACGACCTTCTCATTTCCTCAAAGACTATTCCGAACACGTTATTATGATCCTATATCTTGATGAATTAGAGGGATTATGCAATATGTGGTATCTTCTTCGGGGAAACACTTCTTTTACATTTATCATACATGAGAATTTGTTCTCTAAATGTGTTATCTAGACATACAATGGATAATAGATATGTGTGTATTACGATTTGTTATGAGCTATGGCAATAAAATTATTTCCAACATGTATGTTTAATGGGATATCCATTTGTATATATCCTTATCCTATAATGTCTTTCTTTCTTATGATAAAAATTTAAACTTCATATACTGGAAAAAAAAGATAAATTCCATTTTACATTTATTACGATGTTTGCAAACATTTAATCAAAGCGTGGTATGGACGTAATAAGTGAACATATTTCAGAATGTTGTAGTTTAGGTTAATTTGGTATTTGAGGGATAAATGTAGGATGTTTGCTTTGTACCGACACGGTTAATCTGTGGGATTCAAACACGCATTTTTATCACCGTTCTACATCATATGAGAAGGAATCGTCTAACAGTTTAAATTTGTCTACGATATCCTCACTGCAATGAAGTCTGACAATGCGTCACATTTCAATATTTCTATGATAAAATAATTCTTAAACAACAAAAGGCTATCACAAGAAATAAATAGACATGTAATACGATCATGGATTAATTTGTTTGAACTTTTAGAATGACGTTATTTTAAAAAATACATAAATAAAAAGATTCAAGACGGAAAATCAAAAACGTCGTAGCAATGAAATTGTTGAGGAAATGGTTTGCCTTTCAGCAAAAAACAAAACTTGAGAAGCAAAAGATTTATATATATATATATATATATATATATATATATATATATATATATATATATATATATATATATATATATATATATATATATATATATATATATATATATATATATATATATGTATATATATATATATATATATATATATATATATATGTGTGTGTGTGTGTGTGTGTGTGTGTGTGTGTGTGTGTGTGTGTGTGTGTGTGTGTGTGTGTAATTCGTTCAGAACCGATGTTTTGGTTCATTGAATGCGTGTTATATTATTGTGGGTGACACATTTGCATAATACGAGTTATTTTCATATCGTATGTTGAGAGGATTTTAAGCCGACGCCATCTTAAAGAAAGACAGAGAGGCATGAAACCCAAGTTCATGACAAAAATCGCCACGGACATGCAGAGCATATAAGAATAAGCACAATTAAACACAAAACATTCAACTTAAATGTGACTTATTGTATAGCTCCATGGTGACTACTGCCACATAACTGAGCCAGTAACTCCTCTTTTTTCTTAGAATGGGATATTGAAGTTACCAACGTGCCTTATTTGTGAGGTTAACCGGTTATTTATAAATGGGTCGGGCTTTGTTTTGCATATATATTGACAGAAAAATGACTAACTTCAAACACTAAAATGTAATGAATCTAGTTATATTTTGATGAATATTGGTCTGCCCATCTTATTTTTTAACGTTATAACTTCCCACTCTGTAAACAATATCACAATCAACGTGTAACATATTATTTAGTGAAAGTTACTCCGTCACTGGCAGATGTCTAAGAACCATGGTCTTTTTTTTCTCCCTTTTTTTTTAATACTGGCTACTGGATTTCCCGATTTTGTCGTAACTTTTCTCTAGGATCACTAATAAGGACTGTATATTGCTAGTGTTCCTCTCAGCAGATTACATACAAGAAGCATGACACTGACTATCATAGAACACCTGACTTCGTGTGCTAGAAGTGTTCCTCTTAGCAGATTACATGCAAAATACATTATCATCGCTGTTATAAACACGTGTGTTTGTATGTGTTAGAAGTGCTCCACGCGACAGATTCCATGCAAAATATACTACTAACCACAATGAGTTTTATGGGGTGGAGCTCGTAGAAAAGTTCCGTGCGGGCGTTTGACTTAAGTGTTAATATACTGTTTTCTGACGTGTGGCAATGGCACTTCTACACAGTGTTGGTTCATATTTATTTATGTTTACAGTGCTGAGTTACATTTGTTTCTTCTGTATGTAAGGGCATTCATGGCATGGGTGTGGCTAGCCATTCAGGAGACACCTACTGCTCCCGGGCACCTGGTCTCACCTCTAAATGTCAGGGGTTCGTGAATGTCCACTGTGGCACATTCTCGTTTGTGCCATATTCACTTAACACCAGTTACTTTCGTATTTTGCATTATAGAACACTTTCCTATGTGCTTTTAGAGTGTTCCTTTTATCAGATTCCATGCAGGATAAATGTGCATGCGAATAGCCTTATGGAACTCCTGGCAGTGTTTTGTAAAAGTCTCAGCAGATTCCATGAAATCTTAATATGTTTATTTATTTCAGAGTAATTTTGAACACTCAGATGAAACGCATGGTTATGATTGTTGTCTGCTATACTGTAAATTTTTTGCATCACTTATATACATGAAGTATATGTAATACATGTACGTTGGACATCCACATATAATTGCTTTTACATTTGACATACTCGTGCTTTATAAAAGAAAACTGCTTCTGTACCCACACTTCATTCAAGAACTAAGTATTTCGTTTCTTGAATTAATGGATTCAATTGGAATATTGCCTAAAATTGAAAACATCATTATTTCCCATTTAATTTAATCAAATTTATATAAAATTTAGTTTATTACATAGAAATTCCGAATCACACAAGACAAATGAAACATTATGCATATTGCACTTTCGATAATAGCAAACCAACCACAAAGTCATTTTCTGATAGGTAGACTTGGAAAATTTTGAAAGACTAGCACATTCCCAATAGAATAAAAATCCGTTACAAGCCCTCGTAACAGGATGCAATCTTCTCATTAACTAGTCTGTTATTGCATTGTATTCTACCTAGGGGAAACCGAAAACCCTTAAATGAAAATAATGCTGCGTCATGTTCCACAAACACAGAACCTGTACGGTATCTTGCCTTTTCGCATATTCTAAATGTGCATAAATGTCATCTGAAATGATATCATACTTACAGGATGGTAAGTTATTGCATTATATCATGTTTATTCGCCTAACTTTAACCTTGTGTGATTATTTCAAGTTCATTATACTCATGAAATTTTTCTAAGTGTTATCATTACACGATCGAAATATGTAACTGAAGTATTGAGAGCAAACAAAAACAAAACCAACAGAGAGATGGTACACTATCATATCTATATAGACGACAGTGTCTACCTTTGGAAAAACAAAACTAATAGAGATTGCTGACGATCATATCTATATAGACGAAAGTGTCTATCTAATCAGAGACGACATTAAGGTGGATCGTATAGCAACCGTTAAACAAAGTCGTATAAATCTAACAGAACACAAAAGATGCACATAAGATAATGTAATAGATATATCAGAACCATGTCTATGTAATATCTACTTTCTGGAAGAATGTATTTATTGAAAAGTCTTGCGATCAAATTTAAACTGTAAAATACGACGGTAATCCAAGAATGATAAATTGGTAATATTCGGTATTAGTATCAGTATTATAATTGTAATTATTATTATTATTGTTGTTGTTGTTGTTGTTGTTGTTGTAATCATCATCAACAACAACAACAGTAACAACAACATCATCATCAGTACTATTATAACTTCTTAAAGCTTTTATTAATAATAGTCATTTGACATTTCTAAGCAAGCATCTGTACGAATTGTTGCTATACGTTCTACGAATACTCAAACCTTCAGTGCACACTATGTACACGCCAGACTGAATTACCATTTATACATAGCAACACTAACTGGGTGACTATTGTCATTCCAATAGACCGTCCTAAGTTGGTACCATACTTGCATTACGATCGAGCATTATAGGCAGTCTACTTTTGATTTACAAATATATAGTTTATTGATAAATGTTTCAGTAGTGCAATTATTATTATTTGTACCTGCACTTTTAACAGCCACCAGTTGTTTGAATACAAACCACAAAAACATGACAGTAAGATTTTGAAACAAAACAAGATAACACAAGTTACCCTGAAATAACAAATCGCAAACATTTCAAAAACTGCACTTACCTCATATACATATTCCATGTGGATTTCCTGCTTACATTCTGGTTAGTGACTGTAATAGATCGCTACAGTCATTAAGTCGTAAATCAATTGATGCCTGATTTATCGGTCTTCGTGTAACTTGTGGGGTCTCTAAGCTATACTTTTCTTTTTATAAAGCTACAAGGTAATTTACATCAATTCATAGGGACACTGCGAATCCTGTTCCAAGCTGTGATTCCATCAATGACACAATAATCTCTTCTTCTGACTATAGATAAACGACCTTGTATGAGAATGACCGCCGTGTTTATACGTAATGATGCAAAAATACTGCACGTCATAAAATCATTAGATGCATTTGTTTTAATGGACAAATCATGTATCACATCTTCCTAAACATTTTACAGTTTAATTTAATGTATGGACATCTCTCCTATGATATAAAAAGGATAGTCAAGTATCAGAATATTTATCATAGATTCATTTCAAACATCATTTTACTGCATGTAAAACAGAAAATGTACTTAAAGAGGTAAATAACAAGTAAGACGATACAAATAAAGCTAAGAAGTATCATGATATGCCAGACTGCCATTCTGATATGTAATCTAAATAGCAATTATTCTCTAGTTCAGCCGGTAAACATCTTTATGTATATATGGTTATTTTAACATGCAAACAATTATACAAATTCCATTATGGTAAAAAACCTAGTTGATGTCACTTTGTCATTTACAACAACGGACTATGATAAATATCAATGGACAAGATGAAATGATGTGAAATAATTTCTGATTACGAAATATAAACTTATAAATAAAGAAATCAAACTCAATCACGTTACTAAGTCTACTTCAGAATAATATACAAATAAAAAAGTACATAGAGAATGACAACACAAAATATTTAATTACACAGCAAACACCATACCGGCATTTCACTGTCAATTTGCAAACTGTACATACAGTCAAATCAGTGAATGGTCTCAACATGTCCACTTGCCGTGCTCAGTAAATGGTCACATTCTGTCCACGTGTCATGATCATAATGTAATCAGAACAGTACATTGGTTTAAGTCAATCCGTCTATGGTATCAACATGTCCACTTGCCATGCTCATTGATAATAATCAATCAATTAATGGTCCCGATCTTTTCATTTGTTGTTATTATAGGGTAATAAAAAAATGTATTGATTATAGTCGATCAGGTTATGATGCCATATCGACGTACACATATCGTCATCAAAAGTATATCAAATCATTAGAAAAATAATACTCCTAAACAACATTTATGATTATGGTAAAAACGGCATCTCGTAATACTTGTTAAAGAAAGGAGAGAAGGTTTCCTACTGAAAATCAAGAATAGCATTATGTGCATTTTTCCGATTTAAATCTTCTTTACAAAGAGTTATTACGATTGACCTAAAATTGTGAAGTATGAATTTATAGTTAACGAGGAATCTAGATATCACCTTCATGTTGTTAAATAAAGTCTCGTCTTCGGAAATCAAGAATATGGGAGCTTAGTATTTTGCCAGATGTTTTCTACAGGTAATTTCATGCATGTGATCTTCAAAGAAAACAAGTGTATAATTTCTACATTTATTTCACTTTAATACTAGATATTTCAAATGTCTGTATTATATTGAAAAATTGCCACCGTAATTTGATATATACAGATTGTATATTTAATAAGATGGTATATAACTTATTCTGGTCCCTACTTTATGTGTCAATCTGGATCAGTATTATTTTAATTCTATTCCTAATAACAGTCAATAATAATTAATTATCTAGTGCTGAGATTGGTGTCATTGTGTAATCAGTCGGCTTAACATTTGACAGAAGAAACATCAATGTCTACAAAATCCACTTTACGTACATAATATTCAGGCAATAAAATGTTCTGAACATAAGATATTTTTTCCCATTAACTGATTGCTCAGATTAATAACAATACAGAAATGATAAACTAATTATTAGATATGCAGAGGAACATCGCTTTCGACTATCCAACATATAATCATTGTAGTTCATTCTTAAGGCTTGATAATGATCTAGGAAGTATAGAAATACAAATGAGAAAATTATAAATTCATTTCCATTAAATAGTTACATACTTTGGGGTATTTTTTCATAATGATGTTGTTATTGTAGTTCACTTGATCTGAAATATCAGTTGAAATATTCTGATGGCACATGTTCCGTTGTCAGCTTGTCATCGGTGTAGTTTTACATTTTCGACGTCCTTTAAACTACGACTTGAAATGAAATGTTGTATATAACATCACAATAAAGTTTTAAAATAATTTGAAATTTGTTTTTACGTAAAAATCCATAACGTTACTGCAGTCTCTAGCGTAACGAACTATTTCACTAATATAAATACCATATGATGGGAGTCTAGAGACATCACCATCTGAATAAGGGATATTAACAATGGGGAGTCCAAGGTTGGCACGTTTATCATGTATGTTTGTATGGATATTTTGTTAATGATTTTAAAATGTTTAAAATGTTTCCGTATTTGAAGTATTGGCTTTATTTGAAATGCCTATCATAACAATATAAAACTAAATCTACTATATTGGGAGGGACGTTAGGGCTCATCGGAATCTCAATAAAATGTTGATAAATCTACAAGGGTATCAACTTACGTACTTGTAGAGTTCAATTCTATTTCAAGAACTCCAGTATAGTATAGTTTTCATTATAGTATACATTTCAAACAATGATAATATTATTAGCTGATTTTTCAATTGGTACAAATTTTGTAAATTACCCATTTTCTGAACCGGTATTTCATGTGGCTGTTTGAATAAATGGGGATTAAGTGTAAAATTATCAGCGCAAATATTGATTAGTTTAAGATTTGACTCTATGCTCACAAAAATATTAGATTTATCAAACTTATATTTACATATTTTACCTTGATAAATTGCGATTTCGGAGGAAAGCGATTGTACATGTCGGAAAAGTGTGTTATATGAAAATGTAATAAACAGTCTAAATCAATCTGTATAACGTAAACATCATCCTCATTTGGGATAAGTTTCAATCTGAAAACCGGAATAGACGATAATGTATGTAGTAGTTCGTGACGACCGTTATGATTTGACTATCCGCAGTAGATCGTCTTTTAATATACTGCGGTTGCCATTACGGCGACGGCTGTACGACCTCTGTTTCCTCTTAACGTCTGAAAATATAATGAAAATATATAATTATTGTTTTAGTAAGAGAAAATGTTATATTGATAAAAAATGTGGTCATTGAGGCCAAGGGGATGTGGGGTTTGTAAATGTTTAATCAAATTCCGGTGTCGGAAATGCAAGTGAACATATATTTGTATGTATATAAAATGTCAAATCAAATATAGTCAAAATGTTCAAGATCCTTAGTTTGTATGATCAGATCCCAAATTGTCGGTCACAGTCCTTGAAAGGGGATCTCAAATTACACCAGTTTCCTATACTGACCACAGACTCAAATGTTACAAAATATTGTTACAAACGTTTGTTAAAGTTCGTATCTCCCTGATGCAATGCTTTGTCTTCAGATGGGTTCTTCGGCTCTTACTCTCTTACTTTTAGGTCAACTTGGTAATGAATTTGGTCTTAAAATATCTATACATTCGATTTCCATAGTTTAAGCCTTGAGCATCACTGGATAGACAGATGTTGTCGTAATGCACTCATGGTGCACCACATTAATGCGCTCATGGTGCACCACATTAATGCGCACATGGTACACCACATTAATGCTCTCATGGTACATCACATTAATTCACGTCTATATGTTCTGATATTTATGATTTAGTGACATTGCGTGGCATTGCTGAAATAAATTGCTTTTCTTCTGGGCATGGAATTTTATTCTATATTCTATTTTAAAAAATTGCTTTCTAGTTTTTTTTTTCTGCAGAGAAGCATCATACTCAGTTTCTCAGTTTATAGTTTTAATGGTTTTAGAATGTCATTGTATCGATTCCCTCAAATTATTAAAAATTATTTATTTATTTTATTTTAATTATTTATTTTTAATTTATTTTATTTTCTTTTTTTTTTTTTTTATTTTTTTTTTTTTTTTTTTTTTATTTATTATTATTATTTTTTTTTTTATTTTTATTTATTTTTTTTTTTTTTTTTTTTTTTTTTTTTTTTGGTTTTTAATTTTTGGGGTTTTTTTGTGGGAAGATGTATTTTGTTTAGTTTGTGGGGTCTTTTTTTTGGGGGGGGGTTGCGAATTTATGTTGGTGCTAATATTAAATTTTACACAAAATCTACACTGAATTAATTTGTACTTATTACGTCTTTGAAATCTGAATAAATACTTACAAAGTAAGAAAAAAGAGGAGTTACTGGCTCAGTTATGTGGCAGAAGTCACCATAGAGCTATACAGTACATGAATATAAATAATATACTAGAACATATATCACATTACAAAAATATTTGATTGTAGTGCAATTACGATACCGACTTAGGACGGTCATTTAATTTGACAAAAGCCAAACAAATGGTGTGGTTAACCGGTTTACGGGCCCACCTTCCCACTCACCGTAACAGCAGAACAATCAAAGGACTTACATTTAAAAATTTATAAATAATCCTCCATGTAAAGAACAAGGGTCAACAGGTATCGCATATTGAGAGGTCATAAAAATATAAACACGTAAGGTATTGTAAAATACATAATGGTATAAAAATATATGCGACATCAACATGATAAACCGTGCTCTGCCAGTCTGAAAGCGAGCTAAGACCCTAGATCTGTAGGAGTCCCGACTAACAGTCAGAGGGGACGAGGTTCAGGACCATGTCTCCTCTGAAAGAGGTTTGGACAAGGCCCGTCATATAGTCCCCACCGCCCTGTTAGTCAGCGTGCAACGTTCAAGTAAAAGTCTGCATAAGGCTGTAGAGGGGCCAAATACAAGACCTATAGTCTTTAGTTAAAGTAAACACATTTAATATGCCAAGTAATGCGGTCTAATGATAATATCTTTTAATCGATAAAAAGAATAGAAATTTTCACATTTACACGTCAGCATATGTCCGTATAAATTTGAAGGTCTACTACATAGGCAATCCCATTTGTTTTTAACCCATTTTCATTTTTTTTTTCTGGATTAGCTAGAATGTAATCAATATCGAAATCAAACCAGTTTGTACTGAGCAGGTCAAGAACGTTCATTCCAGGATTATTGCAAATTTCTTTCCTTTTTTGTAGATGTTTGGGCACACATGAAAGTAAAAACAATTTTCTTATGTACTGAAAACTGTGTATACCAATGCAAGAATTTTTCATTTGATGTTAGTTTACTTTATTTCTCTACTATTCGCTATTTTCACTACATTTGCAAAATCGCGAAAAAGTAGTTGACTGCAAAAAAAATCCAAATTTACGGTACTTTACTAATAATACTTGGCCTCTGATCATTTTGAGCTGAAACTTTGATTAATATGTATATTAAAAAGAACTTATAGATAAATGTTTGGCAGTTTAAAGTGATTGGGTAATACCATGAAATGAATATATTTTAAAAGATCAGAACCTACAAACATAGAAATAGCAAGTTGCTAATGTCCGATGATTATCATACTTTCTTATACGATGCATATTGGACTTTTAATAAAGAGACACGACGATCTATTTTGCTTCGTTTAGCTTTACACAATTCGATTGAATATGAACTAGATTTGACCCTATACATGATAAAAATCGATCAAACTACAAACTTTACGAAGAAATGTTTCTATCTCAATCAATTATCTCATATCCAAGTCTTAGCAAAACCAGTTTGGCGATATATTGACAAATCAGACGTGAAAACCATTGGTAATGCATTAGATGACTCTTACATTACTTTGTTAGATTTCGATATTACTATGGTTGTGCCAGAGTTTATAAACATGACCCTATTTTCTAAGAATGTACTTGTACGATGGAAGGTCTTTAATGGCATAATTATTTGTGAATTTTGTCTTGACTATATGATATTGTCAAGCCTAATATGAAGCAAGAATTGAAATGAGAATACAATAATGATATAGATTTCGATTACAACGCAACTGTAGTGCCAAATCATCATCTTCTAATCGCAACACAAAAAATAATGCTATCAACAGTTAAAAATATATTCCTAGACTGCAGTGTTAACAAGATAACAAATATACGAAAACTATGTTCATGGCTCTCCATATAGAGACAGTACGCCAAATCTTTGTCTTTACGACACTGACTCAATGTACATCGACACCTGTTAACTTATGACTTATAACAGGATAAGAAAAAGTCAGGTAACGACTCTAATCGCAGAAGCTTTTATTAGTATAAAAGCTAAATGGGTCCTTTCCTTCACAACAAGACTAACAAGAACATTATAAAAGCTAAATGGGTCCTTCTTTTCACAACAAAGTTAACAAGAACATTTTAAAAGCTAAATGGGTCCTTTCCTTCACAACAAAGCTAACAAGAACATTATAAAAGCTAAATGGGTCCTTTCCTTCACAACAAAGCTAACAAGAACATTATAAAAGCTAAATTGGTCATTTCCTTCACAACAAAGCTAACAAGAACATTATAAAAGCTAAATTGGTCCTTTCCTTCACAACAAAGCTAACAAAAGATTATAAAAGCTAAATGGGTCCTTTCCTTCACAACAAAGCTAACAAGAACATTATAAAAGCTAAATGGGTCCTTTTCTTCATAACAAAGCTAACAAGAACATTTTAAAAGCTAAATGGGTCTTTTACTTCACAACAAAGCTAACAAGAACATTATAAAAGCCAAATGGGTCCTTCTCTCTACAACAAAGCTAACAAGAACATTATAAAAACATTACGAATATCCGTTAAGTATAAATATATTCTGTATATCCTTTGATAAAAGTATTCCTATCTAAAATTACACTAGAGTCACTCAATCGTCATAGTAGTACAGATCACAGAGGATGTTATGTCTTAGCATTTTCTACCTGATTTGTTTGACTACAAACTATAAAACAGTTCATGACTTAAAATTGTATTTGTCAACGAGTGATCGCCGAAATAATCAAATATTGACCTTTCATCGGAAAAGCCATAGCTGTTCGGTTCCTCCACAGGTACAAGATTTTTTCTTGAGCGTTGCATCGTGACTAACGGGCCATTGCGAGCTATTCAGATGACATAAGTTCTTGATCCTCGTCCTAAACATTGAATCATGTTGACGTCACATTATATTTTATTTCATATCACAATTCGTATAATTGCTTTTAATAACTCTCGCATTAAGTAATGAATGTGTTGATCCTTGATCTAATTATCAAGGATATTCAAATATCTTAATCGTTTTCTTTCTTCCTTCTTTTCTTCTTTTGTGGTGAGTGGATGTGCGAGTTTAACTTCAATTGACTGTCCTCAGTCGGTATCCCGACTATATTACAGTCGGTTATTTCGGTAATGTCTTTTATATTGGTATCCTTCTCTGCATGTTCGTGAGACTTATGTCACACAGCTAAATCAGATGTAAATCAGATATCATGTTTATTGAGAAAGTGTCTACATGCAGCTGTGAATAATGTATATAATCAAATATAAGGCTCAATAACAAGATAATTACATTACCAAATAGACAATAAACATGACACAATAATTTATTTGGAGTAACAGACTTATTTGCCGAAGTTCTACCTCCTACCAATCAATGTGTCTCATCTTTGATAATATTATCCCCATGCACCCGCATCGTGTAGAACTTCAGAAATATGAATCAAAATTAATTAAAGCAATGAGGGATCTTTAACGAACATCGCGTCATTGAAATCCTAGTATAGAAGTGAATGAAGTGGAGCATAAAATCATTTCTATAAATTACTTTATTCTATCGAGTCTACAATACATGAACATTGATGACTGAATGGACTAAAGTAATGCGTGCACTTTTTCATTTGAAAAATCATGGCATGTACAGTTGATATATCCATTTATCACGTCTTAAAGAAGAAGGGGAAAATGAAAACGTGCCCGCGTAATCCTATTGAAATTAATATAGGTGGGGGTTTTTTTTTTGGGGGGGGGGGTTATCTATTTGTTTGTTTTTTTGGTAGTTCACACATTGACATGGAAGAAATATTAGAATATTCTACGGTTTTGTATTATGACTTCCTCAAACAAGACTTTAAATGGTTATAAAATGCTAAATTTGCTGTAATATCAACTGACCATTATAATGCATTCTGGCTTGCTGTCTATTTGAATACATTTGAAGCCGGTGAAGTCCAGTGGATGGAGTGCTCGACTCGTGGCTGGGAGGACCGAGTTTGACTCCCGCCATAGGTGCACCGGTATTCTGTCTTTCGGATAATGCAGCAAAACCACGGTCCGGTGTCGTGACAGGTGTGGCACGTAAAAGATCCCTCACTGCATCGGGAGGGGCCGTTGCAAAGTTATAAATTTCTACGCGATGCATCAAGCTGATGCTGTCACCATATACGTGAAATAATCGTGGAGTGACGTAAAACAATAATCAATCTATTAATCAATCAATATGAATACTTTTGTGCCGTCACAACAGATTTATATGTATTCACCCCTTAGTGTTGTCGATATTCTTTTGCCTAATGTGAATATTGTAATAGCTTTTTAATCAGATTTTAGTATAAATGTATTTTGTCTTACGAATATTCACTTTTGTTCTCATTCGATACCTATTTAATTAAATAAATATCATTCAAATTATGATTAACCTCAGTAACAAAATATTCCTTCATGAGGGGAAATCATGTATAACATTACACTGTAGCACCACTTTCAAATAAAAAACTGTTATTGATATAGAACCAGTGGATAAAAAATGGATTAGCGTATAATTTGTCGTTATCTCTTTGAGCAGTACAATCTCCTGTTTTCCTTCTGGGAATAGCCAATAACCAATTTTAAGACGAAGTGTACTTCTGTAAAATTGTAACGACATAAATTGTTTGACAATAGTATATGTCTATTGTAATACAAATACCCCACGGTAAATTAACAACAATACATATATGTTTTGTTATTATAACAGGGTATAACAACTGTAATGGTAGTGTCCGATATGATTTACCCCTGTGTGTACACATATATATAATAAGGTGAATGAGCTTATCAATATTTCATTCTGGTAATATAGTCCGCTCTCGAATGATTTATCCTTACATAACATTATATTGTTGACTTTGCTATACTTCTTTGAGATTTTGGAAAATTTTGGTAAACATGCATACATTCGCGCTGTGCCAGTACATTTTATTGACTTCAAATTATGAAAATTACATAAAAGAATCCCTCAGTATATTTTCACTTCCAGCAGTAATGTATACCAGTTTTCATTTGGTCTTGGTAATTCTCAACGAGAATAATTTGTATTTGCTCTGTGTTCCTATGAGTTCAACCATATGTTGATACCATGTACCCACGAAGATTCCCATTTGCTATTTGCCACTGGATTTCTCACATTTTACCAAAGTTTTACCGTTAGAATTATTGATGAGAGGGGTGTTTTATCCCACATATACATGTATGGCTCATATCGTAAATCTTATACATTATTTTTATGATATACCATACCAGTCTTCTTAACTAATAAATAAGAACATGTGTTACAACCTATTTATCACAATGCCTATGACTTTGTACAAAAGAAAATGACCTTGTTTCCTATGATTAAGTTTGTAAAATCGGATATAACCCCGAAAAAAAGAATTGTCCCGTAAATAACATTAACTCATCGCTTGTCAATTATATGTAGAGTTGTTGCAGATGTGGAAACATTACATTCTCCTTAGTCTACTGTGTATCATCTCCTTCTGATTAAGTTCTCTTCTGTCATATTACAGTATTCTGAAGAGTGGCAGATACCCCAGAATGCCATGCTGGTAGAAAGATTACTATTCTAAAAATAAAATGAAAAAATCAGCAGTTCAATTCCAGTTTGCTTTTTATCTGGTGTTAAAAAGTACTTTGTGTGACATTTGTTTTCACCTAAATATGATATTGTTTCTATTATAAGTAATATTAATATTAATATGCACGTATCAATGTTGGTAAACTTTATGCACACTACGTCAACTTCAGTGATGCTCAATGCCAAAACTGGAAATCCAAAGTATAAATATATGAAGAAGGAAACTAATTACTAAACTGACATAAAACGATGAGCCGCGCAACCCCCCCCCCCCCCAAAAAAAAAAAAAAAAAAAAAACCAAAAAGCAGTTTAAGGACAAAGCTATAATTCACTCAAAGAAAATTGTTCCATATACAGTTTTCTATAGGAAATTATTTCACACATGTGAGTTAAATTTAATTTCCATTGAATTGAGTTTGGTCATTATTGTAAGTGGTTTTGAAAATTTCGAAGACATACTACCATCAAGTGTTTACTATGAAAACTTGATGAACGAATCTTTTACAAAAAAGGAAACAGAAGCCGGTATAGCCCAGTGAATGATGTTCTGTCTTTCGAATTAGACAGTAAAAACCGAGGACCCGTGTCGCGGTAGGCATGACACGTAGAAGATCCCTCACTGCTTGGAGAGGATCATTTGCAAAGGTCTAAATTTCTATGCGATGTATCAGGCAGATGATGTCACCATGTACGTGAACTAATCGTAGAGTGACGTAGACGATAATAAATCAATTCACAAAAAGCAGATATTAAATTATTTATATTTTTATTTATATTTAAGAAAATGTCCAACACTTTGCTTAATTGGAAATTAGTTCATGAGATACGCAAGCAAAGTACTAAAATACCGTGTGGTTGTCGATAAAGACCATATATTTTATTAGACAGTATAGAGATATAGGCTATTGCGGAGCCTTGGAAGAACTGTAGGGGTGATCAAGTACCATAGAGGAGTAAGTATTTCCTGCTAACCGGTCACACCCACTGCGATGCCATAGTATTATTTGAGCTATTATACCTCGCAGTTATATGAAGTAGTAATGGTAATATAAATGCATAAAAGATTAATTATTTATAAACAACACATCATCAGTATATTTGAATGTTATAGTTAAGAATTTCGCCAGTTGTTTTTATGCTGACACAGATGATTTTGTATTAATTCAGCTTTGTATAAACAAAGGAACAAATCGGTTAGTAAAGTTACATAAATAGTGCCCACAGGAAAGAGAAAACAGAAGACATCTGGCAAAGCTGTATGACACAAATTACTAAGGACCTGCACACAAAAAATAATAGTAGAATATACAAGGAACGGCATTACAAAAATATTCGATTGTGCTGCGGTTACGATATCAACTTAGGACGGTCAACTGAAGTAACAATCGTCACTCATTTGGTGTGGTTAACCGGTTTACGAGCGCCCACCTTCCCATTCATCACAAAAGCAGCACAATCAAAGGACACACAAAACTCTTGATTTTGACATGTTTCTGAAGAACTGCTGTGACGGGTGATGCATGCAAACAGTAGACGCTTACTCTCCCCGGGCACCTGGTCTCACCTCGGAATTTATCAGTATTTCGGGGTTCACAACAGTTCCTTTTTGAAACTTACACGATTTTGTATCTGTCCTTGGACTTTGAGAATGATTAACGGTTTGGTACTTCTTCGATATTGATCATATGAGTTTTTTACCACTTGTGCAGAATGTTGAAAATTCTTTACTAAGCAACAAAGAATGTGATCAAAAACGGATTGATTTACATAAACGTCTGAAGCTATATGTTAACAATATCAATATTAGGTCATCATCAGCGACATAAAATCATTATTTCAATTTACTTGGGGTTTTTTTTATTTCCTTTTACATTGCAATCAAACATAATAAATAGCAATTTGTCGTTAAGCATTATAAATGAAGAAAAAGAAATCAATCTCATCAGAAATAAGGAAATAGTGGATATGGTGTTATCTAGACATCTCTCTGTGAGGATCAAAGACACTTGTATCTAAGATAATTATCAATACCCTCTTAATGAATTCCTTGTATTTATTAGAACGTCCAAATTATTCTAGTAGCTAAAGGGATATATGGAGTGTGCCTTATCAAAACTGTCAGCCAAGAAAATCCACATTATTTCCTTAAAAGCCAATAGATCTACCTTTTAAGTATGTTGGTAAGCGCCAAAAAATAGATAAATTGAAATAAAGGAAATTGAAAAAAGAGAAATGTCTATATTTTTTCTCCAGCGTCGTTCCGATGTTTAAATTATTATTATTGCATTCATCCCCCATTACAGCGTGCAACTTATAAGAATATGTCTCTCCATGTAACTGTACATTGACCTTCCTCTCGTATGCAGTGATGCACATTATTGTCACCGGTAATGCAGTTTGGGTGCAGTTATCCAAAATGGAGGCGCTTACCCTTCCTCAGCATCAGAGTACACCTCACATTTTCTGAGATCTATAGAAGTCCAAAGAGGAACATTGCTCTCGAACATAGTTCGGAAAGGAACATAATGTACTTTATCACATGCTTTGCTGTTTATGCAGTGAAATATGGCTGTCATAAATTAATGTAGGGCATAAGTGATGTGAATCCGGTGTTTGATGATATATACACCTTTAGACTGAGTGTAAACCTGTGAAAAAAAAAACTGAAATGAATTTTCATTTCATACGGTATTTATTAAATGAAAATTCATTTCAGACCTTATATAAATGTGCCCCTGTAGACGAAATATTAACATAGCCTGAGGTCTCAGATTAATGCTACACGAGAGATATAATCTCATCCCTGGCCTAAAAATTGTGATGAGTCCCTGCTAATATGACATAAATTCTGTTTTATTATCTCAAGAAATTTAAAGTATTTTGTGACTATTTGCAGGTTTTTGACATGTTTTTTATATCCCCACAATAAGCATCCTGAATAGGTTTTTCATTACAGTACCTCATGTCATATAGAAGATAACATTTGCATTTTGTCTACATATGTAATACAAACAACTTCATTCTTTAGGAATATCAAGGGAAAACAGGATTACCTGCATGTTTCAGGAATGTGTGATCCATTATCCAAATCTATTATATGTGTCCCTCCCCAAACACGCACCAACTGAAGTGAAATTTTAAGGTATAGTTTTCTGAAAGGTCATGAAAAATGTGACAAAATTAGTCATGAAGCCCACTAGGACGTTAAGAAGATGCGGGTTACAAAACGAACAGGATTTATAAAAGAAAATATCTGAAAATTGGGAAAACAATAATATCCTATTAATCAGATATCATAAAACATCAACAAATGTATAAGAATACGTATTGTTTAATGATAGTTGTATGGGAAAAGAATGTTACAATGCTAAAAACCATGGCTGAAAATTCAAATAAAATTCTGATTACTTTTCTTTGGGCAATGTACCCTTGTTAAATCGGAGGAAAATCATAAAGGGAATAAAAAAAACTTTCAGTGCAATTAACTATTATTTAGTATGAATGTGATTTACGGCCAATTGTTTATTTACAAACGGTAGAAGAACACCAAAGGAAATATTATGTCTCTCAGGCTTGTATTTTCGGGAGCTATTGTTTCATTGCCTCCTCTGGGCTCTGCCTAATAAATGAGTACATTTACTATCAATTAAGATAGTTTATGATAAATTATCGAGATGTTGCAGAAGACGCAAAGCAACGTAAAAAGTTGTATGTGTACACATTCTTAAAGACTGAAATTCAACTAGACTTCACATTAATATAAAAATTGATATTTCTGATAGAAAGCTACATTATACAGACATCTATTTAAGCACCTGTCGATTCCTATTTAAGGGAAAAAAAGTAAAAATGAATCAAGTTGCCTTATTCAGAACAACATATCTGCTGGAAGCTTTCCATTTTTCTCAACAATTCTGGACAGTTGGCCATTAAACTTTACTTCAAGAGAATGTTATAGATCCGTTAAAATTGGGTGAGACCAGGTGACCAGGAGAAATCTGTCACTTTTTAAGACTTATGAAACGCAAATACCAACATCATACAGACGAAAAGTTACTGTATGCAAGCTAAGAACAAAACTGACGATAAAACAGTAATTCTAATCGGTTATATTCAAACTCCCACTTGCACAGCGTAATTAATTGAGAAAGATGCAACGAGCTGCATTTTCTTTATTATCAAGCAAGTCACACCATATATTTCCCGAGGGTGAATATTTTATATTCCGGAAACCGGAAAAGAATACGTTCTGTCTTAAACGAGAAGGATTTCTTAACAACACAGTATAAACTAGGCATTATTGTCTACTGGATTAAAAGTGGATGAACCCCATGGTACTTCTTCATGTTTACTTTCATATACCTTCCATAGATACTCGTAAAAAGATTCATTTCCCCTTTGATATTGACAGGCTCTTCATTCCCACGCTGAGTGATCAAGAAATATTTAACCGACTGAAAAAAGTATTATGCTTTACGCCTATCCATATGCTTTTGACGTTGAATATCATCTCTTGAAACTAATTTTCTTTGATAAGTGGAAAAATAAGGCCTGGGTTTTTAATATATAAATGGTTTTTGAGACAATTCGATGAATCTATATTTCCATATAAACTTGTGGTGATGTTGTTACAAATGACCTTTACTGTTTTTTAAAATTATTGTATCATTTACGTTCACTCTTTTATAAATGACCAAAATATGAATTGATCCAGCATAGATTTAAACAGACCTAAATCTGAACTTGTAGAAATCAAGGGTGAAAATATATTCAGAGCAGAGGTATTAACGAGAATTGTAAATGTAAGATCCAAAGAACCAATCAGGACAGATTTGCACATGGAGAAGATACTCCCCAATTTTAGAATGATATGAAGGTCTTCCTTTTACAAATTCTTAGCTGAGCCGTTTTTCTAAATATCGCTTTGCTCTAAGAACAAACTCATCGTCATCGTCACAATGTATTTCCTGAGATGTGAGTACGCTATAAGTAGATGACAATAGCATATTACTACACATAAAGGGAAAGTTGCTGATACTGAAACTGAAATCGTCATGTGAATACCGTCTCGTTGTTTTGCAGGGATTATTATGCGTTGTCGGAATACATTGTATATGTAAAGATGATGGATAAATCCAAACCATAAGTCTAAAAGTCATGAAACCAATCAGTAAAAATGAAAAACATGTGGAAAATAACAAAATAATACTAGATCAAATCTATTGGAAGTAAAAAACGAAGAAGTACTGAATGGTAAACCATATCTCATAGTCCATGGAATAAAAGGACAATGTCGTGAATAGTGTCATATTCAGGCAAATGCGAACCCCAATAAAATGGAGGTGAGAGCAGGTGCCCGGGAGGAGTAAGCGTCACCTGGTTGCATGCAACACCCGTCATAAAAGTCTTGCAACAACCCTTCAAGTCGAGGAGGTAAATACATAAATATATATACGTACGAACACACGAAGGAGACAAGAACACCAAGTCAAATTTTCCATTCAAGGCAAGAAAAGCAGCCATATATATATACATATTATATTTGTACGTTCAGGTCCCAAAATATCGCTTAGCATTATTGAAAGAGGAATCTGAAATTGCACTAGATCCCTATATCGACCGTAGAACTTCCGTTTCTCAATATATCCTTGTGAAAGTAGTTTCGTGGCAATAAGCTTCGCTCTCAGGACGAAATCTTACAAGTCCTGTATATCAATCAGTGTCTTACGTTTGTTTGATAATACGCCAAGAAGACGTCGAAGTCAAAGTAAATGGAAATATAATAAAATTGAGACTTAAAATATTTCTTTCCATGGCCTTGTACATTTATCATATTAATTCTAGGTCCTCATCATATTCGTACCAAGCCCTATTCCGTGCCATTAGGAAAGCTACATTTGTTGTCCGAATCCACCAGAATCTTACATTTCACTGAATATGGCACTCCAAAATCTCGAATCTGATATATCTTGGATATCTTCAGTAAAAGACAAATCCAAGCCATTCAGACAAAACCGTAGATGGTAATAATATGTACCCCTTTCTTAAAGTATTTTTGCAAATAAGGCATTTCACGCATTTAGCCTAAGAAATACCGTATAACCAGAAATTTTCGCGTGAAAATTTGTACTCCAGAAATGAGGACGAAACTGGTATTTATATCATCCCCGGACGTCTAGTAGGCAAAACGAGTAGGAATTCAGGAAATCGACGACAAACTGAAATTACGGGTATGTACAATTTTAAAACCTAAATTGATATAGCCAATGATTTCATTATGTCGGTGGTTTCACACGTTTGTCGATAGCTAACAAGCAATTATCAAGGCGTGAATTGATACAGCATATGGTAATCAAAGCCATTGTACGTGTCCGTATTCCCTTGATAAGTTTGTTTACATATTTATTGTTTGAAAGTACTTTGGCTCGGTCAATGGCTCACTTATGGAAGGGAGACTGATAGGTGCCACCCGAAATTCCGATTCTCCTCCGAATTCTACGTAACTGATCCCGAAAACCACTGGGCAAATGAGGAAACAATGATTCAGTACGTTGAAAAAATTATTTGCCCGAATGAAATTGAGGAATTTTATCTGCCGCTTGGTAAAAAAGAACTCATTTTGTTTGCTTCATTAACAAAGTACAGACAATTCCGTTCGAGTCAAAACGTCTCCTTTTCTCAACAATCCGTCGATTGAACCGACAGGTTACAAGACGTGGATATGAGCGGAAACCAGTGCAGTTATACATATAGGTAAACTGTTTCACAGAAATGGGGGAATAGCTTGTCATCTTTCCAGTTGTTTGACGAGAGTCGTTTTTATTTCATAGTTAAAGAATATGTATTTCGTTTTCCCTTTTTGAAATCGCTAAAATTGTATTCGCGAAAATAAAGATAAGCTTTTCTGATACTGAATTTGATACTCGCGAAAAATTTCTGTGAAACGGTAAGTTAAATCACAAGTCTGTTAAAAATAATGTTCCTCTGTATTTCAAAATGAGAGTGTCGCCCTGTATTTCCTATAAATAAACACCATCATTTGCTTCCAAAATCTTTAACTATTTACAAAATTTGAAAATCTGTTAATCTGAATGACTTCAGAACCCTTTATCTATGCTCATGGTCCTCGTCTCAATTGAAATATAATCCATGTGGCCATCATGTGACAGGAGATCTCCATATTTTTCGTAATAGACATAACTTAAATATAGTCATTTACACTCATCCACATACCACCAACATCTTAATATTACTATGTACTCATGTGCGGAGTATGCCAGACGTTGAGCTAAGAGAGTGAAGTTGAACTAGACACACTTTCTGAATGGCTGAAGTCAATCAGTAGGTTGCTAAAACGGAAAAGAGTGTCATTTCTTGTACAGCAAAAATAAGTCTATTAATTGTCACTCCAACGTCTTCAGAGGACTATCCCGACTTCACGAAAATTTCATCATTCTTCCACTGACAAGGTAGCTAACAATTACACGTTGGCATGCAGGGTATATTATATTACCTATATTCGATTTATAGCTGGATCTTCTAAATGTTCAACTAAGCCTCTATCCATATTGATGATGAAAATTCTAACAAAAATCAAACATGGTCTTCAGGAATACTGCTCCACTGCTTATGCGAAAAGCAGAATCAATCAGAGCTGGATGCTAAAAATACCAAGAAATGTCTAGAACACTTGAAATCTATTTTTCATAATGTCACCAGCATCAACTATTTTAACGTTTCAACTCCTTACACTAACATTCCTTATCACAAACTGAAAAAGAGTATAAAATCAATTAACCGTTTTTCGTGCGCCTACATTCACAGTCACCGTTAAGCAGCACAATTATAGGACACACGTTTAAAAATTTATAAATAATCCTCCATAAAGAGATCAAGGATCAACAGGTTTTTTAAAGAGAGGCCATAACAAGTTTAACACAAGAAACGTTTTGAAATAATATGCTAGTATCAAAATATGCTCGGCGACATCAACTTAAGTAAACCGTACTCTGCCCGTCTGTAAGCGAGCAGAGATCCTTGATCGGTAGGAATTCCGACTAACAGTCATAGAGGACGAGGCTCAGGACCTTGTCATCTATGAAAATGTTTGGACAAGGCCCGTCTTTAAGAACCAACCGCCCTGTTTGTCAGCGTGAATCGCTGAAGTAAAGGTCTGTAAAACGATGTAGAGGGGTCCAAGACAATGAACAGTCTGATTCCAGCAGCAAGTATACAGAAAAAGAGATTAACCAAATCATAGAAATTTCCATTGATAATATATTTATCATTTTTGGCGGAAAAGTGTTTAGCAGATAGTTGGCATTCCGATGAATACACTTGTGGAGACATTATTTGTTTTGATTTTAGATTTTTATAGGCCCGTTATAGACGGGACGTATTATGTTATGGCGTTGTCCGTCCGTCCGTCCGAGGTCATGTTTTCCTAATTTTCTTTTCTGCTGTCTTCCAAAGTATTGGATTGAATAAATATAGAATGTATATACCTTTTAATTTTGTGCAGCATATGCGCATATCGACAAGTTATGTCTCTTCAGTGATGCTCGCGTCCGAATGATTGGAATTCTCAAAATATATAAAAATATGAAGAGCAGAGTTGAAGCCAAAATGACCGAAAAATGAACCAAAGAATCTATCTAAGGACAGAGCTATGCATGAGGGAAATACTCCTTAGTTTTAGAGTGATTTACTTAATTTGATGACTGAAAATATGAAGTATATATTTCACGCAGCACAGTTAAGGCCGATTTCGTCTTTTTTCCTATTAAGATTGAATATTATTTTTCCTGTCCCATATTGTCTTATTTTAGCTATTATCTTTACATGACTTATTATTTTTTAATTGAACACATGTTCCGAATTGCTTTCCATACATATTTGTAATTGTCACATGACTTCATATAATCATAAATCTAAAAAGAGAACAACGTCGAAGCATCGTAAATTTTTCAAAAGCACCCCCTCTTACTCTATTACTAATAGCATGAAATTCATATCATTTCGTTCGTTGTATCTCTTACTTTAGTAAAATTGCTGCGGGATCATGGGAAATTGCATTTATAAATGTATAATGAACAAAATTAACGAGTGTCATACGAAAAAGCGTCAGTTTTCTATCTATTTAATGTTAATGCCGAGTTATTTGCTATTATAGTAGGATCCCGCAGCATTTTTCATACAGGAAATTTTATCAACTTTTCATATATCTAAAGACTTTTATCATCATTTGTCGATATATGAGGGGGTGCTTTTAATTTTTCTGCAATGTTGTTAGATAAACGAGTGCTTAGATTATATTTCAAACGTTTCAAAGACGCCGGTAAAAGCAAGTAACTCCTAGATCTAAAAATATACGAATAACTTTGTTATCCGCGAAATTTAACTTGTCAAGGAGAATTAAGGAAAGAACAATATCTTGAAAAAAAAGATATAATATTTAATATATAGATAAACACTTCCCAAATCCGTAAAACCTATGTACATGTGTATATAATATTATCGTTATACAATGTATAAAAAGTGTGGGTCTCAATAATATATACTATAATAGAAAAAAATATATCAAATAATTCATGTGAAATGGTTGTTTCTTAATCTTTTTTTTTCAGTTTTAAAATAGTTACAATTGTTTTCATCTGATAAAAAGGCCTTTCTTCATCTTCGCATACTATGTTATTCACCTTTTAATGTGCACTTGTTTTCTCGATTCCCCAAGCACTCAATCGACACTGAAGATGCAGTGGCCATGACTACAATCTACGGGGTTCATTCAAAATTTGTTACTATTAATGGGTCGTCTCAAAATGTATAAATGATTAAATGATAAAGCACTAAATTATTATAGAAATAAACTTTAACTTATACAGTTTTCTTGAAATTAAGAATTATAAAATCATAATAATGCATGCTTAGCCAAGGTTCAAGGCAACACGGGGGCTATGACGTCAAAATCATTGCATCATTTTCGCGGAAAAAATCTTGCATCTCTTCAAAAACGCCTTAACTATGCTGCGCAGAACAAAAGCACTGAAAACTAGACTTATGATACCCTCGGGAACTATCAGTAAAACAGCAGTGACAGTGGTTATAATAAATATAGAACATGTATACTTTTTAATTTTGTGCACCATATGCGCATTTCGACAAATTATGTCTCTTCAGTGATGTTCGTGGCCGAATGATTGGAATTTTCAAACTATATATAAATATGAAGTGCAGTGTTGAAGCCAAAATGACCGAAAAGTGAACCAAAGAAACTTGACATATATCTTTATATCAATGAGGGTAAGTACCAGTTCGCATTTCGGAATTATTGAATTGGTTTTGCCAGAGTTCTTGCCCTTGAACTTAATGAAATTTCTGGGAATTTTTTCAGTTTTATAATCTCTCAGCTGAATCAATGTGTTTACTCTTGTTCTCTATATGGACGATAGTTTTAATATAAAATATATGTTTTATGGTGGGCCCATATACTTGTTTACTACATAAAACTGAGTGACGGCTTTCACTTGAAATGTCCATCCTATTCTGGACCGCAACATCTGATATGTTTTTATCTTGTACTTCTTTCCTCTGCAGAGTTCGTAGCTACTAAGACAGTGGCAAGTAAGTCAAAAGTCATTTTCTTCTGAATTAGAATTTTACCGATTTTCTTCTATTCATTCATTTCCAATAAATTATTCCACCAACTGCCAAAATACATCGAAGTAAAATACAGATGAAATAAAAAAAAAACACACTCAAAATTTTTAAATCAGTAAATACTACTGTAAGTGCATTAAAATACAACACGTTTGAGTTGCCTTTTTATGCCCTTATTATTGTAATTTCGTCCTGTTTGTAATAACTTTTCTCATACAGCAGTGTTGTTTGTCTTCTTTTCCTTCTTTCAATTATTTCATGGCATGGCAATTACAGCATAAACGTTGCTTTATTCATTCATAAAGGTTGACCGGTTCATGGGTCCTATCTTCGCACTAACAAATGCACAGTGTTAGCAATAAAATATTTATACAGTAGACTAATCTGAAACTTGATATTGGTTTTAAGATTTCCAAAAAAAGTAGCGTTCTTTGTATAACACTGTATTGTAAAAGCGAGGTAAATATCTCATGTTACAGTTTCAATATCTTCCAAGATATATACTACTGTACTCTTTGGGCATTCATGACAAATGTGGCTGGTTTCCAGGTATCAATGGATGCCCACTGCTTTAATGTATCATGTGAAAACCTCACATAATATACATGTAGCAATAGTTGCTTTCATATTTTACATGATTTACGGCAACCTTGGCTACACTAAGTTAGTTGTGATCAGTAACAACTGTACATATCTTAAAGCGCACGGGTTATAATATTATTAAGAACACTCTGTCACGAATTTTCGGCTACTTAGCATTTATCAAGTTACGAAACGATAGACAATTAACAGCTATGTGAAATCCGTGCTCATGTCAATCGCTTTATAACTTGATAAAGGCTAAGCAGCCGAACATTTGTGACAGAATGGTCTTTATATTATTATAACCAGCGTGCTTCTCTTGAGATTGTTTGAAAGAGAAAATATGTAAGATTTTGTTGATTTATTTACAAAACAACATATCATTAACATCACACTGTTATCTTTCTGTCCATCGAGAAATTGTGAAGTGCAGACCTTGTAAAAGAGGTCAGTGAGCGAGTAAGACTGCTACGGTCTATGTATTTAAAACTTCGACGTTTGTTCAAGTACATCTCTAAAAATCGGGATCGGAATTGGGTACTCATTGAACAATACAAAATGAAGTTAATAGCATTATTGACAAGAGCAATAAAGTCCATCAAATCACCGAGCGGTATGTAGACGCTTAGGTAGAAATTCGGAACAAGAGCACTTATAAAAATAAGAATTCCTTGAGGAAATTCCGTCACCAGGAATAAAATGATAACAACTAGTAGCATTCGTGTAGTTTTAGAGGGACGCTGATCACTTTTTTTGTTCATCAACATCGTTGTTGATAATCGCCGACGCCGCTGTCGACTTTGCACTCCGAGACTATATAGCAAACTACCACCGAATATCACCATCAAAATACAAGGGACGATTTTAGCAATGATAGCGTAACTTAAGACATTTATTAAAACAATTGGCGTCGTTTCATTAGACGCAAGTTTCAGCTCATTCAACATGTATATTGTTCCATTTTTTTCTGTTTGTTTCTCAACTATCGCATTCGAAAGATAATTTGGTATAAGGACAATAGATGAGAAAATAAATACACAAAATGTCACAAGTTTTACTTGTAACATTTTCCTCTTTCGAGCAATCGTTCCTTTTGAAGTGGATCTCAACTGCACAAACCTGAAAACAGCAATAGACACGCCAAGCCAGATAGAGACCGTGTGTGTGGTCGCTGCAATATTCACGGATATCAACATATACAAACTCCAACCGTACGTGAAAGCATTCTCAACTGACATTGAATGTACACAATAAAAATGAATAGCAAATGGAATATATGGAGCCATTGTCAGAATATCAGATACGGCTAACCACGTGAGAAGTAAATTCGTAGGTGTCCACATATCCTTCCGTGTTAAAATGGAAATATTGAAAACGTTTGTACTAATTCCAAATATACATACTAAAACACTAATGTAACCATGAATAGAAGAAAACCACATAGAAAATGCTGTCAACCCATCCATCTCTGCTTGAAGCAAGGGTCTGGTCATTGCCGAATAGTTTTTTTGAATGTCCATTGGAATCATTTATCTATCTGAAAATAGAAAGAGACTTTTGATGATATCAAGCTCATATGAAACAAGGCAACAATTAAACTGTGTTGTTTTTTCTAAGAAGAATAAGAAGCGCATCTGTTATCTGTGCGAAAATCATACTAAAAAGTCTACTTTAAGTCCAGATATTACTCGTATTTTTATTATTGAAATATATAAGAAGGACATTTATCATGAAAGTTGTTCATAGTTTCTTTTTTTTTTTTTCAAGTTTAAATTAACTGATTGGTTGATTGATTGATATTTATCGTTTCGCAGTCAAAATAAAAATTAAACATTTCACAGAATGACGTAAAATACACAAAACATATTACGATATCAATAAAACATCGTAAAAGTCAAGAAATATTGCAATTAACTTATTATAACATTTTAAATACTTTATTACCATAGTAGTTTGATAACAACGTTACATGAAGAATTTGCAATTGGCTAATTTAAAACTCTGGTTAAAATAAAACCAGAACCTTTTAAAAATCACTATACATAAAAATGTATACTCATATAAAATATTTTTCACTTCCGATTCAGTGTTTGTAAGGCCGACCAATGTAGGTCATATAAACGCTTTCTGATTATAACCTAATGCCCTAACTTTGTCTTTAAAATGGAGAATCAAGAAAAAACATTTTGTGCCTCAGAACAAATTACTGATGTTACAAAAATATTACGTACCGTTATACGTAATTAAAGTTCTCCAGAGAAAGCCTGCGAGTTACAGACAATACCTAATCGGTATGCGCCAAAGACAGCTCTAGGGGAAAAATAAACAATTTATCCAAGACATTTCTGAGCACATATTGACAACTTGACATTTCAATGTGTGATTAATTTACCAGGTCCGTGAACCTGTTTATTTCAAAAGGTCTTTGAAACGACATCCCCTTTTTACTTATGGTAAAGCCTACTCGAATAAATGCAACTCGTGTTCTTATTTGAATATGAATATCGATTCGGGATGACAGACTGTAAATTCCAACGTGTTGCATCATTCTTATTTTATCATAATTATGTTTCTAACAAATAGTCCTAAACCCAGTCCTTACTTCATACAAACTAATTATGCTTATAACATAAATTCTAATGCTTTTTGTTTGTAACACACTCATTGGCTGTCCCATTTAAAAACTGCAAGGGTATTCATGAAACCCTGCAGTTTTTGATATGGCGGCATGATACCCTATGTCTTTGATTTGTGACGTCACGATTCCCAATAGTTTTTGATATGACGTTTCTGTGATTAACGACTTGGTTTAGAAAACCATAAATGTGCGTGTTGCCTCTACCGGTAGTTGTTATTTATTTTGTAATGTTCTTGGTGATTTTTGTCAAACAGCTGTGTCAGATGTCTTCAGTTTTCGCTTTTATTTTTGTCATATGCATTAGCATGAGGTAATCATGCTAGTGTTTTACAAAAACACCAGCAGGGTATCGGCGAATACTCGGTCAGAAATTAGTTTCAGGTATTGGCGTATACCCTGTCAGTTTTACTAAACACCGAAATGGTAACCCTTATCACATGCTTACTGAAGAAAGAACAGAAGACATCTGACAAAGCTGTATGACACAAATAACCAAGGACATACAAACAAAAATGAAAATAGTAAAATATACATATATATTATATTATATGGATGGATGGATACAAAAGCAGCGAAAGCAAATAAACTGTTAATGTGCGTTTTCTTCACATTTTGTTAAGAAAACGAAGAATATCACAAATATTGGCTTCGTTTAACCGAAGTCTAGGTGAGTATATATCAATTATATATCTTTCAAAATGATGTTTAAGAGATCAATAAGATGCCGTCAAGATACCTAGAAGTATCAATAAGAACATATCAATAAGGTGGGAACGTCCAGATGTATTAATAGAATTCATAACAATAAAGAAACAAATCTGCTATAAGAGGTGCGTACAGTTAGGTGCAGTCCTAACCTTACATAAAGTGCACTTCAAGTTAACTTTATGACTGCTTTTCAAGTTTACTTCGCGACAACAGAGTAAACTTGGAATCAAGTTTAGTAGTAAACTTGATTCCAAGTTTAGTATTAAACTTGATTCCAAGTTTACTCCAAGTGCACTTCAAGTTTAGTTTACTTTATATATATATATATATATATATATATATATATATATATATACTGCTTCATTTCACTTGATGTAATCGGATGGAACACACGCCTTTAAACAATCGAGTTGTTTCTCTTTGGACATGGAAACACATATCGTAAAGTCGTCTTGGATATCAATGTATATAAGGGAAAGGACCATTTCATTACGTGGAAGTGGCCATGCGATAGTTGAGATTCGACGTATCTTGATGGAAACTGAAAGTGTACAAGTTTCACGACAAGCGATAAGTACTTTGATAAATTAAACGTTATGTTACCGGTTCGATTATAGACACACATAAAATTCAAGGTAAGAAGAGATTATTATCCATAGAAGCCACTTAATTTTTACCATCTTTGACACGAAACCGAAAATAGAGCCAGTGTAGTTTTCGATACGGATTGTCCCAACAATGGCAACATCTATACGATATGTGGAAGTGAAACCACAAAATGTCAAAATAACGAGGAAATATCGTATAACAACATAATTATAACAATAATAATTCATCACAAGAAGAAAAATGTAGATGCAGTTAGAAGTATCGAAACTTCCCATAAAATACCATCCGAATGTTCAACATGAAATCAATAATGTAAAATTGTTAATTGTTTATAAATATTTACTATATTTTTCTAATAAAACATTTTTATAAAATATGCAATTGTACATAATAAGACAATTATTTCCATCGTGTTATACGAAAATGGATAATTGTAATAAATAAACGTGAAAAGTAAACTTGTGTCACGTGATAGTAAACTTGAAGACGGAATTACTTTGAAGTAAACTTGATATCAAGTGCACTTGACTAAACTTTATGACTGGTTTTCAGGACGAAAAACTAAACTTGAAGTGCACTTGTCAAGTGCACTTGAATGTAAGGTTAGGACTGCACCCAACTGTAGGTAGTCTCATAGAAATCCATAGTAGTAATATAGCGAAGGATGTAGAACAGTGGTAATCCAATGTCAGAACATCTCATTATGAACCACGGTACATGTATGTATGGTTTGTTTTTTTTTTTTTTTTTTTTTTTTTTTTTTTTTTTTTTTTTGGTTTTGTTATTTTTTTGGGGGGGTGTTGCTTTCTTATCTTTCTTTTTGTAGTCCTACGATATCTAGGAAGACCTGTAAAAATTTATTTTTTGTCCAAGATCACAAGAAAACAATTTCTCTCGATTATCTGAAAAAATATCCATCGTTCTCAAAGAAGCATAACTTTTTATAACTTCAGTGTTTCTGTACTGAGAAGAAATATATAAAATTATTTTAAAACTAAGGAGTAATACATTTAGTGTTTATTACATGAAACGTTTTATTTTAAACACAATCAGATGTACATCTATCAGTCATTCATATTGGTTGGTGAATCAAAAATCCGGAAGTACAATAACCCAGATACCACACTTGGTTCTATTGAAACGTCAATAGTGTTCTAAATGAACATATCATTTAAGTTACCTTAACTTCGGATTTATTATTCACTACTTAGTTTAAGCATGTATTAGCTTGAGCTCTTTAATGAAAGTTTACAACAATGCATGTATAGTTTGTACTGTAACTTCTTCCTGGTGTATTTTACTTATTATGGCGTATTGTACCTGGTGTATTACTTCAATTGACCGTCCTTAGTCGGTATCGTAACCGCAGCACAATCTAATATTTTTGTAATGTCGTTTTTCCATGTTTATTCTAATATATATCATGTTTTATTTATATGTCCTTGGTAATTTTTGTGATACAGCTTTGTCAGATGTCTTCAGTTTTCTCTTTGTTACATTGGTAAAACACACTTTTCATGTTAATCTTCGACAGTCTTACAGTAAGCTAGATCACCAGGCCAAGTCAAATCTGTCAATTTAGTATTGCATCATGCAATGCAATATTGTGTATTGAATTTCAATTACTTCTTAGACGTTTAGCGGAGAGATAGCAAAAAAGTGTGGGTTTTATTACATGTTTTATCCGTTTGGAATTTGTGATAAATTTTTTAAAGGGACATTTGAATGAGACAATTTCAGAATGTTCATTGTCTTCGAAGTATTTTTCCATGTAATATCCTTGTGAACACCAAGTGAAAAATAAGTATTTCCAAGCACGGTAATTTCATTACGTGTTAATAATATTAAGGGTTAGATGTAATAGAAATTGTGAAACTGTATTCTGTATTGGAAAAAAACACAAAAGTTGGGTCATACAATCAAATATAATGAAAATACACATCTTTTAATTAATCAATTTTCTAAACTAGTGTATATACATAGTCAGGTTTGTGGTTTTGTATATGTGAGTAATTTTCATGTCCATTTGAATTTCAAAAAACACAACATGTTTTCAGCTAACCTTGTCAAAAAGTTACGTTCAAATTCTTAGAATGAAAATTTGTTTAGATCAGCTTTTTCTAACAAATGTTCTGAGGCCATTTCATGTGCCATTTTCCTGTTTGTAAGTGATCATCAAACGAACTGTGAAAATTGTAATGGAAACTTTCGATTTTGTTCTGAGTGCCAGATCTCTGGCTTAGACATTGTACATTGATAATGACTCGGTACATTTTCCTGTTTAAGCATTTCTTAAACAGAAATTTCCTTTCACCTCCGAGTTATACGTTCTAGTAAAGTAATTATGGTATTATACTCTGCATTCTTTGTGCGTTGTTTAACTTCAGTGAGAAGAAAAGCTAGCCAAACCATCTATTAAAGAAAAGATAAAAGATGACATAACAAGCTGGTTAACTAGAACAAACATGTTACAGCTAAATTAATGGTTTAAAGAAAAATCAAGATCTCAAATCATATGGCTATATAGACCATAATAAGGAGCGTGTTAGGAATTATAAAATAATTCTGATTAAAATCTAATTTAATAAAGAGTCAAAAGGGACGAGAAGAAGGCAAACTTAAAAAATTAAAAAAAAAACACATTTATAAAATTGTAGTCATACTAGGTCAGACCAGGTGCTTGAAAAGACGGAAAGACTGAAAATACACCCAAAACGAGAAGGTAAAAGACATCTGACCCTGCTGCATTACACAAATCATCATGAACATAAAACACCAAAGTTCGAAAGTAATCTGATAATTTTTGCATGAAAATCCAAAACGTTAGTTCAGGCTCTAACAAACCGGATCAATTGATTAATATAAATATCATATGATGGGAGTTTAAGGACATCACCATCTAAATAAAGGAAATTTACAATAGGAAAGCCAAAGCAGTCATGTTAATCCTGTATGCTTGTATGAAAAATGTTGTTAATATTTTTAATATTTCAGTCCATGAAAGGTGTTTTCCGATCAGAATCAGTTCCTGGAAACTTTAACCACTGGTTTAACTAACCAATTGGCAAATTTCATCTAAATTTATCTTTGAAATGAGAAGGCTTCAAGCATAGTGTATGTTCTGATTTGTTACAAAATGAAACAAGCTTTGTAAAGTGATTTAGATTTTTATACAGAAATCTTATAGATTAAATCAATTGTCTCTCAAACTTTAATCACTGATAAGCTTAACCAATGGTTAAAGTTTCGAACAAGTGGCCTCAGACGTATTGCCTTTGTTTAATTCAAGTTCTGGTGGACAAATGTCAGTAATATGGTTTTCAAATTCGGTGTTATCGATTTCTAAAATATCATCACGATGTCTAGAGGTTTTATTAAACTTAAGGTCTACGCGTTTTGAAGTTTGAATATAATGCCCTCTCACAATAAATGTCAGTCAGTTGGTGTGGTTAACCGGTTTACGGACGCCCACCTTCCCACTCACTGCAAAAGCAGCACAATCAGAGGACACACATTTAAAACTTGATAAATACTCCTCAATATAGAAAACAATGATCAAGAGGTTTATGAAGAAGACAGGTCATAAAGATTTTTATACACGAAACGTTTATATAATAATATGTTGCTATCAAAAATATGTAAGGCGACATCAACATAAGTAAAAAGTGCTCTGTCCGTCTGTAAGCGAGCTCAGATCCTTGATTAATAGGGGTCCCGACTAACAGTCAGGGTGGACGAGGATGAGTGCATTGAGAGCGCATTAATATTTTTCGAAAACACAGTAGTAGAAAAATAGGTAGATTTTGATATGAAACGTGATGTATATGGACTTTGATTTGAAAGACATTACATGGTTGGAAAATCAAATTTATCAATGCTTAAAATGAAGCCGCACATAGCTATACAGCGATCAGGTAAGATCTTGTCCTTCAAAAATGGTTTTTCAACATACGCATTAGTAGAGTTCAATTCAGTTTTAAGAACTCGAATATAGTATAGTTTTCAAACAATGAAAATATTATTATCTGCTTTATAAGCAGGTACAAAGATATTAGTATTTCGTAAACCAGTCATTTTTTATGTAGACTGGATCGCTGTTTTAAGTGGCTGTTTGAGTTCATGAGGATTAAGTTAAAATTATCGATGCAAATATCGATTATTTTCAGAATTTCTCTTTTCCAGTCATTCAAAGCATCTTCTTTTACACCATGTTTTACACTATCGTTTACACTTAGTGTGAAATGTTTCTGTTACAATACCCCGGCATATCGTAAAATCTATCCTGGAAAGTAATCTGTATTTTGGCCCCTTATTAAAAAGCGATATTTATTATAAATACAATTTAAGATCACATCTAATAATATGACCCACAGGTTGATAAATATATTTAGAGTTATTGTCTGAAAAATGGAATAGAGTCAAGTGTTTTATGATTACATGTGACAGCATTGTAATTAAAAATAAAGTTTCTGACAGGTTTTTGTACTGATGGCAAATTAGCGGTGGCCCAAGATTCTCGAAATTTTGTCTGTGGAATTTGTTATTTGTCTCTATGATCATGAAAAATATTAGAAATATTAAGCAGGTCTAAACCTTTATTTACAAATTTTATCTTGATAAATTGCAATTTAGGAGGAAGCGATGCTATACTTGGATAAAGTTTGATATATCAAAATGCTGTAATCGTTTTAAGTCTATATCAATCTTTAAAACCTAGACTTCTCCGATTACCTTCATCCAGAATACGTTTCAATCAGGTGACTGGAATAGACGATAGTACATACCGTACATGTAGCGTGGAAGTTGGAAAATCCTCGTTGCCACGGTGGGCTGTCCACGTCTGTCCTCCGTGGACACCTCGCGAGGCCACTTTTCTGTCCACGTTAATGCTTTCTAATACAATTTGCCATCTACCTGTACTTGTCCTCGCGAGGTCAAAAACGGACAAGTTTTTCACACCTTTTACCTGTATTTGTCCTCTGGTGGTCAAAACGGACAAGGTTTTCACACCTTTTAATTAACCTGTCCCCCACTGGACGTAAGGGATATTACATAGATGGGCCGGTATTTTGCAAATGTATCATGAAATATTTCGTTAAATAATACAAAAGGAAAGAAAAAAATGACCGTTTTTCAATGACCACGCCAGTAGATAGCTTCAGATTGAGACAAGACCGGTTTCAGAGTTGAACTACATACGGCACTGATAATAGCCTTTACGTTGTTTGAGTTGTTTTATTGTATTTGTTCAGTCAACCAACAAAAGTAACATGTTTGCCTGTTAAGTTTTTTCCACATGCATGTAATTCTTCATTTAACAGACGAATTTAGAAGAATCTATCTGAAGGTAAAGAAATGCAAATTGCTCACACGATTTACACTCTTATTATATTCAAAGTAATTCATTTATAATAATGCATGATGGCAATATTAAGGACAAATAAATGTGGTTTTAAAAATATAAATGCCTTATCAAATAAAACCAATCTATCGATCTTTATTAAATAATGTTATCATTTGAAAAAAGGTTCATAATATTCATAATAAATTGAAATACTGTTTAATATTTGTTGACTACGTGATTATTTATTTCTGCGTAAAAAATTTCAAAGAAATTCTTTTGTGTTCTGATTAAGTAATTAACTATTTTAAGCAAAAGTAATGATCTTAATCATTGCATGAAAGGTTAATTAAAATCATTATAAAATACCTGTTAAAGTATGTTTTTACAATTAAGTGTCGCTAAAGACTTCTTTCAAGTACCGGTAACTCTTAAAGAGCGAGATATGGGTGTGTATTAATAAATTGTGTACTAGCATTACTATTTTATATTTGAAAATCAATTATTATCAGATTTCTTGTGATTTATTACTCCCCCTCAACAGCAAAATCTAAGAACCATATCTCCGGCAAAGGGAGAAAACCCAAAAATGAATAACACCCCCCCCCCCTTCTTTTATTTGTACTTGTTGAGTATGAAGAATTGTTTCAGTCAAATATCTTATTCGCCAATACAATGGGCGATTTTCCTATTGCAAGTCTAAGCATTGTGCTGTAAGCCTACAGGGCAAAAAATTTAAGTGAAAGATCGACGCCACCTAACGACCGAGTTAAAGTAACGACACGTCAACACCCCCTCCCCCCCCCTTCTCTCTCTCTCTGCTGTGCACGAGATATCGTTTGCAAACGTATTTTAAACTTTTTCAATACAACCAAAATATATATTTGTGTATGTATTAATGTAAAACATGCAAGGTTCAGTGTTCAGTCGGGTCATCATCTTTTATATATAATTGCATGATCGTATCCGTGAAATTAATAAAAAAATAGATACGATCGTATTGGGCAAGAATATGTAACGAGACAAAACAATAAAAAAAAGGGGGGGGGTCCTCTCTGTTTAGGTCAAACGGCACTTAGTCCAGGTAACCTTACGACTGGAGCACGCGTGTTGTGTGAAGTCTATTGTTCTACTTCATCCTGGTAGCGAATAAGGGTTTGACTTATGACACTGATTAATACACGGAATTAGACGATCGTATCCGATGAAATCATAAGATACATACGGCCCTATATCTGGCAGGAATATGTAAGAAGCTAAGAAATTTAAAGGGAGGGGGGGGGTTCTGAAAGATACTTTTCTTTCCTGTTTAGGTAAGAAAACGACCGACACTCTAGTTTCCCTTGCGACTCCAGTCCGCATGCTTTGTCTTTTGTTCTGAGATTATAAATATTTTTCAAAAGTTTGCCTGCACTTCACCAGGAAGATAAAAGAATACATAAAAAAGAAGAAACCCGACCAAAGAAAATAATAATGAATAAAATAGAATGAAGATCAATGTCCATATGTATTAATATTTACCAGAATTAATCAATCGTGTATTTCATCGTAATCGCATGTAATATTTCAAAATCTGAATATGTTTATCAGAGCAATCAATAATGAATATCATATCACATATAATATGAATTTATTTGATTTTAAAGTCGGCTTTACTGAACTGACCCCACAAGTAGTAATTGCGCTCTTCAATTCGGATCGTTGCCTTCTTTAATTAAGAGTCCGAAATAGGTATTACAAAGAAACTCGGCACACTCTAGGAATAATAAATCATTTTTTGTGTGCATGTCCTTGGTGACTTTTGTCATACAGCTTTGTCAGATGTCTTCAGTTTTCTCTTTTAAATCACACTTATACACGTATCTGTACAATAACCAATCAGCTTGTCTTTACCGATTTCATTCAAATACCATTGATGCACTTTTACGACAAGTAGATATACGGGTATAAAGAACGTAGTTATACGTCCAAACAGGGACGTATATATCTAAAACATATACGTCCGTGCTCCAGGTGCGCACTATATTTTCAATTTTTATATAAAATATGCGTTCTAGTTTTAAAAATATTTAGAACAGCAGAATACCTTAAGATACATTTCAAACGTTCATTGTGTAATCAAGCAGAGGAGATTTAAAAAGATGTTAAATGATTATTAATCAAGATATCTTTAAGTCTAATTTCGTTATTTTTCATGCTTTACTGAACAAACACAATACGCATCATCATAAGATCGCTGCCTTTTTAGCACTATCATACCCATTTACCGGGACATATTTCGTGTCCACGTTTGACCGTCTGACGGCGCGGACACAGGTAAATGACCACCTATATACGCGGTCAATATGGCTGATATACAGGGACAGTGTCCACGCGTGTCCGCGGCTTTACACGCCCAAATCCAATGTCCACGGTACATGCACGGTATTGAAGTTCGTGATGACCGTTATTTCTGGCTATTCGCAGTAGATCGTCTAATGACCTATTTAATCTACCATCTTTGTGTGGTTGTCATTACGGCGACGACCGTGCGACCTCTGTTTCTCCTTAACATCTGGTCTTAATGAAAATATCCACTTCTCTCGTCAATCCGTGCATATAGATTATATGTAGAAATAAATTATCCAAATGCAGATAGATCAGGTATATTTATATATCATTATTTAGAAAAATATTTCCAATTTTCAATAAAACCTAATTTCCCGGACAGTCAGAAGTAATTCTAACAAAAATAGGAATAAATGACGTCATACTGTTTAGTACATTTTCATTGGCTGATTCTCATCAATCCGTGCATAACAGTGTGCCTTGTGCAGGGTGTTTTAAAAGTATTATTCACAAAAAAGCAAGGTAAGTGAATTTTTATGTCACATAGAATAGAATTTGCATGACTAAAGAAACATTATATCTAAACAAGCATTCTGAAAGTATTGCTTAGGCAATACTAAGTCCCCTACCGGCAAATGGAAAACTAAGACCCCCAAAACACACACACACCTACAGACACACACAACATACTGTCTTTCAGGCTGCCAGTTAAAAATTTGATCACAACCTTTAAAGAAATTTTCTAATTCCGAGAGCCGTAATTCCATCAAAAATCAGTGGACCGTAACGAAACTCGAACTTGATCTGTAACTCATGGTGGTATACTCACACACCAAAAATTGGATACCTACAAGCGTTTAGAAAAAAGTCCGGAAAACTGCCATTTTAAAGAAATTTTCTAATTCCAAGGGCCAAAATTCCGTCAAAAATCAGTGGACCAAAACGGAACTCGAACTTGGTCTGTAACTCATGGTGGTAGACTCACTCACCAAAAATTGGATGAATATCTACAAGCGTTTAGAAAAAAAGTCCAGAAAACTGCCATTTTAAAGACATTTTCTAATTCCAAGGGCCGTAATTCCGTCAAAAATCAGTGGACTGTAACGAAACTCGAATTGATCTGTAACTCATGGTAGTATATTCACAAACCAAAAATTGGATGAATATCTACAAGCGTTTAGAAAAAAAGTCCAGAAAACTGCCATTTTAAAGAAATTTTCTAATTCCAAGGGCCGTAATTCCGTCAAAAATCAGTGGACCAAAACGAAAATCGAACTTGATCTGTAACTCATGGTGGTAGACTCATACACCAAACATTGGATGAATATCTACGAGCGTTTAGAAAAAAAAGTCCGGAAAACGTAAATGTGACTGACGGACAGACGGACGGAGTGCAACCATATCGTCCCCTTCGGCGATGCCGGTAGGGGACTAATAACACCAGTAAAACTAGTACAATTGCAATTTATTTACAGCATGAGCAGACTAATGTAGAATTCCTACGAATACATTTCACCCTACTATAAAATGACACGTGTGCCCAATGTAAGCATTTGTCACATAGTCCCCAAGATATAATTTTCAAATAGATTATAGATTATTTAGTTCTGGTGGTGAAAACTTCTTACACACACTGCAAAATTCCTTTTTATCAGTTCCAATTTCATTTTCCTCATTATCATGGGGTACTGCTTCTTTAGAAAATGAAAAAATTCCTGTTTTTCGGAATGTAGGCTGTATGTTTACTGGGATGACTGCCTTAAGGTATGCTTTTGATGCGATAGATGCAATGTTGTATATATTTTGTACTTACCTGTCCAATGTGGTTTCTCGTGTAAATGCTGCATTCTGAATGATAAAACTTCTTAAAAGACCCAAACATTTCAACATCAAGTGGCTGTAATAAGTTACTTGTGTGTGTTGGAAGAACAAATAAATATGACATGATGATCTTTTAGTCCAATGTATTAGAGAAGGAGATTTGTATCATGTGTGTCCATTATACAAATAAGCAATACTGCATGGTTTCTTTTGAGTGGGTTGAACAAGCTTCAAAAAATAATCATTCAGATATGATTCAACCTTTTCTTTGGATTAGACTAAAATCATAAGAAAAAAGTCATAAACAAATATATGAAAAATAAATAAATAAAAAAAATATGAAAGATAAAATCCATGATCAATTCTTGTGGAATACTTTTGAGCAACCCTGTACCAAAGACTATCATTATATTTTATGACCTTGAACTTGCACAAATCACGTGATGTAAATATAGCAGAAATACAAAAGAAACCCAATGAAGTTTATACGTTTTTTTTTGCGTAAAAATAAATGATTTACCTGGGTTTTATTTCATCTTATTTCTTGAAGGCAGTTAACAAAGTAAGTGCTCTGAAATCTGATCAAATTTGACAAATTTGGCCATTGAGATCAAGGGGATATGGCGTTCCTAAATATTCAACCCGATGAAGTTCAGCAATTATAGGTCCTTTTTTTGCATTTCAGATTTATTTTCTCCAGGTAGTGATCTTTCCAATAGAGGCAATAACAGCGAGTACCAACAGCTAAAGAGGAAATAAGTAGATAGAAAATATTATTTTTCAGGTGTACTTTCTAATAGTAATGATAAAACATGATTTAAGAAATGCATTGATGCATTTTGATAGAATTTACAGAGATATTGAGATAATATGATTGTAAACTTTCATATTATATAGTAATCTAGTAGTTCATATCGTGGCGCATATGGTAACGGTTCTCTTTACCCCTCCTTTCGGCCACTCGTTGCTGTCTTTCGGATGTGACTGTCAAATTCTTTGACCTCCGTCACAATACACGTCGGCACGTTAATTATCATGTATTGCTATGCGTGGTTATTCATTGCTATGCGTGGTCATTCATTGCTATGTTTGGTCATTCATTGCTATGTGTGGACATGTATTGCTATGCGTAGTCATTCACTGCTATGTATGGTCATTCATTGCTATGTGTGGACATTTATTGCTATGCGTGGCTATTTATTGCTCTATGTGGTCATTCATTGCTATGTGTGGCGATTTATTGCTATTTCTTGGTCATTCATTGCTATGTGTGGTCATTCATTGCTATGTTTGGTCATTCATTGCCATATGTGGACATGTATTGCTATGCGTAGTCATTCACTGCTATGTGTGGTCATTCATTGCTATGTGTGGCCATTTATTGCTATTTCTTGGTCATTCATTGCTATGTGTGGTCATTCATTGCTATGTGTGGCCAGCTATTGCTATGCGTGGTCATTCACTGCTATGTCTGGTCATTCATTGCTATGTGTAGCCATTTATTGCTATATGTGGTCATTCATTGCTATGTATGGCCATTTATTGCTATGCGTGGTCATTCATTGCCATGTGTGGTCATTCATTGCTATGTGTGGCCATTTATTGCTATGTGTGGTCATTTTTTCCTTTCTATAATCATTCACTGCTATGTGTGGCCATTTATTGCTATGTTTGAGTCAATTGCATAGGTCATTTTTGTACTTTCCATTTGTGAGATGCCGTCGCCATAAAGGATAGTAATCTCGGCCTGACCTCAAAACACAAAAAACAAAAATATCATGTATATCACTGACCTCCTACCATGCCTGTTTATGAAATCATTTTTGGTTATTTATGACATGAATATATACGTCTTAATTCTGTGCAGCATATGCGCATTTCGACAAGTTATGTCTCTTCAGTGATGCTCGTGGCCGAATGATACATCACCTCACAAAACCGTTCAAACAAATCTATCACATTATATATACATATCGCTTATAAAAGCACAAAAAAGGAAATTTGAATCTACATTCACTATTCATAAGTATCGGATCAACCTTAATGAAGGTTAATGCAAATCGCTCGAGAAAAAGGGGTCAATATAAAAGCACAGGTAAGCGATAACAATACTAAAACAATTTAAAAATTGCCAAATTTTCGAAGCAATCTGCTTCTTCTTCAGAAGAAGTCAATTATATATATATATATATATATATATATATATATATATATATATATATATATATATATATATATATATATATATATATATATATATATATATATAAGTAAAAAGTCCAACATCTCCAGAATAAATAATTACATTCATTGTATATCACAATGATATACAATGAATGTAATTATTTATTCTGGAGATGTTGGACTTTTTACTTATAGATATGTGATTCTATACGCAAGAACATTTATATCGATCTTTATATATATATATATATATATATATATATATATATATATATATATATATATATATATATATATATATATATATATATATATATATATATATATATATATATATATATATATATATATATATATATATATATATATATATATAGATGTAATTTCAATTTTTTAGGAAGCCGGCGTGGCCTGGTAGTATCGTGCTCGTCTCCTGATCGGGAGGCTGGGGTTCGAGTCCCGCTGTGGTCATGCCGGTGTCCTGTCTTTCGGATAAGACAGTAAAAACCGAGGCCCCGTGTCGTGGTATGCATGGCACGTTAAAGATCCCTCTCTGCTTCGGGTGGGTCCGTTGCGAAGGTCAAAATTTGTATGCCCCGCATCAAGCAGATGCCGTCACCATATACGTGAAATATTCGTAGTGTGGCGTTAAACAAAATTCAATCGATCAATCAACTTTTTTAGTCCAAAAGTTAGGTCACAAATGAAAATGCTGTGTTTTCAACTTGACAGAATAAATTTCAAAGAAAAAAGAGGAGTTACTGGCTCAGTTATGTGGCAGAAGTCACCATGGAACTATACAATACATGAATATAAATAATATACTAGAACATATAACACATTACAAAAATACTTGATTGTAGTGCAATCACGATACCGACTTAGGACGGTCATTTAATTTGACAAAAGCCAAACAAATGGTGTGGTTAAGCGGTTTACGGGCCCACCTTCCCACTCACCGTAACAGCAGAACAATCAAAAGACGTACATTTAAAGATCTGTAGGAGTCCCGACTAACAGTCAGAGGGGACGAGGTTCAGGACCATGTCTCCTCTGAAAGAGGTTTGGACAAGGCCTGTCATATAGTCCCCACCGCCCTGTTAGTCAGCGTGCAACGTTCAAGTAAAAGTCTGCATAAGGCTGTAGAAGGGCCAAATACAAGACCTATAGTCTTTTTGATGATCTCAATTTCATATTGTCTATTTATAGGACGTTTGACTATTTCATTACATGATAAAATAACGTTATCGGAGCCTTCTACTTTCCTTAGTTTATATACGAGATCACCGTAAAAATTAGGATGGGAAATTCCATTGGATACATACTGTTGTAAAGAAATATTTCCAAATTTAGATAGAAGTTCTGAATAAGATCTGAAGAATTTGCCGAATGTTTTTCTTACCTTGTGATATCTGTAAGCCTGAGTTAAAAGTTTAATAGTAATTTGTAAATTTTGTTTATGAAAGTCCAAAACATCGGTGCAGCCTCTGACAAATCGAACTAATTGAGATATATAGATACCATATGATGGGAGTCGAGGGACATCGCCATCCAAATAAGGGAAATTTACAATAGGAAATCCAAAATCCTCACGTTTATCATAAATATTAGTATATATTAGGTGGTTGATAATTTTGATGTTTAAATCCAAGAAAGGTGTAGATTTATCTCAAGTATTAGCTTTATTCAATGTGAGCTCTGGTGGATATATTTCTGATATAAATTGTTCGAATTCAGGTTTGTCGATAACCAAAATGTCATCCAGATATCTGCAAGTATTATTAAATTTGTCAATGAGGTCAAAACTTTTTGATTTTTGAATAGAAACCATAAACTCCCTCTCATAACAATAAAGAAATAAATCTGCTATCAGAGGCGCGCAGTTAGTACCCATAGGAATCCCAACTATTTGTTGATATACCTTGTCATCAAATTGCACAAAAATATTATTCATGAGAAAATCTAGTGCTTTACATAATTCCTTGCAAGTCCAGTATTTAAATGAAGTATATTGTTTGTTGGAAAAGAATCCGGAGTTATTGGAAGTACATACGTACGTTTTAGATTCTCTGTGAAAATACCATTGTATAAGAGACAGCAACTTGCTTTTACTGAAATCATGAGGCAGAGATGTATAAAGTGTAGAAAAATCAAATTTAGAAATTTGAGTCGCTTTGAAATTTAGCGAAAGAAGTTTGTCTATAACTTCATGAGAATTTTTAATCGACCAAAAGTAATTGATGTTACTATTATAAAATGCGACATCACACTATTTGATAATATGATCTTTTATAGCAGTTAGAGCAGACGTAATATGCTTCGATAGTACCGTAGTAGAGCAGTGGAATTAGATATGAAACGTGATTTATATGGACTTTTATGTAGTTTTGGGAGTCAATATATGGTTGGTAGATCAGATTTATCAGTTTTAATTTTGAAGTCGGACATGCTTATGAGGTGATCGTGCAAGGTGCTGTCTTCAGGGTTAATATAGTATAGTGTTTACGCATATTTTTGTACTTCGATTCAAATTATCATTATAACACAACAAACCGAAATAATTAGGCACATCCATAGAAGTTCTTTCGTAAACCTTGACTTTAATGTCTATAATGTCGGACAGATATGTCATTTGCCAACAACTGTAATACAGACATATATTGAACTGCCAAAAATCGAATTGTCAAGATAGATACTCCTTCCAATAATGATATCAGTTACGTTCTATATAGACTGCATTGAGTTATCGCGAAACATGACCAAAATGCCATACACATACATACATACATACATACATACATACATACATACATACATACATACATACATACATACATACATACATACATACATACATACATACATACATACATACATACATACATCAGATTCCAGACTATCGGCTAACATTAAAAAAAGACAGATCTCAAATTGCACCAGATCCATATATCGACCACAGAACTTTCCCAGTGACGTTTTCGAATGTTCCTCAATATATCCCTGTGAGAGTATTTGTGTGGCAAGACACCTCGCTCTGTGGACGAAATCCTCGTAAGTAAAACATCACCTGGCATAGCGTATACGTTGTGATATCAAGACTCCATATGCAAAAGTGGAAGGTACATGTACGTTGCTACTCAAGAAAAGGAAGTTAGTAATGATGAAATTAATATCGTCATTTTAGTGAAAGAAAAAAAAAACGAAAAAATATATACTTAAGTTAAAAATTTCATTTTGATTTATTCCATTATCAAAAGTTCAAATAAATTTTAATACAGAATTGTTAAATTATATTTATCAGTAGAATAAAACTAAATAAAATCCAAATCCCAGTTATTACTTCATTGATGAACAAAAGAATATGAATCTTCGACTTAAGTATATTCTCAGTATATGGCGCTGGACCCAGGTCCCAAAATACCGGTTAACATTCTTGAAAGAAGGATCTGAAATTGTACCAGATCCTTATAACGACCATAGAACTTTCTCAGATACAGGGTTGTTAATCGACAAAACATAATCGATGTATCTGTATGTAAGTTGAACCGAGATACTAATTGTTTATTGCCTTTGGCGATCAGAGACTGTATGAATTCTGCCTAGTAAGAGTACAAAAATATGTTTGCCAGAAGAGGCGCCCAATTAGTTCCAATCGGAATGCCAAGATCTGTTGAAACAATTTCCCACCAATTATCACAAAAATATTTTCTATAAGAAATTCTAACATTTGGATGATCTCTTTTTCTGTATACTTGCTGCCGGAATTGGACTGTTCCTTTACTGCAGTGGAGCAGTATTTCTGAAGACCATGATTGATTTCTATTTTTCATCAGTAATACGGAAAGAAGCTTTGAGAAACACTTGGAAGATCCAAGATGGAGTTTTATTTATTTTTGTAATCCAAAAATGATACGATAGTTAAGATCAGATTCATTTGTAGTAATACTAAGTAAACACAGACGAAGTACCAAAGGTTAAACCTTATAAAAACAAATGAAATTAGAAATGACTGTAGGACATGTTCTAAGACATGCAAGATACAAGACTACCATAATGTTCAGAAAGGGAGCGTACAAATCCTCATCAAACTTTCAACGTTAATTCTAATTCATGATAGAGATAATCCAATATTTAAAAAAAAAAACATAGACAAACAGATTCACTTGGATAATCACAAGTCAGTTCTCAGTTCATTCGGTATTACTACAAATGAATCTGATCTCGAGCTACCATACCTGTTTTCGATTCCAAAAATGCATAAAACTCCGTATAAGCATCGATTCATAGCTGGATTTGCCAAGTGTTCCACCAAGCATATTTCCATGTTACTCACCAATATTCTAACTGAAGTCAAACATAGTCTTCAGAAATACTGCTCTGCTGCACGGACAAAAACAGATGTATAAGACAAACCTAGAGTTACCATCAGGGAAGCACGGACAATAACAGATGTATAAGACAAACCTAGAGTTACCTTCAGGGAAGCACGGACAATAACAGATGTATAAGACAAACCTAGAGTTACCTTCAGGGAAGCACGGACAATAACAGATAAGACAAACCTAGAGTCACCTTCAGGGAAGCACGGGCAATAACAGATGTATAAGATAAACCTAGAGTTACCTTCAGGGAAGCACGGACAATAACAGATAAGACAAACATAGATTTACCTTCAGGGAAGCACGGACAATAACAGATGTATAAGACAAAACTAGAGTTACCTTCAGGGAAGCACGGACAATAACAGATGTATAAGACAAACCTAGAGTTACCTTCAGGGAAGCACGGACAATAACAGATAAGACAAACCTAGAGTTACCTTCAGGGAAGCACGGACAATAACAGATGTATAAGACAAACCTAGAGTCACCTTCAGGGAAGCACGGACAATAACAGATGTATAAGACAAACCTAGAGTTACCTTCAGGGAAGCACGGACAATAACAGATGTATAAGACAAACCTAGAGTTACCTTCAGGGAAGCACGGACAATAACAGATAAGACAAACCTAGAGTCACCTTCAGGGAAGCACGGACAATAACAGATGTATAAGACAAACCTAGAGTTACCTTCAGGGAAGCATGGACAATAACAGATGTATAAGATAAACCTAGAGTTACCTTCAGGGAAGCTCGGACAATAACAGATGTATAAGATAAACCTAGAGTCACCTTCAGGGAAGCACGGACAATAACAGATGTATGAAATAAACCTAGAGTTACCTTCAGGGAAGCATGGACAATAACAGATGTATAAGACAAACCTAGAGTTACCTTCAGGGAAGCACGGACAATAACAGATGTATAAGACAAACCTAGAGTTACCTTCAGGGAAGCTCGGACAATAACAGATGTATAAGATAAACCTAGAGTCACCTTCAGGGAAGCACGGACAATAACAGATGTATAAGACAAACCTAGAGTTACCTTCAGGGAAGCATGGACAATAACAGATGTATAAGACAAACCTAGAGTTACCTTCAGGGAAGCATGGACAATAACAGATGTATAAGACAAACCTACATTTCACTTCAGGGAAGCATGGACAATTACAGATGAATAAGACAAACCTAGAGTTCAGTATACCTCAGGAAGCACGGACATTTCTTGAATTACTTACATTATGCAGGATTAAAAATTGCTTTATTGTGACATCTTTTGAAACAATTATCCATGTCTTGCTGGTGCCATAATCCCATCACAACTCTTTCGCAAACAAACCATTGATGTAACAATGTCAAATTTCTCAACTATATGCTTGTTAAAAGGCGTTTACATAAGTACAATATCTCATTACTGAATCGTACAATAGGCGGCAAATCAATAAAAGCTTGCACTGGGGACTCAGATGTCTGCTTTCATGTTAATACTTATAACAAACAGAAAGGTAAGGTATGTGGAATCATTTCTCTGCTGTGGTAGTATCTACCAGGAATATATCGAACCTTTCAAACCTTTTTCTAACCCGATTATCTCGTAAACGCATAAATATATATAAATATATATATATACTTACTTTCAAATAGTTGTTACTTGGTACAGCGATGTTTAATAACGATATAATTAGAATATCACAGTGTCCATACTTTAATCCGTAAGTCCTTTTGTCATTGCGGCACATCAGACGGAAACCAATGTAAACAAGTAAGCAAAATAGCAACAGTTGCTGACTGTTTGATGACATCAGATGGTAGCATTTATAAATTTAAGAATTTGATTTACCAAACGATTATTTTATATTAAGTTTTGGATTGCAACGTTTGAAATATAATACATATATATCACCTCCTCAACTCGTTCAGTCCGTCACGAAATATAAACTGCTGATAATGAACTTCGTATGCTTAAAATGTAAAGTCAACAAAGACTGATTTCCTTGAAATGAAAGTTTCCATTTCGTGAAAAAAACGAATAGACACTTTAAAAGTTAAAGCATGCTGTTGCCCATAAAACTGAATTTGCTTTCCAACTTCTCCAAAGAGCAATTAGCATCACACTGTGTTGTAATGTGAACGTAAAACAGCATGATATTCAGTGAAGCTCTTTTGAGACCATTAAAGGATGATTTTAGAGAATGCATTCCTAATTAAGGGCAAAATTATTTCACGAATTCGTAAACAGTTACTACAATTCTGCTTTATAAATCAGTATTGTTTTCGCGGAGTCCATGAATGTTCAAACAAGTAAACTTATCCCCGAGTTAATGCCACTAATGGTGTACTATAAAATTCATTAGCTGCTGGTAAACTGATAGTCCACAAGGGCATCATGTTTAGTTTTCAGTGCTTTTGCACTGACGTGTATCTCCCTCATACATAGTTCTGTCCTTAGATTCATTCTTTTTCGGCCACTTTGATTTTAAATCTGCTCTTTAAATATGCATACATGTATAATTCCAATCATTCGGCCATGAGCATCGCTGAAGAGACATAATTTGTCGAAATGCACATCTGGTGCACAAAAGAATAACGTATATCTTTTCTAATATTCATTATAACCACTAGGCCGGTGTAGCTGCTGGTGGACTGATAGTCCCCGAGGGCATCACAAGTCTAGACTTCAGTGTAGCTGCTGGTGGACTGATAGTCCCCGAGGGCATCACAAGTCTAGACTTCAGTGATTTTGTACTGACACGGAACATATACTTACAATTTGCCGGTATACACAAATATTCAATTGTACTGCAGTTACGATACCGACATAGGACGGTCAATTAAAGTAAAAAAAAACCATCACTCCATTGGTGTGGTTAATCAGTGTTCATTGCCCAGCTTCCCACTCACGGTAAATGCAGCACAATCTAAGGAAACATCACTATTTTTTCAACGACAGGAACCGAAGCTCTAATATAAGAAAGGTAGAAGGAAGTCGCTGCGAAATGTTGGTAATTTTTTTTTTATATCTAAATTGTTGTAGTTACTTTTCTATACTTTATAAATATAACATCCTACATAGGTTTTTTATTCCTATCTCTTACAAGAACCTGTAGTTTTCAGTGCATAGAAGCTAAACGCAATGTGCTATGTCTGTCATTTGATTAGGTAACTTATATTGCAATACAAAAGTGATTTTACACCAGTAACGTATGAGTTGAACATATTATACATGTCACTGCCTGAGATATTTAAATGATTAATTTTGGATAGCATTCAATGGTATCGAATTCCACAATTATAGTATATACATATTAATATATTTCATATATCCGCGCTAAGCCGGTGTGGCCTAGTGGTATCGCGCTCGTCTCCTGATCAGGAGGCCTGGGTTCGAGTCCCGCTCTGATCATGCCGGCGTCCTGTCTTTCGGATGAGACAGTAAACATTGGATGGGTCCGTTGCAAAGGTCAAAATTTGTTTGTATGCCCCGCATCAGGCAAATGCCGTCACCATATACGTGAAATATTCGACGTTAAAGAAAAATCAATATATATATATATACATACATACATACATATATATATATATATATATATATATATATATATATATATATATATATATATATATATGAATTTAACTTTGACGTCACAATGGAACTACGTAATGGTCGTGGTTAAAGTTGGATCAGGCGATCCCTCAATTGATCACCTGTAGACCTGTAATCGAACCTTTTGTGTGGCATGTTAATATAAAGAGTTTATTTAGAGTCCTTTTAATCAGTAAGCTAAGGCACAGCATTGATGACTATGCCGATACACATATATAACTATTACATTTAACCTTTTGCTTCTTTCATAATTAAGGTAGAAGCCTCGAGGTATCGAACATTTTCCTATCGATCAATTGCACTAAAAATCACACTGTAGTTAGCCTTTATATAGATACATATTACGACACAGTTTGGAATGAATTGATCCATTTGTAATGTTTTGACAACAGCACAAAATGAGGCATTTTCAACCCATTCTAGCATGCTTTGAATGAATAAAAGATATTTCAAATGTTCATGGAAACTGATAACAAAGGGTTGGATCAGTATATAAAAACTCTAAATGCTTTTGAAGGATACATGCAATAATTAAAATGTCTCATCATATTTATTCTTTGATTAGTTCTTGTAAAATGAACTTATTCCCTGATTGATTTAGTAAAAAATTACAGTTTCTGAGTCTTTCATAAGATTACTATTTATCCATCTGTAAAAAGAAATCTATCGTTTAATTAAAAAAAACCCTGTGAATATTTTTTCAGTATAACAACTTTCTTATATATCAGTTTAAAGAAAATTTAACCAAGGGTTGCCAAGTTATTCAAAATTGAATTACCCCCTTCACTTCCTTCTTTCACTATGCTCAAATATCCATTAATTGATTGATTGATTTTTGTTTAACGTCACACCATGAATATTTCACATATATGGTGACGGCACCTGCCTGATGCAGGACATACACATTTTGACCTTTGCAACAAACCCACCCCGAAGCAGTGAGGGATCTTTAACGTGCCATGCATACCACAACACGGGGCTTTGGGTTCTACTGTCTCATCCGAAAGACAGGACACCGGCATGACCAGAGCGGGACTCGAACCCTGGCGTCCCGATCAGGAGGCGAGCGCGATACCCCTAGGCCACGCCAGATTCTAAAATATCCGTATGTGATATGTATAATAATTACTTCATAAACAACACACTAAAACATTTTTCTTTTCAGAAAATGTTTGAAATATTGAATATCTATACAATACAACAATTTGTGTATGGTACTTCCTTTGTATGGCCCGGGGTCGAATTAATGCATAGTGCTGGGGGTCCATATATATTACTTTTGCCCTATCTGTGTTTCAAGTATTAGTCTGCAACATCGACCTTAGCCATAATTTTTGAACTATAAAAGTAAAAGATATCATATATGGCATGTGTACTTCATCTATAAAGCCCTTTCAACAAATTACCTTGAAGTCAATGACCTTGTCACCTTGACCGTGAACCATATGCTCAAATTAGCTAAAATTAACTTTGCCCACAATTTATCAAACATTAGAGACAGACATTTCAATCCGAGAGGTGTACCCTACTAATGAAACCCTTTCAAATGACACCAAAGTCAATGACCGTGGACCTTGACCTTAATGTCAAAAATAACGTTTACCTTGCCCGTTACTTATGAATTATAAAAGACACGTTTGCTATGCATTTGGGATTTAACGGGGATTTGCAAGGTTTGGAAAGTTTTTCCAAAACAAAAGTGATTTTTGACCATTTTATGGCTGTAACCCCCTTCCCGGACAGAATACTGCAAAACATTAGTCATGGGAGACTGCATCCCCCCTTCCTTTTTCAAAAATTTCTAGATCCACCAATGGTATGTGTACTTCAATTATGAAACTCTTTCTGACGACATTGAGGTGAATTATCTTGTGATCTTGACTGTGAACTATGAGTCTGCGTAATTACATATATACTATTACCAACAAGGTTTGTTTGCAAACATTGAAATGTGCTTTTTGTGCGTATAGATGGTTTTCCATGCGGAACAACACGTTTGACCCATTTCACAGAAGAGCCAACCCACCACTAGATTTATTCATTAAGCCGCCAAGAACAAACAACTTTAATGGGTATTATTTGAAGCACATAAAATTACTGAATACATGTATATTTGAAAATACTGACGTTGTACTTCACCGTACATAATCAGCCACCATAAAATCTACGACACCACAAATGCTTTACGTCCCATTCAATACACAATGACGTCAGTTAGATGCCAGTAACTGGGTCAGCGTCATTTTCGATAGAGCGCGTGTCGCTTATCTTTCACACCCGTGTGGAAGAAAGAAGGCTGACCATTTAGACAAATAACGAGGATAACTCTGTGAATATGGGAAATTATCGTCTGTTATGTACAAATATTCTAGATATTTATCTAAAAAATGCTTGAAAAACGTACGTAAATCATTGGTAACGGTTGTTGTGTAAACGACAAAGGTCTAGATCTGAAACATGCTTGAAAATCGCCCATACATGTAAACGTTTTAAACTTTTCAGAATTACGTCCCTTAGATCGCTTCTACTACTTTAAGTCTTATGTGGATTGCTAATATAATAGAGTTCCTACATGTTCGTAAAACACCGTCTAGGAACAAAATATGCATCAAAAAGATACTCATCAGATTTAAGATAATTTACAAAGTTTTATTGCGGTTACTTTCTTACCAGCGCCGAATCATACTGTGACTGACTGATGATACCCTTGGTACTGACACTATGCAAAATATGTTATTTTAATATCATAACTTAACACTGTTGCAGAATTTCAATCTTTTTCTTTAAATAAGACCAATGATGGATTAATGTGAGCATATTTTGCACCCTGTTCGTTACATGCCATGGAATACATAGACCTCATATTGTCCCTGTCGTATTTTGCACCCTGTTCGTTACATGCCATGGAATACATAGACCTCATATTGTCCCTGTCGTATTTCAAAACCTACTTGAGAGTTAATAGGGTAAGAACGGTACTTCGTTCTTAATACATTTCAATTTTCTGTCATGCATATTATGCAGTACTCAGGATTAGTAGCTGATATTTTGACCTATATCCGTCGTCTTTCATTGATACCATTTTAACATTTTTTTTTTTTTTGGCCTTTTTTTCTGACCGGAATCTCGGTCTATATATATCGTCTTAAAAGACTTTAAAGATCTATTGATATTGTTAATTATCGAATATTGATAATGAATGCATCAATACAATACATATAAGTTTATTAAAAACTATACAACAGAAATCTTCGTTATTATCACTAGAAAGAAGGTAAATTATTGACCATAAATCTATTACATAAAAATCTCTGGTCAATTCCGATTTAGAACTCTTTTGTAAAACTTCGGAACTGTAACATTTGACAAGCTTTAAAAATTGTAATAAACAAAGTAAGCAGAATAACACTCTGACTATTAAGACTCGTCTCTGGGACAGATTGATCTAGTGGCACTTGACCTGAAGTCGGAGATATAAGGACATTGGTTTAAGTTGTAGGCTAGGATTGATCTCGGATGACTTATCACCTTCTGTCTCCCTATCTCTCCCTCGACTGAGACTATCAGCTGAGGTCATGTGCTGCCGTAAACATTGGTTGGGTTTCAGACTAGGATTCGAATGAGAGTATAAGCTGAGGTTACGTTTTGCCGTATATATTGGTTGGGTTTCAGACTAGGATTCGAATGAGACTATAAACTAAGGTCACGTGATTCCGTATACATGAGTTGGTTTCAAGTTAGGATTCGAATGAGACTATAAGCTAAGGTCACATGTTGCCGCATACATAGGTAGGGTTTCAGGCTAAGATTCGAATGAGACCATCAGCTATGGTTACGTGATGCCGTATACACTGGTTGCGTTTCAGGCAAGGATTCGAATGAGACTATAAGTTGAGGTCGCGTGTTGTCGTATACACTGGTGCAGTTTCACGCTAGGATTTGAATCTATTTGAACTCCTAAAGAAGTTTTATTTATTATAGTTTAATTTGTGTTCATTCTATTACACTTTTTGCAAGCAAATTAGAAAGGTAATGCATATAAACCGAAGACTGTTTTCAATGGATCAACCTAATTCGGCATCGTATTTGCATGATAATGTGATATCTTTAGGACAACTCCAATGCATATATATAGTTTTCTTTTCTTTTCTTTTGATGTGATAGAGTAACTTCCCGATTGTGATATAAAAATGAACCAAGGTTTGGTTTTCTTCTCCATTCAATAACCGGTCAGATTTTGGAATATTTAATGTTAACATAAACAATGTCTCTTTTTAAATAAAAATCATGTCAGTAAAATGTTGCTATACCGAATAGTTGTCACATGGGAATATCTATTATAAAGGACAAAATACGAAATACAGGCAATAGGGTCGAAAAATTGAAGTACTTACTTGTATGGTAAATGACCGATATAAATTTTAAGAAACTTTAATATACGTTAATATGTATCATGCTTGTTAAACTCCTAACACAATTAACCTTTGATCACTTAGTTAATTTAAGATAATTATTAAACTCATTCCAATTTTACGTAGTAGCGAGCAATTACATACTGCCCGTAAACAGTTAATTGATTGACTAAATGAAGAACCTTGACAGAATTTCGCGCAAGACTTGCCGACTCTATTACGAACCCTGGATGACCTTAAAATGGAATCGAGTGCCATGGAAGGTTAGGAATTTCCTGATGACATATCATATTCGCCGTGATGCCATAGGATTATTCGACCTAGTATAATTCAAAGTTGTATAAATTGTGAAAGGTAAAATCGTAATCACATCCTGTAAAAACACATAAATTATTCAATGCAATTCGCTAAAGAATAAAAGAGGTCAAATATAAAAGCACAAGAAAGCGACAAACAACACTAAAATAAAAAAAAATATATGGTCAAATTTTCGAGGCGATCTGCCCCTTCCTCAGAAAAAACCGTATAAAAACTACATGAATAGAAATATGAGAAAAGAAAGCTATATACAAAACATTAGTCTAATTATGCGGTGATATCGGGCGTCAGAAAAAAGGGAGTTATTGGCTCAGTTATGTGGCAGAAGTCACAATGGAGCTATACAATACATGAATATAAATAATATAATAGAACATATAACACATTACAAAAATATTTGATTGTAGTGCAATTACGATACCGACTTAGGACGTTCCTTTAATTTGACAAAAGCCAAACAAATGGTGTGGTTAACCGGTTTACGGGCCCACCTTCCCACTCACCGTAACGGCAGAACAATCAAAGGACGTACATTTTAAAATTTATAAATAATCCTCCATGTAAAGAACGAGGGTCAACAAGTATCGCATTTTGAGAGGTTATAAAAATATAAACACGTAAGGTATTGTAAAACACATAATGGTATAAAATATATATGCGACATCAACATGATAAACCGTGCTCTGCCAGTCTGAAAGCGAGCTACGACCCTAGATCTGTAGGAGTCCCGACTAACAGTCAGAGGGGACGAGGTTCAGGACCATGTCTCCTCTGAAAGAGGTTTGGACAAGGCCCGTCATATAGTCCCCACCGCCCTGTTAGTCAGAGTGCAACGTTCAAGTAAAAGTCTGCATAAGGCTGTAGAGGGGCCAAATACAAGACCTATAGTCTTTTTGATGATCTCAATATCATATTGTCTATTTAGAAGACGTTTGACTATTTCATTACATGGTAAAATAACGTTATCGGAGCCTTTTACTTTCCTTAGTTTATATACGAGATCACCGTAAAAATTAGGATGGGAAATTCCATTGGATACATACTGTTGAAAAGAAATATTTCCAAATTATTCTTGGGTTCACTTTTTCGGTCATTTTGGTTTCAATACTGCTCTTCAAATATTTATATAATATGAGAATTCCAACCATTCGGCCACGAGCATCACTGAAGAGACATAAGTTGTCGAAATGCGCATCTGGTGCACAAAATTAAAATATATATGTATATATTTTCTATATCTATTAGATAGAAGTTCCGAATAACATCTGAAGAATTTGCCGAATGTTTTTCTTACCTTGTGATATCTGTAACCCTGAGTTAAAAGTTTAATAGTAATTTGTAAATTTCGTTTATGAAAGTCCAAAACATCGGTGCAGCCTCTGACAAATCGAACTAATTGAGATATATAGATACCATATGATGGGAGTCGAGGGACATCGCCATCCAAGTAAGGGAAATTTACAATAGGAAATCCAAAATCCTCACGTTTATCATAAATATTAGTATATATTAGGTGGTTGATAATTTTGATGTTTAAATCCAAGAAAGGTGTAGATTTATCTCAAGTATTAGCAATATTCCATGTGAGCTCTGGTGGATATATTTCTGATATAAATTGTTCGAATTCAAGTTTGTCGATAACCAAAATGTCATCCAGATATCTGCAAGTATTATTAAATTTGTCAATGAGATCAAAACGTTTTGATTTTTGAATAGAAACCATAAAATCCCTCTCATAACAATAAAGAAATAAATCTGCTATCAGAGGCTACGTTTTGCTTGTTTGTAACTTTTACATTTGGGCAGCGAACTACAAACAAGCAAAATGCAGCTGCCGCCCGATTTCACCGCATAATTAGACTAGTGCTTTGTATATAGCTTTCTTTTCTCATATGTCTATTCATGTAGTTTTTTATATTGTTTTGTCCTGAGGAAGGTGCATATCGCCTCCAAAATATGACCATAATTTTTTTTATATTTTAGTGTCGTTTGTCGCTTTCTTGTGCATATATATATATATATATACAACACGCTCTTAATGGAAACGCTAAATTCTCTAAAATCATAAATAGAAATGATGTAAGATCAATCTGATATAGATATACACTTCATGACACTCTCATAAAATTCAAAAATATAGTTTCCTGTTTGATTCGAGAGATGCAAGTTTAACGCTACAGTATACTAGATGCCAACAATATTATTATAAATGCTTTAATTTCAATTAAAGTACTTTCAATTTGGAAAAACAATTTGATTCACATTAAACCATCTTCTTTGGGGGAAAGAACTACAGACGCAAGTCGCCACAAGCTTTTCTTGGTGTGGATAATAATTTGTACAAAGCTTCATCTCTACATCTTCTTCATTTCGAGTACACGTTTATAGACGGACTAAGGTTTTTGAAAACCTAAAATGGGTTTGTGATTTCACCTCTGTAATGGGGAGATATAAGATGACAACACTTACGCTCTTTCACTGGAGCTGATTTCTTGGCGCTTTAAATCAATTTCTCAATAGTTTACCTATAGTGATATAACACTGGAAAATTGCTGAAGCGCTAATGTTTATTTTTGCTTTATCAAACAAGTCCCAAACAATATCGTTAATGGATGAATTTAGAGATTTACCTCCATGAGATTCAAGCTCTTGAATCCGATTGATTCATTAGTCGATCGAAATTGTAGTTTTTCAGACATTGTCAATATTTTCGTTAATATTTCTATTTTCCAGAAATATGTTGTCAATTTTTATTGTATATGGTCCTGTTTATTTAATCTAACCTCCACAGGAATAGAGATAAACGTGAGATTAGATCTAACAGCCAATCCACCGCGGCGCCATTGAATTCCCCGTAACATACATAGAAGAGTGATGGTGATAGTTCTGACTCAAACGCATGGAAGAATCCACCAAATAATATGTAGATAACATAAAACTCATTTTGATATTATCGGAAGGTATAAAATAGTATCAAATTATGATCATATGAAACCAATTTCTCCATTCAATGAAATGTAATTTCTGTGTAGAATATGTGTTGTTTATAATGCCATATTATGACAGAATGACTACCAAAAGCTATATGCCGTATAGATCTAGTAATCAGAAACAAAACTGATGTTTCTGTGTGTATGATGTTTCTCTGTGTATGATGTATTGATGAACCTATAAAGATACCAAGTAGGAACACGTACGCAATACTCTAACGAGATTTATGATTAGGTTTACCTAGTTCACAACGATATAATACGGAAAGATGTGATAATCTCATTATGCATCATAAATAATCCGATATTTTCTAACATGTATAAAACACAACCTAGCTTTAACACTCATATGATATTAATATGAAAAGTATCAATGTTTCTTCTTATTTTCTGTATCATTATCATTATTTTGTACCCATACATGTACATTTTGTGTATAGATTCTTAAAAAACCAAGAATATTTTCTCATTTCAAATTGAAAAAGAAAACATAAGAAAAATCATCAAACTTAGCGGCATATCGAACAGAAAATATACATAAACTAGAAATATTACAACTTTATTTAAATTGAATCAAAACAATTTACAGAAAAATATCATTAATGAGTTGATATTAATTAATATAAACTCACCTGCACCTTATTGTCATGAAGTGGTATCTATCTCAATGAGTGTACTGTAAAAATATGATAATGAGAAATAG